>CM043123.1:14827603-15427603 GCA_023701765.1 Hylyphantes graminicola
ACAATTTTTTGCCAACTTTGACGGCATTGCGCGAACGAAAGATGAATGAATAAAAAAATTGGTGCCTTTACCATGTCTTTAGCAAATGCAACTTTTCCCACTATAGATTCGAAATAAAATAAAAAGTATTTTTTTCGGCCACCCTAACGTACACATGCACCTTAGGAGAAGTCCAACACAGACTCTACCCTTCATTGTGTACATCAACCATTGATAGTAAAAGTTGTGTTCCGCAACCCCAAAATTGTGTGTTGATCTGTCACATGTAAATACTCAATATCACGATACGAGCCGAGATTACTGCTGTTGCAATGACAGAGCGTATCTAAACAAATATGGCGGCGATAGGCTGATAACGATTTCACGACGTGATTTGGAATGAAACAAAGATGCCAAAACTTACTACGGGGAAAAAAAAACTTTTTTAAAATAAAAGATCTAATCAGTAAGTACTAATCGACATTTATTTATCGCGATGAAAGAAAACTTTGATATTTTGATAGTGATTGCATAGGTTTTTTTATTGTTCAGTTAATTGTGGATTTGTTTGTTGTTAAATTGTTTAATTTTTTAAGATAAATATTTTCCATTTCCTGTTGATCTGAAATCAATTTATTGATATTTGAATTTCAGTAAAACAAAATAAGTATATAAGTTTCAGTAAATCAATATAACAAGCAATAGAATTTGCTTTTTTTTAGTATGATAAACATCAAAATTCTGGTTGAAGTATAACTGGTTAAATATTAGATAAAAAAAATAATATCAGAACTAAGAGCAATGAAAGCAAAATAAAAATAAATTCAATTTGCTCCCACATTTTGAAATAATTAATTTCTCTTTAAAAAACACTAAATTTTAACCCAAAATCTTTTTTCAAAATTTTTAATAAAGTGACCATTCATTTTTTAATAGCGACAAGAATAGGTTCACTATAATTGCCGCTATATAGTACTCAAAATTGTAACTACAACTTATGTGAAAATATATGTAGTTATTTATCGATGTTTTATTCGCTATTTTATTTAGAGTGATTGTAATTAAGTGATATATACATAACATTGATGTAAAATGAATAAGAAAAACCGCACACGTTTCGTGATGGATCTTATTATCCCGATTTTTGATATGTAAAAGTGTTGCCTTTTCATTTAATTAAACGTTTTGATATGCAAAAGTGTTGCCTGTTTATTTAATCAAACGATCATTATCTTCAAAAAAGTGTTTTTTTCCTATTTCCAACCTGCATACAGTAATTAATTAATATATATACTCTTTTTCGTGCTGGATCTTATTATCCTAACTTTCGATATGTAAAAGTGTTGCCTTTACACTTAATTAAACGGTCTTTATCTTCAAAAAGTGATTTCTTCCTATTTCCAACCTGCATACAGTAATTAATTATTGCATATACTCTTTTTCGTGATGGATCTTATTATTCTGATTTTTGATATGTAAAAGTTTTGCCTTATCATTTAATTAAACTGTCTTCATCTTCAAAAAGAGTTTTCTTCCTATTTCCAACCTGCATGCAGTAGTTAATATAAAAAATGTGTAAAAGTGTTGGCATTTCATTTAATTAAACGGTCTTACAAAAAGTATTTTTTCCTATTTCCAACCTGCATACAGTAATAATATATATACACTTTTTCGTGATGGATCTTATTTTCCTAACTTTTGATATGTAAAGTTTTGCCTTATCATTTAATTAAACTGTCTTCATCTTCAAAAAGAGTTTTCTTCCTATTTCCAACCTGCATGCAGTAATTAATATATATAGTACTCTTTTTCGTGATGGATCTTATTATCCTAATTTTTGATTTTACAAATGGGAACCGGGCCCCTCGGATAATTGGAGTTCTACTGTATCAATTCCACCTTTGTCAAAGCCCCACCGCTTCATGTCGTGGGATGTCTTTGTTCACAGCTCCACTTCCTCCATTTAAATAGCCATTTTCGTCCACATCGTTCTATTCCTGTGTGAAAGAGGTGTCCGATTGTCCTGCATGGTTAGACACCGTCCAGTTCACGCCAAATCTACCGCCAATTAAATACTTTCGCAGGGGGGGGGGGGGGGGAGGGGAATTGTTTGCTCTTCCTTTTAACTGTGCTTGGCGCTTCCGAGAGTGATTTGGGGTTTATTAGGGAATTATGTCACACATATCGTTTGTGGAACAGTTTTGTTATCGGTATATATGTCTATGTGTTGATGCATGGGAATAATTATGTTTGTGGATTTTTTTAATAAAAGGAAAAGGCCCGATTGCAGTTGTTTGTGTATTTTTTTAATTGATTTCAAATAGCATTTTGTTTTTAAATACTTCCTCGTAACGTGTGTATTCGTGGAGAGATTTAAAATAAAAAACAATAACTTTAATTGTACATTATTTTTTATTTACTATGTGTCTTTATAAGCTTCCGGTATCTATTTTCGCCGCAATCTTAAACGAATAACATCAATAAATAAATTGAAAATGCGAAAAATACAAAACACAAATTCCAACAACTTTGACTTAATGCGTGTTTTAAAATAGTATAAATAATTTTTGCAAATACTGATAGCCTATATTTAAAGGAAATTTTACTTTATGAAAACAAAACATTCAAGTTTTAATAACAAATAAATATCTAGATAACTTTTATATTTATTTACCATCACAATTATATTATAAAGAAACAATTTTTACTAACTTTATTATGAAAACATTCAGACGCTTGGAAATACTCGTTGTAACACTCACATAAAAAAAACAACGTTTACACTCGTGAGGAAACAATTTTGTCAAGTATTATTTTAAACAATTGTATTATCTGTTATTTATAAACAATCATATAAGCTTTAATATGAAACATAGTAAAATGAAAATGGTAGTAGCATATGAAAACAATCATACTATATACAGAAAAATTTCATATTAATGCGGAACCAATCAATATTAACATTAATGTAGGAAAATCAATATTGATATAAAGTACAAACTATCACATTTATATTAATACCAAGGATTAGAGTGACGCTTACTGGTAAAGCCATTACTTGTAATAGTTACTTTTTAGGTAACCCCGATAGGTTTTTCAAAAAGTAACTGTAACTGTAACTTAGTTACTTGAAGTGGTAACGAATAAATAACAAAAAATTTCGTTACTTCTCACACGCTTTTCACGAATATTTTCTTCACAGTTTGGCTTTCTGATTAAATTTAGTTATAAAATATAACTTTTTACAACGTTAAATTTTCGTTAACTTTTTATGATTGTCCCTGTTTCTTTAGTCTTGGTTATCTTTGAAATACGATAAGATGGCGCCACAATCAATTTTTCTTATGACTAAAAATTTCAAGTAACTGTAATTCGTTACTTTTTGTACTAAGTAACTGTAAATAGTTTATTTCTCATATTAACGACTGTAACATAATGTTGCTTTTTTAATTAATTAAGGGTAACATAGTTACTTTTTTAATTAAGTAACTGTAACATAGTTACTTTTTTAATTAAGTACTTGTAACATAGTTACTTTTTTAATTTTAAGTAACTCTAACAGAGTACCTTTTTTAATTAAGTAATTATAACATAGTTGCGTTTATAATTAAGTAACTGTAACAGAGTTACTTTTTTAATTATGACATAGTTGCGTTTTTAAAGTAACCTTCTAATTACTGATTAATAAGTAAACTGAATAATCTGTAACTCAAATGATAGCTTATAGGATAATGTAACTATACTATAATGTCCTATGGGAGACGTAAACAGTTCTCAACTAAACATTCCTCATCAAAGGTGAGTTCCCACTCCCACGCCTTTTGAGTTTACGGAACAGTTGACCTTCCTCAGAAAGGGTTTTGCATTAAAAAAAAATGCATTGTCCAATTTTTCTTTCGGTCCAAAGGCTGCTTTTTTATACATCGGAACTTCCGAGTGTCTGCACTGAATAGACGTCTTCGCCAAGTGAGAGCATATTCGCCAGGGGAAATTCGCCAAAAAGATTTTTTTTTTAATAGAAAAAATCGAAAATTCAGAAAATATCGATTTTTTTTCGCACAGATGAGTTAGCGAGAATGGTGTGTTTCTTTACATGTATTTTATATATTGCGTAGAAGTGCCAAATTAAAGTTAAGGGTGATTACGTAATTTTTTTTATTTTTAGAGACGCAAGTAATATTTAAGTTGTTTAAGCAAGTAATATTTTAATGTTTTTCTAGCCGCAATAAGTAGGAGTTGTGAAAGGGCAATGTAATTTATATGTTGTTAATCACACTTGTAAACAACTTTCACAATCACAATCTACCTTAACAGATATGCACATCATA
This sequence comes from Hylyphantes graminicola, assembly GCA_023701765.1. Lineage (NCBI taxonomy): Eukaryota > Metazoa > Arthropoda > Arachnida > Araneae > Linyphiidae > Hylyphantes > Hylyphantes graminicola. The sequence continues at coordinate 14,831,911 of CM043123.1, forward strand.
AAATAATAATAAAAAAATAGAATAGTCTTGACAAAATCAATCGTGGTGGTTTGTTCCAAAATTAAAAAAAAAAAAAGAAAGTATTTAATTTTGTTTAAAATATATTTCATTACAAAAAAATATTCGACATTTCAAACTCGTATACCCTACAAAAACAATTTGTTTTTAAAAGAAAAATTCACCAGATGTGATTTTACGCCAATCATAGGTACCAAAAAAAAATCCCTTATTTCCCCAGGGTGCAACAACACCCCCATAGTAATACCCCACCATCAAACCCCCCTCCCCGTACAAAGTTAGGGGAGGTTAGGTTCTATAACCCTTTACCCCTCCCCCTATCCCCAATTTTTTTATTATTTTTTTTATGTGGCAACCCCATGTGAGTTCCGCTCAGAAGGTAAACATGATTTGTTGTTCCCCGTCCTTATATTTTTTTTTTCTTTGAACTTACAGCAACAGATGCAGCAGGTGTGATGGATAGATTTTTTTTAACCTTCTTTTTTTTATTTATACTCTCTTTTGTCAAGATCGTTGCTATAAACATGGAAGTTCGGTGTCTACATGGGTTCAAAACAGTTTACTCTGATATTTTTTTATGTTTCTTGAGTCTATGAAAAAAAATCGTAAAATACATGATTCTTAAATCTATTATATAAAAGAAAAGTATTTCGTTTGGTTTTCCATGAGTATTTATCTCGAATACTTCTTTTTGAAATTGTAGTCTACTAAATAATTACTTTCATATTATAATGTAATGGTTTTTAAAATATTATTGTAACAACCGCATATCTTTAAAATTGTATATTTTTATAATGAAATTTTAATTTCAAAAATGCATCTTATCTCCTGTAGTATGAAAAAAAAACAAAATAGTCAAAATTCAATATTTTGTGTTAGTGTTTTTATTTAATTTTTTTTCTCCCTTTTTAGGTAAGCTGATGTCGTTTTAAAGCCTTTTGTACGGACCAAGTGATTGCTATACAAATACTTGTTGGACCAATTGAAAATCGACATGGGAAGGAAGAAAATACAAATAAGTAGAATCAGTGATGAAAGAAATAGGCAGGTAAGCATTTTTAGAGTATTTTTTAAACCCTTTTTAATTATTCTCTTTTTTTTATTATTCCAAAATGTATGTAAAATTAGTTTGATATATAAAAAACATAGATGGCTAGGTCACAACCTAGTTGACTGAAGTATGCTTTTAAATTTAAGAAGTAATCATTTAATTTTTTTTTTTTTAGTTTCGTTTTTGAAATTGCTACATTTTTAGATTTTTCTATCGTATTAATTATAATTTTGATTAAAAATTATTTACAACTAAGGCTTTACAAATTTTGATTTTGTGTTTGTAAGATTACCCTATTATTAATATGTAGCATAAGGGCTCATCATGGTTTTTACGTTTTAATTTGGTGGAGCCTCTATTAGTTATTTAACAAAGTATTTGGAAAACAAACATTGGCTGATGGATTTCTCCTATCGGTCAAAATTAAAGGTTACATCATTGGATCAATTTTTTACTTCAATGAGCCAGATTTTTTTAATTCGATTAATTTTAATAATTCCCTAAAAGAAATATAATTTTATTAACTTTTTTAATTATTGGGTTTTTTATTAAAGGTTTTTCAGTGATTAGTATTTATTAACCTTTTACATATTTTTTTTTTATATAACACTGCGAAGATCATCCTGAGCCTTAAAAATATTTTATTAACCTTATTGTAGTTTTTGATGTATTTTTCAGTGTATTTTTTTTAACTTCTTTAAGTGGCTTCTGATATTTTTTGAACAAAAAAAAAAGACAAGTGCCCCAACGAGTGCGTCGGCTTACAATGAGACCCATACAATATTGCCTCTTTTCTATTACGGATATTTTTTCGAGGAACGAAATTTGCACGAGGCTCCAAAGGAGTGTTTATACTTTGAAAAAGCGTGATAATGACACAAAGTCACCTTAGCTTCAAACCCTAATTTTCACCAAAGATTGCTTGATAAGATTCAGTTCTAAACATAACCAATAGTTTTGAAAAACAGAATAAAATAAATCTCTTCAAAACTGGTGGTTTTTTTTTCAGAGGGTATTGCCTAGTCCCAAAGAGTAATGATTCGTTTTTGAATTACAACTTCCTCGAAGTATGACTTTGTCATGATAGCTTTTTCCCCCCAGGTATGGAGGTATGGGAATCACCCTAATATCGAAATGAAACAAATTTGAACCGAAAATATTCTCTAGTTATTTGAATTAAATAATTTGGAAACTTTAAAATGCGCCAAAATGTACAGCGAAGTGGACACTATTTTAAAATTTTTAGGAATTAATAATCAAATAAGGTTTGTTATTTATTTATATATTATTTATTTATTTTTCTTCAATTTTTTTTAATTAATGCTACGATGATTTCCATTTCTGGTGAGAAAAAGTGGGATTAACATGGAAAGAAAATTCCTTTGCAAAAGTTGTGATTTCAAAAAACTAATGCATTAAGCTCTTATGGGAATGACAGTCCCTCTCTTAACTTATTCGAGTTAAAATTGCTGGGAAAATAGTGATTATTTAAACAAATGTGGAGTTTAGTAGTAGGGTTAAGTTGGGCGATCGTTGTTAATCAACTTTTTGCATTTTTTTAAAAATCATATGTAATTTTAATTGTTTTCCTGCTGCCTATTTCTAGCCTTCTTTAGAAGCACTTTAACTACGAATAATTACTTCTTCGTAATTTAGAAACGATGGTCCTGCTTTTCAGTCGGCTTTACTTCGTAGTATGCTATTCCCATTTGCATTGATTCTAACAACAGCCAATACAACGATTGTAATTTAGAAACCTGTGCAAATTACGAGGTCAAAACCTGAGCGGGCACCCAGTTAAATCCAATAGGGTACATTGACTAAAAAAAAATTATTGGTTTAAAATATTTCTTATGGACCAAAAATGTTTAGACCAGTATTTTTTTTTTTTTTTTTCCTTTTTTTTTCACCCAAAAAAAAAAAAATATACTTCCATTATAAAGGGGGGGAAAAAAATGAAATTTCAAAAATTTAGGACAAAGAAATCACTCCGAAGAAAACGCTTTCTGGCCTGATGTCAACTGGTATCTAGATGTAGCTATTAACAAACTTTTGAAACACCATTTTGGAATCTACTTTAAACAAATTTGAACTATGCTCTTTCTGTTGAAACCTCTCCCTATCTATTAATTCATATTTTTAAGAGTAAATTAGTTTAGATCAGTTTAATTACAAAATAAAAAATTAAAAAATCACGGCGGTTTGCTTATAGTTACTTGCGTGATTTTTTTATTGTCAGCCGAATTCGGACGTGTTTGTGACAACGTGAAAAGCTACACGAGGGCTATTGGCGGAACGGGCGCTCCTATAAAAAAACTGTGGTCGCCCAATTCAGTCAGTTCTAGCCATGTTAGCGAAAAATGGACGATTGCTGGACTCGAAAAATCCATCAAAAATTACTGTGGATTGACCCGAGTACCACTCTAGGAGGATAGATAGAACAGGAGTCGGTACTCACGGATTCAAAACGCACGGGAAACTGAGTGAAAGCCAGAGGTGGAGGGGAAACCGGGGGGGGAAGGCTGCTGCCTTTATACTACCCCTAGTTTTTAACATGGGGTTCTATGGGAGAATTTACGGATTTTTCGTTTTAAATGGGGAAAAAATATGATCAAATTATGAAAAACGAATACACATTTGTTATATTTCTTATATGCTCAGTAGAATATATATGTATTATTTAAAATACAATAACAAATAAACACTCAAAACTAGGCGATATTAATATTGTGTTTCCTCTGGAAATGTTAAACAAATTATTTAATCATAACTTGGATTTTTCAAATAAAAATCTTTTATTAAAATCTTATAAATCTGCTGTTCATCATTATATAGTTATTATTTTTCGAGTCGAACAGATTGTTTAAACGAATATTTATAACATGAACTTTTTATTTTAAGTTGCATATGAAATGCGAAAATAAAGTAAATATGATTAGTATATTTTGATTCATATAGTAACTTGCATATTTTTTCTTTTTATTAAACAATTTTAATTAAGTGATAGCCAATAAAAATGCTTTAAACTGATTTGATTACTTTTTTTTTATGTCTTCTGTTAATTTTAAGAAAGCTATTATTATTAAGTATTTTTTTTTTTTACTAATTTGAAATATTACTGCGAATATTATGCTACTAAATCACTTAATACTTGTAGCTATTTTTTTGAATAAAATAAAAAATCAAATACTAATACTTTTTTTTAATTTCAAAAAATACATTAAATGGAATTTTTACAAATTAAAGTTGTATAAATAGATTTAATTAACAGGTTTTTATATTTATGTTTGTCCACTATTTTTATGAATAAAATAGAAAAATTCCACTAATAAAGATTTTTTTTAAAATAATCTATGATACAATGTTTACAATTGAGTTATATATAAAAAAAAACATTAGATTTTATATCCTATACTGGATCTATAATTAGTTCAAATTTTGTTGCCAGTCATTGTTAATGGGTTAAATAGGTATAAATTGTTGAAGCCTTGAGCAGATAAAAAATATTTGTTATAACTTTGACTACATTACATTGAATTGAACTCTACATCTAATAAGTTTTTCTTTCTTCGTGGCTGACAAATTTTTTAAAAGTAAAGGGTTTTTTTGCAGAATAGTTATAGGGTACCGATTACTGACAGAGAAATGGAGGACCATATTTTGTTTTTAATTTTTTTTTTCTTTCATAACAAATGTACTTCATTATTGCGCAAATCATGCTATATGATTTCATTAATTATATTATTTTCATTTTTTATTACTATATATTTATGAAAATTCGAGGTTTCGGCAAATTGCCTCAAAAACTAAGGTTTTCAGTTGTTGATGGCCGTAGAGAGTGGAGAGAGGAGAAGGAAGTACCTTAAAATTTTTTGAAAATTAACTAAAATTATATAAGCGATTTTCGTTTAAATACAATATACTTTCCAAATCTTTAATGATGATTGACTTTAAAGAGTTCTTCATTAGGCAATTCCATTAGTTGATTTTCTTATTTTTTTTAACAAAAAATAGCGAACAAGTATTAGTGGTTTTAGTAGTAATAAATATTTAACAGTTATCTCAGTAAATTAATTGCAAATTGGTAAAAAAAAAAATAACTTAATATATTAACTTCATTAAAAACTAACACGTATATACATCAAAAAATTCATTAATCAAATCATGGTTTTAAAGCATTTCTTGGTAATCATTAATTAAAATTGTTTAATAAAAAGAATGTACGCAGTTATGCGAATAATTTATTAATAATAAGATTACTTTATTTCGCATTTCATATGCAACTTATATAAAAAAGTTATAATATTATTCGTTAAAAAATTCTCTTCTATCAAAAATAAATTAAACGTCTTAATGGATGGAAAAAAAACAGTAGATTTTTAAAATTTAATAACAGATTTTTAAAAAAAAATCAAGTTATAACAAAATAATTTTAAGATTTCCAGAAAGATACCCAATATTAATATCGCCTAGGTTTTGGGTGGTTTATTTGTTATTGTATTTTAAATATTCAGTTGTATATCTACTGAGCATATTAAGAAATATACATATGTGTATTCGTTTTCCATAATGGGATCACATTTTTTTTTTCATTTAAAAATGAAAAAATCGTAAAATTCTCCCGTTTAGAACACCATGTAAAAGTGGTGGTGGTGTGTAGTATAAAGGTCCCTTTCTCCCAAGATGGTAGCGGGAAGAAAGCTTTTTCGCTTCCCGCCGAAGGCCACATGGACGACTTTGTTCTTTCTATCCTCCTTACTCAATAGACCGCATTTACATGAACCATCGGAATCCATGGATTGAGGAGCAAACTCAGCAATATTATCGCCTTTTGGGGATTTATATCCAGACAAGAAACCAAAGAATTGTTAGGGATTTTTTTTTTCCCACCAAATACTTCTTTTTTTTCCCTTTTTTTTTTTGGGGGGTCGTTTTTTCGCAAACCTTTCCAATGACCCCCCCCCCCCCCCCCCCCCCCCCCCCCCCCCCCCCCCCCCCCCCCCCCCCCCCCCGGGGGGGGGAGGGATTCATACCATGGATTCGGCCAAAGACTATCATTTGGGTTTGAAAACCTGCTTGACCTCCTTTTCCCCTAATTGGATTTTGGCTTTCCATTTATGTGATTGGCTCATGTAAGCGCTCCCAAAGTTTCATTCGGGTTGTTCACTCAGGTGTTACTCTTTTCTACCTTTGACTGGGTTCTTGAATTACGAAACGTAAATGGCTGTGTTTTAAACTACTCACGAAAGACTAGAAAGCAGTGTAGGTGCCAAAAGAATTTTGTTTTTATTCTTTTACATTTTGCATGTAAATATGTTTTCTATTTAATAATTGTAAAAAAGTAATTACCTAATGGAGGCTAGAAATAGGCAGCCGGAAATGATTACACTACATGCATAACACCAAACCAAGTAATAAAGTTTTGATTTTCCATGTAAATACTTTTAGATCTTATTAACTTTTTAAGTGAAAAGAAAATGTGATTACTGTGTTCAGCCTTTGTTTAAATGCAAACAACAAGGCTAGAAAAATTTATTTTACTTTTTAGGTCATTTTACTAAACGAAAGTTGCGGGCTGATGAAAAAGGCGTATGAAACTTAGTGTCCTGTGTGATTGCGTTGTATAGCGCTTATCATCTTCAATTCCAAGCAATAAGCTCTTTCAATATGCAAGCACAGATTCTATGGACAAAGTCCTTTTAACAGTAACACCGAAATAAATGAGCCTCAATGAAAGTAGAACCAACTGTGACATTGTCGAAGTGAGTTTAGTTTTTTAAGGCATAAATCCTTATATATTACACTGGTACCATCAAAACAATGATTTGCTGAAACTATAAAACATACAAGATGTGTTTCGAAAAGCTCGGGTAATTGGTCTCATAATTTAAAAAACCAACGACACGCCGTTTAGGGTTAGATCTTGCAGTCCGGCGGTGAGAGAAATGACTCATCTAGAGAATGTCACTGTAAGTCTGCTTGAGTGCAAGGATCGTTAAAAACGTGTTGCGATGTTTTCTTTAAATTATTGAGCCTTACCCCCTTTTGAGGGTCCTCGATGACCCCACTTTTGCAGGGGGGCGCTGTAGAGACCAAAGGACGAAACGGTCACCCACATTTCTCTGTGATTGCAAAAATTAATGCATAGCGCCTCACAAGATTTTGAGCACCACGGGCATTACATTTGCTTGAGCCCCTGGGAACTCCAAGATATTCCTATCAGATCATTGCTGAACTTTTGCTTCAGCAACGGGGCTCTTCTTACAGGAGGACGTGGGATTTATTTGCTTGGGGACAATACAATAGTACCCTGGTTGCAGTGCTTGGCTCTAACAGAGTGCCCCCTACAAAGTCTAAGTCAAGTCATTCTAATTATGAGACAAATGGCCAAACTTTTTCTAACACACCTTGTGGATATCGGTTTTTTAAAGTAAAAGTATTAGATCTGCCGATCACGTGACTTTCAATGCTTTTATACCCAACATTTGGAATGCGCATGGAGACCAGAATTTCTGGGCCAAACAGGCCCACACGTGGTGGCTCAAGGTTGCCACCACCTTAAAGAAGAAAAAATGCTAAAGGCGTATCTAAAAAATACCATTTAATTTGAGAATTACAAAAAATATCATAAAATCCTAGGGAAAGCTTTTGTAGTAAAAAAAAATTTCCATAAGGCAGCTAGTATTTTTATGATATTCTTTCGTTGAAATTTTAGTATTAACTAGTTATATTTTTATCATCAAAGAGATTTCAACACTGGCCTGTTTGCCCTTACAATTCTGCTCTCATACCGTGTCCGTCACTTACACATTGACGGTCACATGATCCGCCCATCTAATGCTTTTACTATGATATGTATGCTATGTAAAAAGCTATTTTTTAGGTTAATTAATCTTAAAGGACCAATGTCCCAGATATGTTGCCAATTCAAAAGGACAAAAGATCAATTTATAAAACAAAGTAGTGCAGATAGATTCTGTAATGCATATGAAGTATATATAAAAAATAACACTAGGGGAACTATTTAAAAATTCTTAAAAAGGGGATATATTGGGAAACTAAAAGTTTCCTTAAACCTCTTGCATACCATGAAAAAAATCCACATAAAATATCATACTACTACAAAACATGGAAATTTAAAATACCAAATACTAAATTTTTGAAATAAGAAAATAATTATTTAAAATTTTTAAACATCTAATTAATAATAGATCAATATTAAAAATAAGACTTAAAATGAACACATTTAAAATTTAAATACATTGAAATTGGCAATGCAATGAGAGCATGACCGCTGTTTAAAGTTTAAAACTGAAAAATAATAAATGAAGACCAAGGTTTACAAAAATATAATTCAGGTTTGTTGATGGTCTAAGAGAATGGCAGGAATTGTAAAATTTGACAAATTTTGCTTAAAATGCAATCTGTAACGATTTTCACTCTATTTTCATTGCCAAGGGTTGCCATAATGCTGATTTGGCAGTGGTTACGAGACTTTGTCAAAAAAATTGGTTTACATACTCCTTTTAGGTTAACTCATTTTTTTGTTCTCCTGTTTATCTTAAATCATTTCCTGTTTTGCCACTTGTAGGCTTGACTAGTAGTTGTGTAACACTATCCATTACATTTTTCACTAACGGTCCTAGGATTGTTTTTTGTGTATTTGTAATTGTGTTTAAATATTCATAAGTAGAAATCATTTTTGACTAAAGGGGGAGGCTAATTTTGTTAAAAAAAAAATTTTATTAATACTAACTCTTGAGACAAATTTATGATCTGATATTATGTTAATTTATTAAAATAGAAAAATTTTTGTATTTTATTTATCAAATTTTTTTTAGAATTTATGTGACAATAGCATCTTGTTATTTCAACATATATGTATTTTTCAATAATATCTTTGTGTAGTGTTGTGGTGTGTCATTAGCCATTTCCAATAAATGACATCCAGTATTTGCAAATGAAATTTGTATCCTTTTAACATGCTAATAATTTTCAGAATGCAAATATTTTTATTTATTTGGGAAAAATAAAATGCTATAATGAATTAATTTATATTACAACATTCTTCTTCTTTTTTTTTGTATTATTTGAATAATTACAGTTACATATTATGTATGAATTAGCTTTTCTTATTCAGTAACCTTTTTCATTTCCATCACAAAGTTTGTAAATCTGAGTTACTTAATTGTGTTTTTTTAATGGAAAGCAGCTCTTTTTCTATAAGGAAATAATGTTGGTTTCTGGTTAGCGGTAAAGTTGTTTACTTATTTTCTTAGTCCTGTGTCATTCTTTGTAAATCTCAATTTGGAACAATGTAAGTTACTTCAAAAGTATAGGGATTTCTTTTTAAATAAGTAAATAGTTCCTGTTAGTTTTTAAAAAATATGTTTTGATTTTTTTTTTTGTGTGACTGTTATTTGTAATTTCAAACATTTTTCATTTATAGGTCTCATTTTGTGAAAAAAACTTTTCCATGGTCCTACTTATTTTGAATGATTTTACAGAGGTTTTATAATTCTATTTATGTTATTACAGTCAGCCAGATAACTGCATTTTGAGAAGGGAAGTTATGAAAAGGAATTGTGCCTAACTTGTCATTTAACCTTGTGATTAAATTGCCATGTTTAAAATAGCAAATTTTGTGAATTTGTCTTTTGTTGATTGAAAATGGTATTAATATTTTTTGTTATAATTATCTTTTGTTTTTTTTATAGGCTTTGATGTAAAAAAGAAACACAAAAATTCCTCAAATGGTTGTGATAGTCCAGAGCACCGAGTGAAGAGCCCTGTTTATGCACTAACTCCAAGGAAGAGAATAAGTACACAAGGAAATAAATCAGGAATTCGAAATGATGATGCAAAGAAATACTATACATATTAATGGACAAAGAGTAGTTAGTTAATTAGTTTACATTTTTATCTCCAAAGCTGAGACTTTTTGAGGCCAAAAATGGTTTCTTTATTTGTTAATGTCTCAATACAAAGAACACTTTTTTCTGATCCAAGAGTTAGATAAATGAAATAGCTTTGGATACACAACATTTGGAGAATTTAGAATTTGCTGTAAAAAAAATTATAATTCTTTTAACCTGTATATTATTTATGTAATTAGATTTATGCATTTTAAAAACACAAACTGTATAAAATAGCACAAGATATTACTAAAATTAGCCTAAAAAGTAGTGTTTTAGTAGTGTTAAGTTATTGTCCTTGCAGCAGTTTATATTTTAAATAAATTGAAGAAAGGAGTTATTTCAACATCATAAACTCTATAAAACACTTTTTTGGATACCATCCAGTCCTTACAATGCCTGGCATAATTTTTTCTGAAAAAAGCACATCTCCACCAAAAATGGCATGTAACTTTCAAAACACACCACCAACTCTGATACTATTTAGGTATGATTGCTCATCATTAATGACTTTAAAATAAAATCTAATAAGAAACAAACATTTTGAAAATTTTAAACAACCCCATGACAACATCAATCTGCAAAGAAGTTTCTTTGCCGATTTCAGTGTTTATTACCATTCATTAAAGGGGTTCAGTTATGTTGAATATTGTGTGGATGATTAAATTGGCCAATTCCACGAGCAATGTACCTTTTCACAATAAACTACTGATCAGATCAATCTTAAAATTTTTCTCTGTGTATACCAACCTTTATATATTTAATCTGAGGTTAAAAGTTTCCAAAGTCAAGTTTCCTGAGCAAAACACGTTAAAGTTTTTAATTGTTAACCATTTCAGTAAGGAAAGGATTAAATAAAATGGCTTTTAACTGTTTCAACAAACAATTATTTTTCCAATCGTCTGATACTTTGGGACATTAATTAATAAAGGTTTGTAATCAAGATTTTAGGCAATAAAATTTTTTTCTTTTTTTTATTTTGAAATTTTTTTTTTTTTTCACCGATTTTTGGGGTACTGAACCCCCTTAAGTACAAAGTATAGTTTTATCTCCACTGCTTTCTGCACAGCCAAAATTAATTAATTGCATACGCAAAACTCAAATGGGGATTGTTTCAGATGGAATGTTACTCTCTTGTTTTAATATTTCTTGTATTAGAGATTCCATTGGTTGTTTCGGATTCACTTTAATTGACAGTCATTGAAGAGAACGGAAATTTTCTTTAAACAACATGATTTGAGACGACCAACAGCAAGTTGGCATTTTTAAAAAATCTAATAAAAAAAAAAAACGTTTTTAAGATATTTTTTAGGCAAAACTCATTTTCGAAATGCGCAAAACAAACAGTAATTTCAGACAAAAATGAAAATGAACGGCTGGAGCTGTTGCCATTCACAGCTGTGAAACAACCCCATTCGGAACTGGGGTTGGTCTTTGTTGGAATGACCCATCACATGCCTCCCTCAGACTCAATGATTTTCAACTTCTATGGATATTTTTGCATATTTCATTGCAAAAGTGTATAGATTTAAAAAATATAAAAACATGATTTTATATGACTTGAAATTTTCTGCAGCAGTAAAATGTTGTCAGTGTACGTGCATACTTTCATATTATCCACATTACACAACTTTCTTTCATTTTAAAGCATCCTCCATTGAAAACTAATTTTGATGCAAATACTTTTGAACATCAGAACATATATTTTAATGTAACAAGCATAATTTAAAATGATATCTATGAAGAAAACTCTTAATTTTGAATAGAAATATATGTACAAAACTATTAGGGTAAGGTGGGGTAATTGGGCCCCCTTTGTGGCATAATTCGACTTTAGACCCTCATACCACTGGATTTAATCGACCTAACAACTATTTTTTTTGGTCCATTCTCTCATATATTATTACTGTACCATGGCAACCTTAACACAAAATGGCAAATAATAAATTTAAAAAATATGTTTTTCTTTCTGGTCATCCAAGTGGCCCACTTGCCTCGCAAGGTGGGTAAGTGGGCCACCCCCCTAATACATTTTTTACACATAACTGGTAGAGATATGGTGGGCAAGTGGAATAATCTACATAATTTTTTGAGTGTTTGAAAAAAAAAATGATGTATCTTTAATAGTTCCCCCATAGCAACTTTTTCTGGCATGCAAGCTTACTAAAAGAAAAAATACGTTAATTTTCATCTGTAACTTTGGCATGTAGTGTAAAAAACATGTTAGGGCTACAGATTTCAATGGCCTATGTCAATGAATAGGACTATGAATAGTGAATATGACTAACCCTATGGATCAGTGATTATTACTTTTTTTAAGTATATTAAAGAGTTGGGGCAAGTGGGCCACCCTGGCCCACTTACCCCGCCATTGTGGTGGCCCACTTACCACAAACGTGGGGCAAATGGGCCCTCCCAATTTTCTTTTAACCTTATCAACATCACAAGTACATGACATACAAAAAGATACTATGTTTTATACACTCGAAATATATAACATTTTGTTTGTATCATGAACCGTTTGAAAAAAATAGAAAAAAATAGTATGATGGTGTGAATTACGATATGATACAATTTTTAAAATTGTCACAAAAAGGATTGTACCTTGTTACATACTTAAATGAATAATAATGCCATAATGTTTCCTGTATATATTGTGGTAAATACGTAAAAATATGGTAATATATTTTTCTAAAGTGAATAATTGGAGAAATTCCAGGGGGGTGGCCACTTACCCCATTACCCTAATTCATGTCTCACATTACGTGTTAAGACCAATACATAACAACACAAAGACAATTTCAGTCGCTCATTGCAATAATTGCATGTTATTGGTTCTGCAATATGTTATAAAGATTCTTCTAAATATTTTTTTCAGGTCAGGGATCCTTAAGTTCTGCTCTAGTCCAATGTCTGTGTCGTTGAACAGCAGCTATCAGAATGCTGAAAGTTTAATGGGCCCCTCATCTCAAATTTCTAACCCCCACAATAATAATATCAGCCCAAGACCAGGATCATCCGGTAAAATATTATTATTTTTTAATGAAAAGCACTATGATTTTTTAAAACATATTTTGTTTTTATTAAGTTTTCAAGTAGAGAAAGATTTTTTTCACTACATTGTCTGTTGATTATTCTTGGCTCTAACATTTGTCGAAATTTCCTAGCTCAGATGTTTATAGTTATTGAAAATGCACTTAAAATAAATTGTAGGTCTGAAAAATTAGCAAGTGTACAGAATTGTTGACTATTGTTCAATACCAATGGTAAAGTGATGCAGATATCACGCCACCTAAATACTTTTTTTTACAGTTCATTACTTTAGGTTTTGTTTTTAAACTCGTGTTTATTGCTATAATAGTATTTTTTTTTTGTAATTTTAAAGTGATATTAGGCAAAAGATATTTCATTCAGCTATATATATGGAAACTTTACCCATAAACTAAAAATATTTAATTTTTTTATACAGATTTGAACAATGCTTCATTCGAATCAACTTTTTTTTTAATGTGATCTAACAATATCATTAGCTGAAATGTATCCATTTGGGTCATTCCATAGTAATACAGGTTTTTTATGTGTATGTTGTCTGGTTTCGATACCCTTGAATAAGTTTTCTTAAGTAACGATGCAGCTATTTTTTGCCTTCAACCTATTTTAATTTTACTTAGAAATACCAAACTAAGGTTACAAAAAAGGGACATTAAATACTACTTGGTTTGTTGATACTAACTTCAAACTCTGCTCTTAACTTATTGAAAATTTCAATTAATAAGAGTCTGACATAAATCTATGGATTCCAAGCTATTCTAAATTAGTTACATTTAATTAAAACATATCTTTATTATTTCTTTTAGCAATTTATTTATTTTGATACTCGGGATACAAAGTTGTGGAAATTGGGTTACATGTAACTTAATTTAACTAAGTTTGAATATAAATTTCAGTGTTCTCCTTGAAAATTAGGTTTTCTAAAACAATTTACTGTATTTGGGGCAACACGTTATGCGTTTTAATTAGCAGTTGAATAAAAAAATAATGACCGAGTATTATTTTATAGTGACTTGTTTGTTATGACATTTTTCATGGAATGAATCTTCTTGTCTTATATATTTGTGTGCACATTAAACTGTGCTGAAAAAAATATTAATCTCCCATGTTAACTCAAGGAGAAATCCATCATTTTTACAAATATGGTGTGTTTTTAAGTATAAACTTAAACTTTATATATTTTAATGCATTAGGTTTACTGGATATCAATGGAGTCAACAGTGCAAATGGATACCATCCCCGTTCCATATCACCATCGATGACAGAAAACAGCACAGTCATGATTAACAAAGTAAATAAGCAGTACTCTTCTCACGGAAACATATCTAATTTACGTGTTGCCATACCTAATTCTCATGCCAATTCTTCTATGGTTTGTGACATAATTCAAACCCTTATTTTATTTGTGACTATATAGATATATAAATGTATATATAACAATATTAAAAACTTATTAATTTTCTTGTAATTTTTTTTTTTTTTTTTATATTCAGAAAAGCTTTTTCTCCTTGAAAATAAGCATGAGGTATTATAAGTCGTAACGTTGTAATTTTATATCATTTCAAATAAGCATTGGGTAAGAAATTTTATTTCTTATAAATGTATGTAGAGTAGCATGTAAATGTTTTATGCCCAACTATTTTTTAGGCAACCAAAAGTGTTCCCCATAATTAAACAAGCTAAATTTATATTACAAATAAATGATCATATATCCTTGCAATTTTTATTGTAGGCTAATCCCATGGAAAATGAACCTTTTTGTAGTTTAAGTCACATGTGTAAAAAGCGATTATAACTACAGCTTTTATCATTACATAAAAAAATAGCGGAATAGTTTGTCTATACTTATTAAAACCAAGTAATGTAAAATGGTTTATTTAATTTGATTTATTTTTCAAATTTTAAAAGCTTGTAAGCTCCTTCAATTATGACTTACACTACCGTTACATATAGTTAACCTGTAACACAACATGTTGTAATTTGTAAAATGTTCATGTGTGTTAAGGCAAAAACTTTTTCTACTCATTATGAGTAAAAATTCAAATCAATAAAATTGGTTTTATTAGTATTGCTAAACATTGATATATAACATCCAAGCATTTGGAAAGAAATATTACTGCTCAACCATAAGGACAATTTAACAATTTCTTCACTTAAAGTTAGGTACACAATATGTCCAAAAAAGAAAAATGTCACAGACCTTCATATTTTGTTTTGTCACCTTTAGCCAGAATCACGGCTTTCATGTGTCCTGGCATTGTTTTAGTAAGCTTCTGGAGCATACCTAGTTTTATTCTGGGCCATAATTCCATCCACAGTTCTCCTTAATCCTCAATGGATGATGGAAGGTTGGTTATGTGCCTTTAACTTTTTCAAGTACGTCCCGCAGATTCTCACTAGGATTGAAGACTGGACTTTCTAGTAGCCAAATCAAGTGTTGAAAATATGTATCATGCTCACTTGAACCAATATGCAGGGTGGGCCAAAAAGTAGGCTAACAGTTAATGCTGTACCATTAGTTAGAACTTCAGGTTATTTAGAACAGGTATTTGACATAGTCGGGATTAGTTTTGTTGGATGGCTAAAATAAAGTCGTACTACAAGGTATCTTATCCAAAGAGCAGTGATTCATGGACTTCCTTTGGTTTAGTTTCGAGTTATCTTTGGGATATTTATTCGATGCTGAGGAGTAAGCAAATAATGTTTTCTGAGTATGAAACTTTGAATATCCCCATCTGCCAGCTATCCTATAAAATTATATGTACTGGTGGAAAATTTGTGCTTTTGTTTGTAAGTGCGAACCACTGCTGAGAATCTAAGTGAGGAGCACCGACTGTGGATCCTTAAGACAATTGAAAATATGAAAAATGTGGGGACAGTGCATAGCATAACATTCATAAACATAAAAAGAAGTCCACTCAACTTTACAACATGTGATGGACCAGTTGAACCTTAAACCCATACAGCCCAGTTACGAGGCCCTTTTGAGGACAATCCTAATTACAGTTCTGTGAGATAATGCACAATCAACTGCTTGAACAACCAGACATGCTTTCCAAAAATAACTGTTGCTGTATAAATAACTATTTCTAACTAACTGTAAGACTACTTTTGGGCCATCCTGTATATCAATATTGGCCTGATGCATTTCGGCACTATCATCTTGAAATGAGCCAATGAGGTCAGGAAAAAAAAGTCCAATACAGGCACAATGCGATCATCCAACATATTTCGATGCTCTGTAGACTTCATTTTGTTGGTGCATAAGGCACTGGGCCTAATCTAGTCGTACAAAAACAACCACAGATCACTACACTGTGTCCAAAAGAGTACACAGTCGGAACCATATGTGTATAATCCATTGCTTTGTGTAGATCTCTTCAAACCCTTGCACAACCAGATTTTTTAAATAGCGTAAATAGGGACTTAGGGTGACATGGCGTTTCCTCCATCATTATCAGTCCAATTTTTATGGTTCTTGCCAAATTGTAGCCTTTTTTGTTGATTGATGTCACTCACATAGAGCTTCCTTACTGCAACACAGCTTCTAGGTCTTGTTTTTTTAGTTCTCTTCACATTGGGTCTCTGGAAGTAGGTTGGTCTCCTTTATTGAAGAGTGCTGTGCTTTGATAGGTTAATTTCTTGCAATTTTTCTCCACTAGTAGCTTCAGAGAAAGTCGGTTGCGTTCGTTCAAGATATATTTTTGACCAAAATATTTTCGTTAACTGGAAGCTTCATTGCCATGGTTCCACCTTTTGATTATGCTTTAACAGTTTTGAAATCCTGCACCACTAATTCCTACTATGACTTAACATTTTCACCAACTTAGGTACTGGTCAACAATCTGTCCCCCTTTTTTTAACTCTGTTACATCACTTCTTTGACCACATATATGCCGCTTTATCTATGTTTAAATTTTATATCGTAAAGTCCATGTTTTGAGTTGGCATCAAACAAAGGTTTGGTAAATATCTGTAATACTCATTCAATCACCGTCTTCTGAAAATGGAACGTTGAAAATTCACCTACGAAATTGTTTTGGACCTGTAGTGTATGAGTAGGTACCCAGTTTAATTAAATCCACCAAATAGTTTTGCAACTCCCAACCGAAGCTTCCTCAGTCATAATTGATATGATCATCAAAAGAAGCCCCTTCTCCACACCTTATTAAACAGAGAAATCACTAACAATGATGAAAAGGAGAAAGGCATGCTCAATAGACCGTTCCAAAGTTTATTTTAAAAAATAATTTTGTAAATTCATTAAGCACACCTTGAAAATTGTGCCAATAGCTAAAAGAAAAAAATGTTTGCCAAAATTTGTTTTAAAGGAAATCATATTAACCAACAGCTCATTAGAGTTGAATAATTTTGGACAAATCAAGAATTGACAAAGAGCTTTGTAATGCAAACTAAACAATTTAAACTTTTTAACTTTCGTAGGTACCAAATTTATGACTGAATTGATAATATAATTGATTGTCTTAAAAATGATTTTGATTAGTTTAATGAGCGTTTCTGACAACTCAATTGCATACCTGCCAACCTGCTAATTGTAACCTGGCAATGCCAGATTTTCAATCATTTTACATATTTCCAGGTCAAATGTATCTATCACCGGAAATTTGAAAGAAGTTAGAAATTCCAAAATGATTATCTATATTCTTTTCATAACAAGATTCATCATTTGCAAAAATAGGCTTAACATTAAAATAGTTTTTAAGACAAAGTATACAAATATCTATTGGATGCAGAGGGAGTGAAATTTTAAATTAATTCTAAAATTAGAAGTATTGTGGGGTCTCTCTTAAAACTATATTTACAATATAACTTCTTCTTCTTCTTCACAAGCTCAACAGCCTTTTGCAGGCCAAGGCGGACTCGCTGATCCTCCTCCAGTTGGCCCTATTAGCCGCAATGGCTCTCCATCGGTTGACTCCTATTATTTTGAGGTCCCTTTCGACACAATATAACTATATATTAAAAATAAGCTTTATTTCAGAGTTGAAAATTTAAAACTCTTGAAGTAATAACAAGTTTACGTTTTATCCAAATTGCTTACCCATCAGAGGACCAATATTGGGGATTGACTAGAAAATCTTTTTTAAACAAAATTTTAAATCTTTAACCCAATTATGTCAGTTTAGAAAGATTACAATATTTATTTTGTTTCAATAAAACTTTCGCTAATCTGTTTTTTTCTATCAAAAAATTTTAGTGCACTGTAAAGAAATCTTTTATAATGATTGATTATTTTATATACAAGTAAATGACTTTTCTTTTAACTAGAATTCTCGCACATCTTCGAATTCTATCGGAAGTGAAGTTGGTGTAAATCCTTCTATTCCAAGCATGGGTTATCCGTCAAATCTCTCATCTTTCCCACAAAGTAAGTATATTATGACATTTTAGAACAATTTTGCACTTTTCTTGTTTTTAAATATTAGTGCTGTAGTTTCTCTAAATTGTGATATCTGTGGTGCATTGCAATACTGTAAATATCTGAATGTACCTGTATCAAAACTAAAATTTCTTCTCAATTACAATTTTCTATGATTTTTTTTCTGGCACAAGAAACAGGTTTTGTTTTTCACATATGTTACTACTTCAAACATTGAACAACACATTATTCTAGATCGTACCCCATTATTATATAAACACCTTTATCTTCAATTCCTACATTCTGGCTTGATGTCAAACTTTGATGTTGATTCCTGGACATTAGAGAATTATGTTAAACCAATATGGTTAGTTACATCTTTGTATTTTCAAGAATTTTGTAATGGAGCTGGGAACAAAACCAGGTTTGACCGTATATATACTCTTAATACGATTTAATTTATCCAACAATGGTAAAGAGAAGTATTTAAAATTAAATGAGCTTGGAGGGGCTAGGGCTAGAATTTACCTTACAGAAAGAGACGGTCAATGTAAAGAAAACATCTGAAATCTCATTGGCTGTCTACCTCCCCCTTACATACACATTGATGTTCTCCAAGATTCTCCAACTTTCAAGATGACTTTTTCTTTTGCAATAGCTTGTTGATGGGAAAAATGAGTGTTTTTGGAGTATCTGCTTAAGGTGCACATTTGTAGGTTGTGGAACCTTTTCATTGCATGCAGTAAAAACCCATTTATCTGTTTTCCGAGCAACCAGTTAGATCAAATGTCTGGAAAATTTCTGATTTGGATTTGGTGATAACTTAAAATTTTATACCAGAAATGTGATTTCTCCTCAAAGGTTGTAAAAAAAATTCATCTACTTTTTTCAAGAATAAACAGATTTTGGTGATAGCATATGCCAAAAAAATGTTTTTGCAACTGAAAGTCAGATTTAGCAGCTGATATAGTACCCCTACTTCTACATTCCAGTAATAGTATGCTGGTTTAATTTATAGTAGGATCTTGGAAGTTCAGGGTGCTATTTGGAATAAAGGAATAATTTAAATGTTTTAATATCGTTTTCAGCATTTTTAAGGTTTAAAATTATGAGGCTAGCAGGCAATACCCCTCCTGTCTTCTGTAGCTCTATTAAAACATTAATTTATCCAGCCAACAATAAAACAAGTCCCAACAGTTTTCTGGGAATCACAAGGTCACAGATCTGCATTATCTTTTAGTCAGTACAAATTCCTAAACATGCGTAGGACTGCTTTACTTGAACCAGAACTGCATAAACAATTGCAAAGCTCAAACGATCGGCACGCAATACTTAAACAGAAAATACTTAAACAGTTGTTTTAAAATAATATGTGATGAAAGAAATTTAATATGTGTTTATAAAGTTCGTACTTGTCAGACATTTTTAAAAGTATCTTTGTTAGAATTTGTTCTGAATATCTAACAAGTTCTCTCGAGTTAAGGTTTCAGCCTACGTGCATCTTTTGGTTATCTTAAAAGCTTTAGGTTATTGAAATAATGTATAACTTAAATAATTTTTGAAATAGCTCAATTTTATGTGCAGATCTTTTAATTTTTTGTAAAAGTGTCAATTTTTTACATTTCTCAGAGAACTATTGAAATTCAATCAAGTTTTATCTAAAAAGACTTTAACACATTAAAAAAATTTTTTAATCTATTTTAAACCCGGTTATAGAATATGAAAAATGTATGCTACTCGAAACAATGCTAAAAGCTAACAAAGATTCAAACCTAAGCTATTTTAAACTGTATTTTTAATTACATTGGTAAATCAGTTTCTTTATTAAAGAATGTTTCATGGCCTTTTTCCCTTATTGTGTTTCATTAGATAAGACTGGTACATCTTTGTAGCAAAAGTTCAAGGTAAGTTATGCAGAAATTAAAAGTTACTCGGCTAAGACAAATATGCTAACCAAAATTGTGTTAATTCAGTATTCATTTCAAGTAAGGTTGTTTTTTAGTTTTGTGCTTCCAAAGCAATGAATGTTATCAGTAGAAGGGATCATTGCAGGGAGGACAATGGTATGTTTAGATCCAGCTTTTAAAATAAAGTCTGTTGAAGTTTTGTGCACCGATCGTTTAAGCTTTGTAATCTTATTTGCAGTTCTGGTTCAAGTAAAGCAGTTTGACCAAATGCTAAGGAATTTATTCTGTTTAAAATATACCATTTTTTTGGAGAATCTCATCACAGTAAAAAAAAAAGGCTGTTGTATCAATAGTATTGTAGCTATGAGCAACTACTTTTTTACTAGAAATTGGTACAAATACACTATCTGTTCCCACATGGTTGCCCTGAAATTTCAATCCCTTCCAATGAAAGTCAGTGCCAAGCTTAACCACTAAAAAAATAAAACATTCAATGTTCAGTTTCAGCTTGTGACTTCAGTCATTTAAAGTAAAAATAATTATGGAGATCATAGCACGCTTTTTTAATAATATTAAATAATTATTTAATTTGACATAAGGAATTTTTTGGGGGGGAATCGCAGGCAACCTAATTAAAAGTAAGTTATTTTTATAATTTACTTTAGTTATTCTGGATTATTTTCTGGATTTTGTTTACAATTTTGACTGTGCAAATTTCCCACTGGGATTAGAGGATTAATGCATTTAGATTTTTAGCATTTGAAAGTAAAGATGGAAAAATTTTTTCTAAATAATTGTTTAATGTGTTTTAATTTTTAATGATCAAGTATGGTAGTATATATATTACAATAATTAAGATAAATGCAATATTACTGATTTGCATTATATATGATGCAGCTATTATCTCTTGAATTATAGAAAATAAGGGAATGGAAAATATAGGAATTATAATTAGAATATTAATAAGAATTGTCTGATATAAATTTTGCACTACATGTGCTATGTATTTAGCAAGTTTTAAGTTGTGTAATTTGTGGATTTTTAAGAAATTACTTACCTTGCTTTGTCAATTTTATCAAGTTTGAGTTAATAATAATCATGGTCATTTAGATTTTAAGTACTTTTTATTGCACTATTACCGTTGATTAACCCTTTCGTTACGAAGGATTTTTGCTTCCTCGGTAATATTTGATAGGAATAACATTATCGAATCTTTAGTTGTTCAGGTTTTTCAGTAAGGAAAGGGTTAAGGATTCTATTTTCATATAAATTTTAGCAAAATTAGTTTAAGTGAAAAAGGCGTTTTGGAGCAGTAACATTAAAAACAATATTTGGATGCATGGGCGATGGTCTGAAGTTCTACTGAAAGTTATAAAAAGGGAATGGCATTGAGTATCACTCAGTTATGGATTTGTAATTTTTATCTTATGTTGTATTTTTAAACACATTTAAAAAAAAAAACCTCTCTGGTGAATAGAAACACCAAATATTTGCTTAATTTTCTGTTTAGCTAAGGCATCATCAAGCAATAACAATTATAGCTAAGCACTAACTAGGAGAAGCTTGGTGAAGAAGGTTGGCAGGTCTCTTGGCGTTGGCAGTACTCTTATATACTTGTACAATGTCTTCACACTAAGGGAGATACGTTAAAGGGATGGTTTAATATTATGGTAGTTGGGAAAAAGGCTTGTACATTTCATCCTTGAATAGAGGGCCAGGGCGACTAATTTCTTCTTATTCATAGACTTATTATGAGCATATTAATTTATTTGATATCGTCGGTAAAATGACAAAACCACAAATGTGCAAAAACACAAATATGCAAAGGGTGGAAAACTGGAAACAGTTAAACCGGTTTTTGGCTTCCGTTAAATGGGCAAAAACATTTCTTTAGCTGAACCGGTTAGAACTGAAGAACCTGTTTGAATTCACATTTTAACCGGCTAAACTGAAGTTTATTGTTAGTTTACATTATCATTGCACCAGAGCTACACGATGGCAGTTGGCGACGGATGTCGTAATTAAGAAATACAATTAAGTGACTAGCCAACCCCTCTGAAGGGAAAATTTTACGCAGTTACATAAGTTAATGGATTACGGCTACGGCGTCATAAAATTTGTCATAATGAATTTGAAAGATATTGGTTCTTTCGGCTGTTTTCGATATTAACACTTTCGCTGCAGATAATGCCCTAATGTATCAAGAACTATGCCACTAGTAATGCTATTCCTATGACACATAACGTGACACCAAAATCTTCAGAAAGGGGCACAGGAAGTGCTATTTTTTAGTTAAAAAAATGATGGTGATGGATTATGATTTGGTTTTTGCAATTTTTTGTTGTTCAGGAAGTATTCGTAAATTATATATATTCGATATATTTTAAAAAGAGAAATTGGGGTATTAAATTATTAGTGTTTTAAATTACGACTCCCGTCACCAAAGCAATAGTGTAGTACATCTTAGTACACTTTACAGTACAGTTAGTACACTTAATGCTCCTCAAGTCTTGACGCTGTGTACGATGTCACCATTTAAAGGTGTGTTCTGTGACACCTGGACTTAGGAGTTGACTCATCACATTATTGTGGTTTTAAATTACGGCTGTCGCCAATAGCCCTTGTGTAGCTCTAGTGCGACGATAATTCAAACCAAATCAAACATAACCTAAATAAACAGCTGGAATCATTCAACTAACAAAGCAACTAGAAAGGGTTTTTAAAAACCAGATTTTAATCTATAATAATAAAAGAAAGAGTCTGTCTGTGTGTCTGTCTGTGGGTCGCAAAACACCTACTCAGACTGCTCTAAAAAATTCGAAATTTTTAATATAGATTCCTTTTAATACCTACGTGTGCACCTGAGGCTTAGTTTTTTCATATTTGATTGTGATTTTTAATTAATATAATTATTTTCAAGAAAACGTCATCCACGTGGGATTGCGGGACGACCATAACAGGGCCTGAAAATACATGGACCGGGCTGAAACGGGGGCTTGACGCCATCCTCTATTAGTTTGACTGATTGAGTTTGGTTGAGATATGCGCTCGCCTTAAGGCTGCTTCATCCTCTATTACTGTTTGATTTTTTAAGTGAGCATGTGCCAACACGAATTTAATTATTATTATTTTTTTATTTTTTATTTTGAGTGTATTTTCACAAGTAAGCATGCCTCTAAAAGGAAGCAATGCCAAGTTAACGGGTTCCCAGTAAGGCGGGACCATACTGCTAGTAACTTATAACTGGTGCCGGTTAAAACCGGAGGGAAAAAAGAAAAAGATTGAAAACAGATTTTGTTTTCAAAAACCGCAAATCCCTAGGATCTGCACATTCGAGGTTTTGTCATATGTACCGATGATATCTCGAATTTATTTTTAGAATATTTTTGTACTAAATTTTCCAATAGATTTACTTAATTGCATTTGTTTATTCTTACGTAGAAAAAGTTACAAATGTTGAAAATTCCAAAAATTTTACTCAACTAAGAATTAGAATAACTGAATTAGGTCGATGTTATTTTCCAGATGACTTTCAACTTAGTTCAGAGTTAGGACTAACAGGGTTTAACTCTCCTGGCTTACTACAAAATTGGTCTCAAGGTCCACTGTCAGGAGTGCAAGGTCTTTCTCATTCAAGGTATGGTTTTTAATATTATGTTGTATTGTTTTTATAATTATAATTACTGAATTTGCTCATATCCATAATTGTTAATAAAGTAACTTCTTATAGCATATTGATTATGTATGCATGAAATTGTAACTTTCTTTTCAACAAAAGCAGATGCATCCTTACGCATTGATTTTCTCTGACAGCAAATCTCAACAATCGTTCTTATTTTTAAAAGACTCTTGTGACAGTACAAAAACTAATGTACTTACAAACACTGCTTTCAATATTATTCCAATTACAAACTGTACAATTCTGCATTTCACCTGTCGAGCCCTGAAGCTCCAAAGCAAAAGGCTGTCATTTGAGAGTTTTAAAAAGGAATTTATAGTCCCTAACACCCATTGACCCCCCCCCCCATCTTATCTGGAGAGGCAATAAAATAATGTAAAGGTATGTATTCCCCTCCCCTGTAGGACAAAAAAAAACTTTTTCCATAATAAATTTATGATAAGATGTGATCTTACAAAGTTACGTAGTAAATTTGCAAGGAACTATTATTAAGGAAAGAGTTTCTTGTGATTTTTGAAATTAATAATGTTTTAAAGGAATATTTTAATTTTTGATGCTCTTTTCTTTGATTAGTAATAAATTTTTTTTTATAGTCCAAGTTCAACAATCAGTAGTTTGCCCCATCTTTCTGTGAGCAGTGCAACTCCTCCCCCATCTTCACCGATCAAAATCAAAAGTGAACCAATTTCTCCTCCGCGTGATAGCATGCATCGGTCTCCATCGGTCCAAAGTCACCTCTCTCCTGGCCAGTCTCTGGCCCCATCAACATCTTCTTCACCAGATCCAAACATGGACTATGATCCTCATATTAACAAGAGGCCTCGTCTAACAGCTGATGGATGGGCTACGTAGTACAAGACTTGATCATAAAGAACCATTGCATGAATTTGTGTAAAGGCATTATACTCTCATCAGAGTGTGTCATTGTTGTAGACTTTTGTATTCATATTTTCTCAGTGAATATGTTGGTGCATTTATTTGGTGTTTGAAACTCATGATGCATGAAAAAATATGAAGATATAGCTGCGTAATTTAGTCTCATTGAGATGAACATTGAATACGATCAGCTAAAAATGTAAAGCCTAGAAAGGCTCACTTCATTTGCAGAAAGATCAACATTGTAATGAGAAAACTTAGAAGAAATTCTTTATTTTGTTGGACAAGCAAGTTACTATTTCTTTACTCTGAAAACACTAATAAGATATGGATAATCAGAAGACATGGATTCTAAATACTATTTCTGTCCTGACTGTCTTACCTTGATCTTTTACATGTGAAATGTGTAATTTCATAGTGATATGCCACCAACTAACTGTAGAATAAACTTTTTTTAAAGCTACATGGACTGAGAAGAGATCTTGTCTACTGTTGGTGGCGACCAAATATTTTGTTAGTTTGCACTAATGTTGATTGTTTTCTTAGACTCAAGTAAGCACTAAGAGATCAGTTTCATTAGCAACATTCCCTTGCGGTTGCATAAATTTCAATTGTGTGCATGAGTTAGCCCTAAAACTGAAGCCACGGGCATAAAAAGGGTTCATATGATTTCATTCAGTTCTGCATTTTATTGCAAATACATGTTCTAGTGCTTGAGTTGAGTAATTTCAGATAATATATAATTAACTCTGTTAGAGAGGTTTCTTAATAGATCTTATTGTTTGTGTTTAAGACTGCTTTTATTCAAAATTTTATACTATATAAATGTGCAGTTTTAAATCTAAAGTGTTTTAAAGTAGTATTTATTAATATCCACTTGTGGCATATGTGAAACGTGTATATCAAATCCTGTTGTAGTTTGCTTCTGTGGAAAGTTTTTGTGGCCAGTAGATCATATTTTGTAGAATGACCAGTTTTACTTTTTTTTACAGGAAAAAAGTTTTAAAGACAAATTTATACTCTGCAGAGATTTCAGAAAACACTTTGAAGTCTAATATTAAAAGAGTTAAATTAATTTTAAAAAAATTATGGCTACAGAAAGAGGAAATATAGAATATAAATTTAATTAGATTTATGAAGAATTTAGATTGAAGATAAAGAAATTAGATTTGTATAGTTTATTATAACTGTGGAATGATACAATAAGATATGATGGTCCAAGTTCTTTTGCTATAGTGTGACAATCATGAATGCTAACTGCTGTGTTTAACAAAGCTTTCAAATATATGAAAAAGAAACACCTATCACTTACATAATCAGTGTCTGTGATCTTTTGCACTTGCAGTTACCTTAAAATATTTTATATAAGTTAAATGATAACTAACTTTCTACAAAAATAGAATTTTATTTATGTAAAATTTTGGTAACTTTTTAATAACTATACAAAGAATCTAATTTTTTAGCAATCAATCAGCATAAATTTAGAATATAACAGTTATTGCATCATGTCAACTTAAAAAATTCCCTGTATTAGTTTTTTAAGGTCTAAATTATAATGTTGTATGTTAAATACAATAAAACAAAAAGAAACAGGTTCATATGTGCATAAATAATTTAATGTTTAACAAAGTAACAACAATAGTTTGAGACACTTGATACACTAAAGACATTTTTTTTTGATGAAGTTGGAAAATTTATAGTGCCAGAGTTGATACTTCAATACCTCATTAGTATATAAATTCTGAAGACTTTTTGAAATATTGTAGTAGAAAATAATATTCAAAGCCTAACCCCTTTGTTGTTGGTCACAAAAGCCGGGTTTGGCTAAAGTGCATAAGAACGCCTAGTTTTACGAAGGGGGGGGGGGGGGGTGTATGGGTAATAAACTTTACTTGGCCACTTTTTTCCCCATTGCAGCATTTGGCAATCCATAGAATGAATTGTCCTTCTGTACAAGGCTAGACCACTGAAATTAATAGTGTTCTTAAACTAAAAAAACACAGCAGTTTGATTGGTTTCCCAATTAGGAGATATATTGATAAATGCTAATAGCTTTAAACTTTGATACAATTCTTCTTGAATAGGAAGCTTGATCTAGAAAATGAACATAAATTTGGAAAATTCAAGTATACTATTTATACTAAGCTCAGTGATCTAATTTATAGCAATGAGAGAAAGTATGTAAAAATATAAAAAAAATTGAATATATGATTTTGCACATTTTTAAATATAATCTAGTGTATATGAATATAAATAATAGGTATTTTTTTATTAAGGAGCAATGCATAAATTAAAATATTGTATGAAATATTCATATTTACACTTTTTAACGTTATGTTTAAACTTGTTTCTGAATCTGAAACCATGTCTTAAGTGTATTTAGAATAATATTATTTTACACATGTTTTATAAATTTGAAAAGGTATATTAAATTATAGTGCTTATATTTATTTAAATAATTTCATGTAATCAAAATATATGTAATTTTATGTTTTATCTGATTGAATCAAAAAAATATATTGATAGGTTATAATAAAAAGTGCATTAAAATATATAATTATTTATATCAAACAAACTGTCTTCATAAACATATATAAAATTTTTAACACAAAATTATCTTACTACATATCAAAAAAGCTGATACTCTTATATTGTTCATTATTTTTTAATGGATTATAGATATTTAAATATGTGTGTAATTGTATATAAATATACATGGTAAGTAAACAGCTTATATTAAAAGTTTAAAAAACTAATTAGTTTATCCTCTCCCATTTTAATAACACTTGTGGTTATAGTATTTTTTAAGGATAATAACATGTATAATGTGCCATACTTGAATTAAAAATTAGCTTTTAACTGGTACAGGAAACAAAGTGCAATATTTGTTTCTATAGCACACATTTTTGGGTTAATATATCTGTATTGTGGCACAGAATATGTAAATAAAAAGTTTGAAGAATGTGTTGTTTCGTTTGGGGGATTTAGTATTGAGGAAAGAAATTTTTTATTAAATATTATTTTGAAACATAAATTTTAGAAAGAATGATAGCATATATTTTATCTGAATTCCTAATTAAAATGCAAGAATATTTTTATTTTTGCAATAAGAATAAACACTAGATAAACTGTAATAGGTCGTTCTGTTACTTATTGCTACAATATTTTCTCTTTTAAAATATTGTGAAAGAACTGTATATTTATGTATTAGTGTTTATGTAATATTTTAGGCCGAATGATGTTATATTTATTTTGTGCAGTCATCAAAATAAACAATTATGTGGCCAGAAATGGTTTTATATATTGTCTTAAATATTTCCATATATCTTATTAGTTCTTAAATTATGATGTCTGTTGCCAATAGCCCTCGCATGAGTGAACCCTTGGGAAAAGTAGTAATGATAGTTTGTAGCTAAGAGTGCAAGGAAGCCAATGGTGTCATGTTTTCCTCTGAATATATCAAAATAAAAAATATATTTGGCCAAAAAGTAAAAAAAAAAATCATGGGAAAATTAGCTTTGGTCATCGTTCTTTAGAAAAAAACTTCCTCAAAGTTATCCCAATTTAACATACAAATGTAAAAAAAGACTAACTACATATTTGTTTCCAGTAACCAGCAAATCATTTGGTAAAGAATTTAGGAATACTTTCTATAAAGATCAAAGAATATACATACTGCCTCGCATAGTTTTTTTATTATCATGTCAATTTTGCCTTGTTTTTGAGACACACTCCGATTCCACCTACCTGAATTAAACAACATAGTTCTATAATAATAAAGTGGTTCAGGCAAACTCTTTTGTTCATCATCGTCAGTAAAGAATGAAACTTGAAAAACTCCAATAAAAAGCATTTATTTTCAAGCAAAATAAACATTAAGACACATTCTACATAAAAGTACAGTATATCACGGAGGGGATCAGGGCAGTTTTTTTTTTCTGACCTTGGACAGTTGATGCTGAGAGTCACACATCTGTCGTACTGCTGAGAAGATAACAGAAAATGTTCATTTACATAGACAAGTATAAATGTGCAAAGTAACTACTACCATTGTCTATTGTCAAATTTAATTTTGCTATTACGTGTTCAGTTCACTAAATTATCTGCGAGTCCACCTTCCATAGCAGAGAGTTGAGGCTAATTTTGAGAAATTTAAAGGTTTCTATTTTTTGGTGTTTTTGGCACATTTTTATATCTACAATAATTTCGGAGAAGTAAAAAAAAAGGCCTTACTTACTATACAAATAAACAGTACAACTATAGTTTTCAATTTAGAAAATTTAAATGGTTTTTTTTAGTTGTCACATAATTTTATGAACGGTTTTGGAAAAATCCTTTCGTCATTTTTTAAATAGACTCTGCTTGATGTCAAACCACTTTACTCACAACCAGCCCCTGATGACCACGATAGGGTTTGTGACTTGGTGATCAAGCACAAAGACTTACTCTTTCTGTTGGTTCCATACCCTCTGCACACATTTTACTGCCATACCTGCCAACAAATCTGTGAATTTCTGACTTGATTATTACACTATGACATAAGTTTAGTGACATAAAACATTTAGGTAATACAAAGATCACTGGTACTTAGTACTAACTCAAAAAAAAATTTCAAATCTAATTGAATCATAAATTTAGAAAAAGGCTCCAAAATGGCAATGTTTACCTACACATTAGTCTTCAAAATTTTTTTCGACTAATGCAGCTCAGTAAAAGTAATTGAAACATAGCCCTAAAGATGATTGCTTTTGAAATAAATTTTTCCTTTATGTAGTGAAATCAGAAAAAGTTTGTAAAAAATACAACCACAGAACATTTTAGTTGCAATTTGAATATATTTATTCAAATTAAATTTCAATAACCTTTACTGTGCTATGAGAGAAGTAAATGTGGAATGACTAATGAATAGAAAAAAACTAATGCAGGTATAAGTCTTTTGTGAAATTCCTGATTCAATTATACTTAACACTCTGAGGGATATAGACATATATGAAGAGTACACGGGAAAAACCGATTGATTTTGTAGAGAAGTTTCCTTAGCAGGCCACTTTGGCGATATCAGCGAGCGATCGCCTAAACTTGTGTAAGGAAACCAGTTCCTACCACAGTGATCATAGTTAAAGTAATAGAGTGGCAGATCACGTGACCTCCAATGCTAACAACCGGACGCGCAAGGAGCTCCCAGAAGAGCCCAAATGAAGCTAGCGTTGTAGGTCACGTGATTTGCCACTATAACACTTTAACTACTATCTCTGTGGTTCCTAGCTATCAAGATTCAGGTGATTGACGATTCAGATAAGCGAAGAAGAAAGAGAGAAACCGGTTTCTGCCGCGTTGTCAGCTAAGCAGACAATGCGGGCGTCCACCTAATAAATCAATTGGTTATTCCCGTGTACTCTTCATATAAACCCCTCACCTGGCTGTCAGGTTTTCCAGCAACACAAATAATTTTTAAAAATTTATAAATTTAATTATTTTTTTAAATATAAAAATATGGAGGAGCCATTTATAACTATCTACTACACAATTTGTTTTAATTTAAATTTTTAGTTAAAAATTTTAATTTAAATCGCATGCAGTAAAAACAAGTTTACACTTCTGCCAATTCACTTTAGGATATTTTTTTAGTACCCAATCAATGTAGTACAATATTGTATTACTATACAAACAATATATAACAAATACAAATGTAATATAAAATCAAGATATGAAACACTATTATAACACATGTATTACAAAAGAAAATATCATATCAAACAACTAAAATTTTGCACATATATAGTTTTAAAAAAATCAGGAAAAACAGTGCAATGAAAGTACTAATCTATGCTTATAGTCATGCATAAAATACCACATAAAATACAATGAAAAATTATGACACATTATAAATGGACTATGATCTATGTACAATTAAACAGTTGCATATTCATATTATGTAGCATGTACATGTTAAATCTTTAAATTTTAACAATCAACAGTGATAAGGGAACAACTTGAATATATATGTATATTTCTATAGATTTAGTTAACATATTGTTTGCAAATTGGTTCATATTGCTATGTCCACACTGCGACAATAAAAATGACAAGACATTGCGTGCGCATGGAAATGCCTATACGAATAGGTCAGGCATGCACGCGGACAAACCTACCTCGAATGGACAAAATTGCATATACATTTCCGTGCACGTGCAATTTCTTGTCATTTTTATTGTTGCAGTGTGGACATAGCATATGAAATACTCACACAACTTAACAAACAAAAGTAACAAAATCTAAACAAAAACATTTTATGCATAATTTTCCAAACAAAAAATTATCAATAACTAATAAAAAAATAAGGACTTGGGTAAATATTTTCTCCAAATCAATTTTTTTTTAAATTTTCAAAAGAATGCTCCGAATCAGAGTTCAACAGGGAAGATTTCAAAGTTCAGAAAATTCAAAATACTACTCCATAAGCAATACATTACATATTGCAATTAGAAAAAAAACACCTTGCATTTAAAAAATTCTGCACATTAGTTTGGCCTAAAAAATATTCTCAGGAGATCTCAATTAAGCAAGTGCAAAGGACTGAAAATGAAGTTTTAAAACAAATGTTTGTGTATGCTGTATGGTATAAATTTAATGAACTCATGCAATGATTTGTTTTTACAATGTTCACTTTGTATAGATACATATATACCTACTATTCATCAAACAAAATCCCACAGGGATCAATTATTTCTTTTATACAAAAAAGTTTTTAAATTTTATCAGAATTTAAAAAAAAAAAAAAAAGAAAATAGCAACAATGAAGCATTTCACAACTAAAAAAAAGTCCTGAAAGAGCTAAACTAGACTACTTTCAGTTACTGAAATTCTTAGCAGAAAACAAATAGTTTCGTAACAGTAAATATCATTTACAACCGCTTCTACACAAGATTTATTGCATATGAAAAAAATTCTAAACAAAGCATCCAGTTATATTGTAAACGTTTAAAAGACAAAATAAACTATTTTCATTAATTTTCCTTCACAAAAATTAATATAATTTATCGGCTGTGTAATTCCTTTGAAGTTTAACAAATAATTAATTATTAATAACGTGAAACATGAAACTACACTAACAAATATACATAAATTAAAACTTACAAGATTTTAATGCAAAAAATAATGCCTTGCAGCTTTCTTAGTAAGCAAATAATGAACAATCAAATAATAATTTTATGACTTCATTCATTCCAAACTGATTTATGACAAAATAAAATTTTCTTTCAAATGTTATTTTTAAATACACCTTCTTGTGCCATTGTTGATGTGCAACAGCGACACCAACATAAATAATAAATTGAATTTAAGAAAGAAAGTTAAAGAAAATGGGCAATTATGGCGGAAAAAATTTTCAATTGAGAAAACAACAGAAATCATTCTTTTTTCGCAAAAAAAAAAACCAGTTCTTTTTATTTTTCAAAATAATATAAAGTTAAATGATCTTGTAAGTTTTACTACTAGTTTTAAACCAAAAATATATATATGTTTTAATTTGAACTTCAAACAAATTTAGCGAATGATAAATATTATTAAATCTGTAAAAGAAAATTAATGAAAATGATTAATTTTGGCATTTAAAAATTTAAATTAGAACTAGCTAAAAGCTGTGTTTTGCAAATTTTATTTCTAAGGTGCATAAATAGTTTTTCTTGTTGAACTCAAATGTAGTGAGGAAGTGGTTTAAGTGACAGATTCTGTTACGAACCTTCTTGTTTGCATTCAATGTGAGCACAAGTAAGCACCAATAAGAACTAATTTACAGATACCTTCTTTAACTCTATTTTCAGGAATTTTGTTACACATGACTTTTAGTCAAAGGAACATGAAGTATAGGGAAAGTAATAACCAAACAACCTTGCTACATATGGGCATCTATTCTTCAGCGGTCTAGAAACAAATCCAGTTTTGTTTCTAGACCTCTGAACAACAATCAACCAACCTTGCTGGGCTTAGAACTTACTTTAACCATCAATTATTATACTTATAAAGTATGGCATGTGCTACTGAACTAGGTTTTAAAAAGACCTTGTAAAATTATACACAGTATGCAGTTTTATATCCTGCAAAACAAATAAATGTTTTAACTTTTAATGGTCAAATATAACTTAAGATTTTACCTTTAATCTTTTTGTGTCCAAAGAACATTATTTTCTTAGCATGCATCCACCATATCAAATAAAACCAGTCTTTAAAAAGGTAATGTACAATTTTCTTCAAAAGTGATCTTCAACTTCACATGCCTCGAAAACAAAGATATTCTATTGTAAACAATTAAATAGGATAACAAACATATTAACACTTTTACAAAAGATTGTTTGAAGGTACCTTTATAAAAGTAAATAGACCCGATTCAGTTCACTAAGTTGCTCTACAGGCTTTCCATGTGTGGGAAAACTAATCAATTTGATAAAACCTATAATTTGGAATTTCACAATTTATATATTGATTAAATAAAAATTTTAGCCAGATTTTAAAGACATCTGCTTGATAAAAGTACCACTATGCGTCCCCTCTTCAGGTTATACTTACTAGTCGAAAGTTGGAGTTTGATTGGACACAGAATGAAAACCGAATCCACGGAGTATCCACTTCTTTTCTAAAGAGGCGCCAATGCCTATGGATTCTTCTTTAAAGACTGTGCTAAACTTCTTCAGAACAATTTCTACATCCCAAGAACTGATGTTCTTAACCATTGACGAAAGGTAATCACAGATGTAAGCAATGCTCGCACCGCCTGGAAAAGCATTCAGAAATCGGCTAATCAAAGATACCAGGAGAGCTTCATGGTGGTCAGTAATGCTAGTAGAACGAGAGACATTAGTCCCATGTCCCAAAAGCATTTTATCTTCCAAGGCTTCTTCTTCTAACTTTGTTGTGGTGTCCACATAGTTTTCATGCATAGCCTTAATTACATTGTTTAGTGCAGTGTTTTTCTTCTTGCTCTCAGCCAGTTCATAATTAACAAGTTGTAGTTGGTTACGAAGCACCTCATTTTCTTCCGCCAACTCAACGTTCTTTTCGCTTTGGTTTCCATTAGGGTTTACCAAATCTTGCACCCCCTCTTCACTCGAGTCTTCATTAGGTTTCACTAAATCTTGTGTCTCCTTTTCACTTGAGCTTTCATTAGGTTCTACTAAATCTTGCATCCCCTCTTCAGATGATTTTTCATCCTCAGAGACTTCCATTTCATCTTCAACGCGATCCTCGAGCAAATTTTCAATGTATTGTTTCAATGTGAGCTTCCATTGTTCAATCTGCTTCCTCTGGGGTTTGGTAAATTGGTCCCACACTTTCTGTAATGATGCATTTTGCAACACTTTTTCAATAATATTAAATTGCTTAGCATTGGATGCAGATTGATCAAGCAATTTTTGTTTGACTGCTTTCAACTCGTCCTCAATAACATTTTTTTCAGCAACCAATTTATTTGCATGACTGCAAGTGCTCTGAATAAGAGAATAAAATTTTGCGTAATTATTTTTGTTGCAATCGCCTCGATCCAACCAAGTCATCAAAACCATGCAACCCTTTTCAAAAGTGTCTCTTTCCCGCAGATTTTCAACAAGATTGGCTGCTTCACGGTCGGAATAGTACGGAATACGTGGGTCGGAGGGTGCCTTATGACCTTCCTCATTCTGCAAAGCACGCATCTTAGACTCATAGTCATTTTTATCATCTGGAGCTACAGCATAATCGACATGGATACGACAATCCCCACTCCCGAACTCTTCTTTAACAATTAAGCGATACCCTGAGAGGGTCAACGCTTGTTCAACCATTTCTTCTCTCTCAAACCAAATGTGGCAAAATAGTGGTTTGTGGGTTCTTTTGCTCATTTTGACTCTACTAATTTTTCCGCAATATGAAAATACTTCCCTGATGATTTGTTCATTTACTGTTCGGCTCAATCCACCGACAAATACTGTCCTGCAACCTGGGGGCCGATCTCTTCTGCTGAGGGCATTAACATCAGAAGATGGGGGCACCAGAACACAATTTGGCAACTCTGTGGGAACCAAGGTAGGCAAGGTGCTATTCATCATGGGGCTGCATTCAGCCAATGGGCCATACATGGATGGGTCAGGTGATACACCATAAGGATAAAAATTCATACTTGTGCTGGTGGAGGCCATAACCATGGACGAACTACTTAAATTGACTTCAAACTCATTCATGTTGTAACTCGACTGCTTTAGTGACTGATACATTTGTCTGTCTGCAATTCCCATTTCATCACTTAAACCAGTTTGCCTATGATCGACATCATAATTTTCCAACTCAGCAGGCCTGTCCATAGAGCATATAGATGGATCAAGCATAAAATCAGAAGTTTGATGGGACCGGCGAAATTCGTCACGCGCCATTCTACCTTCATGATGACGGATATTATCCAAGCTACATTTTTGTTTATATCTGGTCCTTTCTATATCTGTCGCGAATTGACGCTTAACGCCCTTGGTGTGTTTAAAACAAACTCCTCGGTGTCTGGAAAAGGACCTTTTGTAACTTGTACTATTTCTACAGTTCTTCGAATGCTTTTTGGGCTCGATGTCGAAGTGGCTTCCTTTGTTGCGTGGGGACGCCATTTTCTTTGGCAACAGCTTTGGACGCTGACAACTGAGATAATGAATTGAAAAGTCAAGTTTAATTTTTTAAGAGGACGTTAGAAGTTTGGTAGTGAAACAAAGTATCGTTGATTTAAAAAGAATTCAGATTTATCTTAGATGATCGAACGCCATCACAGAGATCACACTAGTGAATGGGGTGTTCACACTCAGAAAACACTTCAAACGACAACACTCTCGCAAAGAGATGCAATAGCGGCCGGTTTTTCACTAAACCGTAGGTTTTTTTCAAACGCTTGCGCCTATATAGTGTTGTGGCTAGATAAAAGATCATCTGCCACTATCATCTCCAGACTATGGATCTCCAGACTATGGTATGGTCTGGATATTTACAGTTTTTCACCGAATAAATTTGATTATTAATATTAAAACTCAGTGTAACAAATTAAATTATTTGTTTTATTAATATATATATATATTTTTATTAATATAATTTATATTTTATCACATTTGAATTCGAATTTATATTTTTTTTATTCATTTTATGCCTAGATTTTAAACAGTGTCTACGCGCACGGGCACCGTACAAGCATTGCGCGGCTGGGTAATATATATAACTCCGCAGCTGCATTAAATTTTTTTTTATCTTATTCTTTTTATTTCACCCTGATAGATAATCGTTTTGATAAGTTGTCCTGAAAAATTGCTTGCATTTTTTAAAATGTCCATTAGTTATTTCAATTTCTAATTTTTTTAAAACTTTCATTACAAATGGCTAGAACTGAACCTTCCAACACCAAGACACTAACCACTAGGCTCCCCTCCAGCCCCACTCGATATAGAAAAAAAACGGTTTCTTTTTTAAAAAACGAAATTTGCAATTATTTTTTATTCTTTCTTGCATCTTTGTTCAGGATAACTTGGCGAGAGTGGAATTTTTAATCCCCCCCCCCTTTTTTTTGGCTTCCTCTTTGGTTATTTGAAAAGTTGCAAATAATAAATTTGTGTTTCCTCTTTCAAGATACCATAGCGCAAGACAAACCGAATCACAGTATTCTCGTAGACATTTGAGGCATGCGTTTTAAGCTGAAAACCCGTGCACCATAATTGAGGCAAGTTGAAAGGCATGCAATGTTTTCGGTGATGGTGTTTGGAATTATCGGTTCTTGTTATGGTTTTCGTAGTGTGAACTTCCTGAAAAAGAAAACAAACATCACATACACAACTACGATTGCCACATACAAATTTAAAATACTGTTTTTTGACAAAAATTGGGTAGTAAATGGGCGGTAAAAATGGAAATTGATCTTATTAATGAAATTCGGAAATATAAATTTCTGCATGATGCAACAATGCCTATGGTTTGATTAAAGTTTGTTTACAAAAAGATGAAACTTGCCAAATTGTGAGATAAATAATTTTTAGTGGACCGACGGCCGAATAGTGGACCGACGGCCAATTTAGAGGTATCGGGTACAAAAAGTAGGTAAAATATAAGTTAACCTAAGTCATTTTGGAAAGGCTGATTTTTACATTTTACATATGTTTTAGAAAATAATGTTAAAAGTGCATAATAAATTTTCCAGACACTTTCCGTGGGCCGATATTTCTCCCAGACGCTTTAAACGTCTTCATCAAGCTCAGACTTTGTCAATCACATCTAGCGGCGTGAGATGGCGCTTCAACCGTTCTCTTACATCAAGGAAAGGAAGTTAAGCAAAAAAGAACTATGTGTCAATTGGAGATATGGTTGGTTGATTGACTTATATTCCGGTTTGTGTGCTTGATCATTAGAGATTGAAAATGTTGCAAGCTTAACAGCCATTGTAACTTGTTTATTAATTTATTTTCTAGTTTAAAAAATTTAATAAAATCAAAACTATATTTTTTCCTCGATTTTATTGCTTATCGACCTAGTTTTACTTCTGTCACTATAAAAAAACGAAAAGTTACATCCCTACTACCCAAAAAATCAACTTAAGTTATAATTTCTGACTTGGTTTTATATGTGTTTCTCAGAGACCTATGATGAAGACGTTTAAAGCGTCTGGGAGAAATATCGGCCCACGGAAAGTGTCTGGGAAATTTATTATGCACTTTTAACATTATTTTCTAAAACATATGTAAAAATCAGCCTTTCCAAAATGACTTAGGTTAACTTATGTTTTGTCTACTTTTTGTACCCGATACCTCTAAATTTGCCGTCGGTCCACTCTAACGGGTATGCATGCACTAAAAGTAAACGAAAACCGAACCTAATCGCGTACATTTCATCCTTGCCAAAATGACTTAGGTCTGGTTGCCCTGGGCTCTCACTCTATGAAATGGGCTCAAAATTGCCAATTTTTCTTTATCTTTCACCGATATTCGCTTGCGTTTTTTTCCTTGGTTAATGGATGGAATATGATGTCCCGCGGTTTGTTATCCGACACCTCTCGAAACACGTGCTAATGTTATCCTATACGGATCTCGAACCACATGCTAATGTTATCCTATACTGCTCTAACTTGTCTAACCGCTTGTTTTCCACAGCGATTTGGAATTGAAGCTCAGGTGGATATGGCCGTGAATGTCCCCCATAGAACTTTGTAAACACGTGACTTTTCAGAGCAAATTGCATCTTTGCATCTGGCAATTCCATAGTGATGATCCTGTGGGTCAAACGAATTCAAGAGACACCAGGGTTTTCAATATGAACTCGTTGGACCGCTTGTTTTTCTTTAAAAAAAGAATTACGCTTTTAAAAAGACTTCCGAATAATATCGGAATGTGAATAAATATCTTAAGGAAAGGTATTTGGAGAAAATTGTATTGATATAATAATATAGGATCCATATGCTTTATCTAAGAAATAAGTGCAAAATTTTCCAGATTTGTTATTTATGGATTATTGTGACTGATTATTGTTGTGTTATGAATATTAAATTTTCGAATTTTAATTGAAGAATTATTACAACAGCTATAATTCGTCTATTTATTATTGAAACTTTATAGAAAATAATGTAAAAAGTATATACATTATACACTATTTACCATCCAGTTTTTTTTTAAATTCAGTTTTAGTTCGAAAGAAATATATCTAGCATTATATTGCACAGGGAAGGGGATTGAATTTATTAGGTAGGAAATTTAGTTATAATTGTTTCTGTATTTTGCAATACAAAGAAATATTTTTAAAAAATTAAAATGTATTTTCATGTACTATTTCATGTGATAAAATTAGGGTATTTTTCAAAGAGCAATAAATATTTCCGGAAGACCTTAACATTTGTAAATCGCATGTTTTTTTAATGCGTCCACATCTAAAAAATTTGCCGCGCAATGAAGTAGGATTTAAAATTTCATTTGAAATAAAAAGAATAAAACGCCTTTCGATCTCCGTTTGATCTATTACCATAAATAACTATTCCGCAAAATGCAGGGGTTTTGAAATTTACTATGAAAAAATCCTGATAAACAAGCGAAACAAACGATGGGACTTAGAAAAATTCGGATTGCGGAAGGGAAACGGGATCGTGCAATTAATGGCACTTTCGGGGGCTGGCCAACAATTATCGCGATTAAATATTTGAATTATTAGTTTCAGATTAATCAATTTATTATATACCTAAATAAATCTTGCATTATAAAACAAATTAAAAATCACGATACTAATAATTTCGTATTTACAACTTATTAAGTTACAAAATTAAGGCTAAAATATTAAAAATAATTCGGCTTAAATAATTCGAATGAATTAATTTCGCAATATTTAGATTCAATTCAAGTATATTGTAGTTTGCTTTTATAATACAGAAAAAATGTCGAGAATGTATAACTTGTTTTAAATAAATAAAATAACACTGCAATTAGATAAAGATCTTGCGTTGCATACAATGTGCTTTTAGTAAGATATTTTGTTAGTTAGGTTTGAATTATCGTCTCACTAGAGTTACACGACGGCTATTGGCGACGGGGGTCGTATTTTAGAACCACAGTCAAATGACGAGCCACAGTCGAGTGACACCTGAATATGCACGATGCACCCAACGCAACTGTTAAGGGCGACATCGTTCTCAGCGTCAGACTTTGAAGGATATTTAACGTGCACTCCCTTACTCGGGGTATTATTCGTCGGACATTTTTGGCTGTACGGGCCGTTTGTAGGTCGGCTGTCAATTTGGTGATGCCCGGACCCGAACATGGGATCTTTCGCATGCTAGGCGAGTGCCTAATCGTCTGGGAAGATATTTTGTGGAGCTAAAATTAATATTTATTTTCTTAGTTTCATAATTGTAATAATATTAAAAAAGAATCACAAAAAAATTGAAGTGAAATGTTTTAATTGAGTTTTTTGTTTATGTTTATGAATTTATTTATGTTCGAATTAAAAAAGTATATACAGCAATACAAAAAATTAGAATGTATATACCATGTAGTTCTTTTTAAAAAAAAAACATAGTAAGGATTTGCCTTCAATTTCATTTTTCTCTTTAGAAAGCATATGTGTTGTACCTTTAAATAAAATCCTATAATAGTTAATTATGTATGTTTGCATTTTTAAAATATAAATATGACATTTGTTAAATATAAGTTACAATTAAAGTTTTAAATTTTCTTTAAGTTTCTGCTATTTTTGTAAACTGTTTTAGTGTTTCAATCCAAGAAGTAAACATGAATAAGTAGTTGAGTTTCATTCTTTTTGCGGTTTGTTTGGAATATTCGGAAAAGCATTTTTACTAAGTACTTCAATAATTTTTATGTGTATATTTTCTTTTGTAATAAAGTACATCCGAGTGATTTTTTTAAAACAGTGAATTTTGTTGAAATTATTGTGTCTACTCATAAAGCCCCAAGTAACTACGTGGATTTATATCCTTCATATAAATCCCAATCAGCCATCACTCATGCATTGCCTTATATCTATGTCACTGTTGCTACAATTTGCGTCAAGAGAAAACAGTAATTACAGTCAATAAAAATCATAAACTAAATTTCAAAGTTAATAAACCTTTACAAGCACTACAAGAAATCATTCGACTATTAAATTATACTTTACTGTTAAAGATAGATCATGTATGTTTTTGTTATTTTGTTTACAGAAAGTTACTTTTTAACAGTAAATAACTAATTGGTTTTTTATTGTCGCCTTAGTTTCTGGTATGTTAATTATGCAAAAGATGAAAATACATAAATAGTATTAAAGAATGCAATCCCCAGACTATTTGATAGTGTTTGATTATGAATTTTAATGTAAACAATCATGTTAGATTAAAATTCAAATGAATTTTTCTAGCAACATAGGATATAGGCTATTTTTTTAAAAGTTGAGAAATGTGTTGAAGATAGTTATGATATTTTATCTATACTGGATTTTTTATAAGTGGTTTATTTCAATGTAGTAATTCTTCATTTATGGTTGTTTTTTATGAGCACTTAAATATTAAAAAAATTAATAACGTAAATTAATTTTTTCACTACATGTTTATCGCTGAGACAATAAGTTAACTGCTATCAATGAAAAAGTTAACTGATATTAACTGCCTAGCATCCTTTTTCATTAGATCGAGGTTTGTCACTCTGACAAAAATTTAACTGCTATTATTTAAAAAGTTGACTATTATTAACTGTCAGTCTAGTATAGCTGCATATGCATTACCTCTCAGATAACAGTGGATGCATGTCATTGTACAGAATTGATCTAAAAAAAAATCTTGCCTTCATATTTAACTTTGAAGGAAAATTTTGGAATTTGTTTCAATAAGTTACAGAATTACCAATAGGCATTTTGCTTTAAGTATCTGGTATATTTTTACAATTTAAATAATTAAAATTTCAAAATTAGCAAATTTAGGTGTGGACAACACTTACTTTGCTATTTTATATTAATTTAGATGATTCACTTTTAACTAAACATACTTATGGCCAGTCAAGCTTCTATGAAGATGGCAGTGGTCAAAATAATCACGTTTATAATGTTTGGCGCGGTTATTGGAGGAGGGGGAGGTTTTAGAAGGAATGAGAGGAACCAAGAAAAAATAGTTTATTTTGTCAGATTTGGAGGCGTTTCGCTAAACTCGGCGAAAGGTGTAGTCCCGACCAGGGTTTGAAATTTATGGCTAGTAAAAAGAAATGCAACCAAATCTTTCAGTTTTGCGACAGCAAAATAAATATAGTGGCAGTTATTGCGACTAGTTTTTAAAAATTGACAATACTATTTTTTTTATTAGCTATTTGGTATGGTAATTCACTCTGATCATAGATAGCAGCACGAGCGCAACTTTCCCTTTTCCATTTTGACCTATTTTTTCTAATATTATTTAAAAACAAAAAATATTAATTATCAAGTGTAACATATTCAACAACTTCATAATTTATAATGGAGAAATTTATTCAAACTCTCTCCAGATCAATTCTCATTGTGGTTTCATCACACGATCATTGGGTATCCATCTCTTGGAGGTTTCGGCAATTGTATCGTGTCGCCATCTATCATTACTTTGTTTAAGCATTTAATTTTTTAAAAACTTTTTTCAATTATATAAGTGATTTTTTTTAGCAACTTTTCCTTTTTTCTAAATTAGATTAATTAGAATGCTGAAGATTTTTGCCTGTCCTTATTTCTGTCCGACCGTGCACAACCTTCAAAAAACTGTTCTATCCTTATCTTAAAAGTAACTTTTTGTTAGAAATATGACACCAGGATAAGAGAGCTAACTTTGATAATTTTGTCCGTCTTTCTGCACGTCTAGACGGACATATATCTACCTGTATGTCAACCAACAACCCATTGAGTTCAGAGACATTAAACAGCACGAAGTGCGCATTGGCAAAACTAAAACTTAACGTTTTATTAGTATCACAAGTCTGTTGACACAGAAAAAAAAAACATTTTCTCACTTTTCTATTTCTATATACTGAAACAAAATTTAGAATTAATATCACAGTTAAAATAATTCAATGAATTCAACAATAAATTACGTATATTCCATACGATAGATTGAAACACAAGAAAATTCGAAGCATGTGTATCATATTTTGTTCAAAAAAGTGATAATTTTAAAGTAATTTTTGAAGGTAAAATAAAAACATTTAAAAATATTCATTCATCTTTAAAGATTGCAATGTATTATTAACCTTAGGGGAGACCGGGGTTAGTTGGCACAGTTTGGCGCTTTAAATTTTTTCAAATTTTTTGGTTTGAAGATATTTGAAATGTAAAAAGTGGGTAATGTAGGTGAAAGTTTTGGCTACAAATCACACATACAATTGATTAAATATATTGTTGCCACTTTCTGTGAAAAATGTTTTTCTTTGTCCAGTCAAACTATGCCAACCTACCCCGGTATCGGGGCTAGTTGGCATAAGTAGTGGGGTTGGCATAAGATGTGAGGCAAGCGTTTTTACTCGTCTTTATGTAAGGTGTAATTAGAATGAATGTTGATCTGCTTAAAATTAAACATTCCATATGTACTGGGCGATAAATGAATGTTTGTTCATTACTGATTGTAGGAGGTTGAAAAATCTTTGAACATTATGTGGGTTGAAACTGGACGTTCGAGACAAACTCGTTTCCTCGGGGGTGCGTATCGAAAGTTGTTGGTAACGTTTTAGGAAAAAAGAAAACCTGTCAACACCTGCTGATTCTTTTGAGTCCCTACTACACTGTAAAAAATCTGGCTTGAATTTACTAACGATTACTTAGTAACTTTACAGATTTTCACCATTTACTAGAAAATCATCTGTAACCTAAAGAAACTACTGTAGTAATACTAAACAATTCTAAGTAAATTGATGTAACGCTTACAGCGCCCCCTGGCTATCTTTTCTAGAGATTATGACGAATCGATATCGCAACAATAAAAAACCTAAAAACGTGGGTTTTTTTATTTTAGTATACAAAAATTACG
This sequence comes from Hylyphantes graminicola, assembly GCA_023701765.1. Classification (NCBI taxonomy): domain Eukaryota; kingdom Metazoa; phylum Arthropoda; class Arachnida; order Araneae; family Linyphiidae; genus Hylyphantes; species Hylyphantes graminicola. The sequence continues at coordinate 14,875,278 of CM043123.1, forward strand.
TTAAATTATTTCGAAAACTTCACATCCCTCCAAAAAAATAAATCTTAAAATTTCTTAATCGATAACATAAAACGCCTTTAACGATCAAGATTTTAACCTCTTTATTTACACGCAATCAAAATGCAAGTCCCCGATAGCAGAGAGGACTAGCGCGCAGTTCCACGGATCCCCATAATCTTGGGTTCTGTCCTCGGGAAATTCGAAATAAAATCTGACTAACAGAAAAATTAGTGGCGCCCTCTGTTTTTAAACTTTTGTAACCAGTTTACTACCAGTTTCTTTGTAAACATACAAGAAAATCCCCTGTAAAATCTACTACATTTTTCTTAGTATAACTTACTAAGCTTTAATTAGTAATATATACACATATTTCTTACGTAACACTACTAAAAAAACTTATGGAAGCTGAGTTTCCTAGAGAATTCTTAGTAACCTTACAGATATTTTTTTAGAGTGTACTAGGATGTGCAATGCTATTAGCAACTGCATATTGATATGCCAACTTTCTTACTTTTTTTGGGCTCAGGCCGAAGTATATGTCACTTGCCTTCACAAGGTATTCACTTCAAAGCAAATTCTTGTTCAGGATTGAAGACCCTGCCGCACTATCCCATATCCTCCAATACCCTCTGGCACCCCCTTGGGTAGAATTCATTTTTCCTTTTGCGATCTTACAATGCCGTGTGAGACTTTTAACAGAGATCTTAAATTCATCCGCTACTTCTCTCAAACTTCTTTTTTGAAAAGCCTTAATCATTTTTGAAGCCCCATGCTGAAGTTTTTAAAGCAACTCTATATCTTTTCTGAGGAAAGGAGACCAAATTGAACAGCATATTAAAGACGAGGCCTTACCAATCCCCAACGCAATGGCAAAATAATATTTTTAGATTTAAAAGTGATGCTTTTTTTTAATATATCCCAACATTCGATTGGCTTTCCTACTTGCTTCAACACATTGTTTACTCATTTTAAAATCATTTCTCACCAAAACTCTTAAATCTTTAACCACTACCCAAATGAAAGGTTTGACAAGTCATTTCGAAAAATACTTAACTTGCTGCTATTCAACCACCCAATGATATCATCAATTAGCATAATAATTAGAATTGGCCCTAGTACAGAGCCCTGCGGCACTCAACTTACTACTTCATTCCAATCAGAGAGTAAGATCAGAGAGATAAGAACAAATTATAAAACAAAACTCCAAAAAATAAATATTAACAATGGACTATTAAAAAGATTACGATTATTTATGCATGCGACTTCGTACAAAATGCATTTCGAATATAACACGCCTTTTTCGAACCAAAAGTGTTTTATGTTCACATAACAATAAAAGAAAAAGATCCCTTCCTCAAAGAAAAAAATATTAATGCAAAATTTACTTATTAAATTGCCCGTAATGATACACAGCGGCATTAATTTCTTGATTAGTTGAGATTTTAAACCTGTCGGGTTCGGCTGTCGGTTTTATGGACTGTTGGGATCCGACTGTCGGGTAATTGCCGGAACTTATAACAACCATCGTTAAATACCCCCGTAAAAGTACGAAATTTTTTCACTAATTAAAAGGGGCAGTGGAGCCCAGATGGTAAGGTGCTTTGCCTTGCCTGAGAAATGTATCAGGTTCGGTCCCAAGTTTTACTAAAAATAACTGCCGATCTGTAAACGCTCTGTGTAGCAAAAAAGTTCGAAAAATAACATTCAGTACGAGAGAAAAAGAGCATTAAATATTCTCCAAAATCCGACTCACGATTCAATTAAAAAAATTAATTATCTAATGAGTAATATAAACATTCAGCATTCCTTAAGTTTTACAGACTAATCTGCTTTGTTTAAGGCTCAAAAAAACTATACTATTTTAAATTTAATTGTTAGAGTTCCCCTATCAATAACAAAATGAATGATTTAATAATTTATACGACTGTGCTAAACACCGACTATCCCAAGTAATTACGTCTCCCAGTCCTTTGAACAGTGCAGTATCAAAGGTACGGGAAGGATTGTGATTATGAACCTAACTTTAAATTCCACAATTAATTTGATCGACCGTCAAAGCCGTGATTGAATTTTGGACATAGGATTTAAATTATTCAAACCACAAAGGCCAATGACCATGTTAGCATAGAATTGCTGTTTCAAACTCATTTACAAAGTCAATGGACAGTTTATAGAGTGATAGATGTACAAGCGATTTTAACTCAGTCTGATTGATTTTCACTTCTCCAGTCTGGAAAATGCACTTCTCATTCAGGAGTGGATCCTTTAGTGTGTTAAACCTCCAACAGGATCACTCCAAACGAGTAATTTAACTCAGTCTGAGTTAATATTCACTCCTTTCATGTGTCAAAAATGAACTTCTACAACTGGAGTGGATTTCATTCTTTTGTTTTAAGAGTGTAAAGTTTAGTGTACGCGTGATCTGTCGGCATATGGTTTTATAGATTGTCACTGTATAAACAAAATAAATGTGTTATTTAATTTTTATGAAACTTCTTATAAAATCAACGCGCAGTTTTTTAGTACATATGAACTTACTAGTGCATATGTTTTTTTTTAGCCTACTTACCTTTTTTTTTAATTCAAAAGAATTAAATAAATAAATAGAAAGGTAAGTACGTATACTGACATGCTGAAGATGTCAGGCTGTACTTCCGTTTCTCCTTCCATAATCGGTTCTATCTGCCGGATCTAACAATTTCTTTTTTGTTACAAAGTACACTCTTAAAAATGAATGCTCAAAAACGACGAAATTTTCCTTAATTTTGACGATTCCATTACTAGCAAATGCTCCGAGTTTTCGTTTCGTTAAAGTGAGGAAATTTGAATCGTCATTTTTATGAGGACTTGAATATCGTCCAATCTAAAGAAATCTTTTGTCATTTCGTTTTTGAGCATGTGAGTACAACAATGAGATTCAGTCTCCTCAAAATCAAGATACAGAATTGTCAAATCACGACCGCAAAAGTGAGGATTCGCGTTTACTCAAAGGTCATGTGATAGTTTGACGAAACAATAATCAAAATTAACGAAATGAGGCTAGAGGATTCATGAATCGTCAAAAATGAAAGTGTTATTTCTGAGTGTATATTTCATCAGATATCTATCTTTCAAACCTTTGGTGCTTCTGTCTGTACGTACAGACGGACATCTATCTACCCGTCTGTTGACGAAGAACCCATTTGCATTGAAGTTATTTTTTTTGTCTTTTAAATCATTGTCGCCACTACAACAAAAGCATGAGAGATTTTATTTAAAATTAATATTTAAGGAATTTTTTGTCACATAAATAATTTTAGAATGACATCATAAAACAAGGTGATTCTTTGAATGTTCATAATTTGTTTACAAGAAAACGGCAAGGCACTTTATTTTTTGCATTAAAAGCTAGTTAGTTTTAACTTATATTTCTTTATTTACTATTGGAATTATGAGTTTTAAGTTTTTTTTATCACTGCCAGTGGTCAAAGTGGGAAAAAACAAGTGGGGGGATGACTTCAATTATAATGCCATGCCCCATCCCCCCTCTATGGATATGGATTTGAGATATATAAAAAGTGGGGGGATGGATAGCCCCATTTTCTTGAAAAATGGGGTGACGCGTCACCCCGCGTCTACCTCCAGTTCCACCACTGATCACTGCATACACTTGTCAACAGTGAAAATGCGAGTGAGATGTAAGTGCCCGATTATGAAAGATTTCAGCGAGCTAAGCACGAATATCACTTTAAAAAAATGTAAGTTATCTCTTGCTTTTGAGTTACGTTTTTTTTTTCATTACAAAATACGGCGAAATCCATGGGCTCACCAAACGCAAAATTAAATAAAATCAATTTTGTTTATAGAAAGAATCCTTATTCTGAGCTTCTCAAGTATTCTGTTAGACTTGTATAGCAAATTTTCCCTTTGACTTCATCTGGGAAAAAAGATTATGCCGTATGCTGAAAAAAAATGCCGTTTTAGGGAACTAAAGGGAATGCCGTTTTATGATTAATAAGATTAATGACTGTTATTTCTGCATCATCTCATCAGTTAAATGAGGTGTTATTTAGAAAAAGATAAATATCCTAACATTCCTTCTACACGGCGTCCGGTCCAACATGACAAAAGATTATTTGCTAAAAAGTCTCCAATATTTTTTTTATAGTTTTAGTGAGGATAATAGCCATTCGTCTGCTAAATATGCTACAGCTTCTAAAAACAACCATTGACGGGATGGGGAATTTATTGCTATTTTTTTCTGCAACTCTTGAAGCGAGAACAATTTTGTTGCGTAGTGGTTAGTAACAATTTAGCTGCCAATGTGGGTTTAAAAGTCTTGAAAGTTATCATCTCTTCCCACCCCTATGTTGATAATATAAAATAAAATCTGTATGAGCAGGAGTTTCTGTAAACAAAATTGGCCTTAATTAATTTTGCGCTTGGTACGTCCATGCATTTCGCCGTTTGCAACGAAAAAAAACCACGACCGTAACCACAAAACTAGAGCTAACTTACAATTTTAAGGTGATATTCGTGTTAAGCACGTTTAAAGCATTCAGAATTGGGTACTTTCATCTCAGTCGTAGAAGTTTTTTGAAATTTTGTTGTCCAGAGATATTAAAAATATATATCTATATATTTTTTTACAATTTTTTTTTAATATCCGAAAGAAAATTAATGAAAATATCTAATTTTGGCTATTGAAAGTTTAAATTACAGATCAATGGCTGTACTTGACGGCTTTTTTTCTAAGGTGCATAAAACTATTTTGAAAGGGTTCTAGGTGATTTATTTATTCAAACAGGCTTGTTTTTCGAAAAGAATATTAGTGAGTATTTAAGCAAGAGAAAATTTTAATATTTTAATTATTTTAGAACTTAATTACAGTTTCAATAAACAAATGTAAATTAGGATATTTTTAGTGTACATTAAATCAGTTTTTTTCTGAAGCTAAGTATCATATAAGAGGTTTCTTTTTTAAATGTTATATAATAGATTTAAATAAATAAAATTTGTATGACATAAAGTAATACATTGCTCAAAATCTTAAATGAAAATTCATTTTCTTTTGTTTTAAATATTTCGAAAGCTACCTAATTTGGCTTGATAAAACAACTAATGAGAAAAATATAGATTTTGGCGCTCAGGTATATAATGAAGAGGAAAAAATTTAAAATATTTATTACCAAAAATATTACAAAAATGAATTGTAGCTCACTAATTGAACGGACGGACAGTTTGACTGAGCGATTATAATACCGTCCACTTTTTACGTTAGAAATACAGTGTGGAAGCTAAAACAAGCCACCTCGCTTTCTCATTTATATTTTGAACAATTAATACGTTTAACTAAGTATTGACAAAACCCTCTATATCAGGGGTTCCCAACCGGTGGTAGGCGTACCACTGGTGGTACGGAGAATATTTCAGGCGGCACGCGCCAGGGACTCGAGCAACATGATGTTATTAATAGCATACTATTAGTATGCTATTAATAACAACATTAATAACAACATTGCTATTAATAACAACATTCGTTAAACGTATTAATTGTTCAAAATATAAATGAGAAAGCGAGGTGGCTTGTTTTAGCTTCCACACTACATTTCTAGCGTAAAAAGTGGACTGAATACTAATAGCATACACTGTAAAAAATTTGGCATGAATTTACTAACGATTACTTAGTAACTTTACAGGTATCACACCACTTACTAGAAAATCACCTGTAACCAATCTCTGATAGTAAGTATACTAAAGAAACTACTGTAGTAATACTAAGTAAATTGATGTAACGCCTTACAGCGCCCCCTTTCTATCTTTTCTAGAGATTATGACGAATCGATATCGCAACGATAAGAAACCGAAAAACGTGGTTTTTTTTATTTTAGTTTTCTAAAAATTACGTTAAATTATTTCTAAAACTTCATATCCGAAAAAAAATGAATCTTAAAATTCCTTAATCAATGACATAAAACTCCTTTTAACCGATCAAGATTTTAACATCTTTATTTACACGCAATCAACATGCAAGTCCCCGATAGCAGCGAGGACTTACGCGCAGTTCCACGTTGCAAGACAGGCGGATCCCGAGGATCTTGGGTTCTGTCCTAGTCCTTCTCTGGAAATTCGAAATAAAACTTGACTAACAGAAAAATTAGTGGCGCCCTCTGGTTTTTAACTTTTGTAACCAGTTTACTACCAGTTTCTTTGTAAACATACAAGAAAATCCCCTGTAAATCTACTACAGTTTTCTTAGTATAACTAACTAAGCTTTAATTTGTAATATATACACATATTTCTTATGTAACATTACTAAAAAAACTTATGGAAGCTGAGTTTCCTAGAGAATTCTTAGTAACCTTACAGATTTTTTTTAGAGTGTACTACAGTGGTTGATTCCACGAAAATGCGCCATGGACATCATTTTTTAAATTTCAACTAAAGTATTATTTTTTTGTTCCAGGGGATAGAAAATAAGTCAAATTTTATGAAAATAACAAGAAATAATAATATAAATGAATAAATAGTTTTTTACAGTTAATAATTGTGAGACTAACTTTGAAACTGAAAATCCCTTATTTTTACCCTTAGTTTGATGTCCTTTAAAATTTTTAAATAACAATATATTTTTGAAAATAAAATTATTATTTTAAAGAATAGATCAATTTAAGCTTAATAACATAAAAAAAAGTAATTGAAAATCCTTTAATTATTTTGCCATTTAACCCAAACTTAGCGTTAGTCTCTCTGTCATGTCAGTCACGAAAAACATGGATTTTTTTATTTTAAACAAAATCTATTGGGTAAAAATTGTTGACACTTTATTTTCTCTTTTTATAGTCTGAAATAAACAGTTCATAAAAAAATTATAAATTAAATTCAAAATTTGAGTGAAATATAGAACATCAAACTTTGTCATGTCGGTCACATTTGTCATGTCTGTCACGTTTGTCATGTCTGTCACAATTGTTTTTTCAATGTAATAATCCGTTTTCTGAAAACCAATAACCAAAGCATTCTGCTGAGTTGAGTTGTTATAAAATACTGTTGCTATCAATAATAAGTTAGATACTAATAATAATTTTTAAAGCAAAATATTAAAATCGTTTACAAATATTAAATAATAAAATCTTTTTAATTTTTTTTATTTAATTTAGTATTGATGACAACAGCGTTTCTTTTTAACTCAACTCAGCAGAATATTTTATGTTTTTGGTTACCCTAGGAGAAGTGTACAGACTCTTCCAGGAAGAATATCCTTCAGCTAAAATCGGATTCAGCAAATTCGCAGATTTAAGACCTGAACATATTTGTTTACGTTCTGAGACGCCAGACAACATGTGTCTGTGCATCTATCATGATAACGTACGATTGTTGTTAGAATCCTCCTCAATATTCCCCAAAAGTACATCTGATTTCCTAAGATTGATCGTCTGTGATGATAAAAATAAAAATTGTATTCTTCAAACATGTGAAGATTGTAAAGAACTTAAGCTCTTTATTAATTTCATGGAAAAAATATCTAACAACGAACTAGAATCGGAAATTTCGTACGAACAATGGATAAAATCAAAAGAGGGAGTTATAATTCGAAACAAAAAAGGAGGAAGTTTAAATGATGTCTTAACTTTATTGGGGAATAAGCTTAAATACTTCTTGTGCCATGTGTATGTGAAACGTACACAATCTAAATTTTTCACTAATTTAAAGCAAAATCTGCCAAACGGAAAACTTGTAATACAAGCTGACTTAGTGAGAACTATTCCCACATTAATCAGGAAGAAATTCAGTCTGCTCATTGGCAGAATACTTTTACCATATATACAACAATGGTATATTATTTTGATAGTGGCCTTGCCACTGTTTCTTCAGAGCCATATGTAGTGATATCTGATTATAGTAATCACGACAAATATGCTGTTATTGTATTCAACAATTTAGTCATTGAAAAATTCAGGGAAAATCACCCAGAGTTTGAAGTACAAGCGATTGAATTCCAATCTGATGGAACATCTCAACACTTTAAGCAAAAGTACACACTGTTTTCCATGACAAAATCTAAGCTCCCGACTGTCTGGAATTTCTCTGCCACATCGCATAGAAAAGGATGCATTGATGGCATTGGCGGGACTATCAAGCGCCAAGTCCAAGAGGCCACTAGAGCAAGAAATATTGATCCCAAAACATCATACGAGTTCGCTGAAAGGGCTAGGAAAATTTGTCCTGGATTTAATGTGTCATGAATCGCAGGGAAAAATACAGAAAGCGAAAGAAAGCCTTGATTGGACAAGGAAAGATATAAAAACCATGCCTGGTACAAGAAATTCGCATTGTTTCCTATCATTGACATCTGGCATAATATTTTATAGCCTCACTTCAGAGTGCAAGAATGGTACTCTTATTAATTTAAATACCGGTGAATGTACCAAAAACTATAGCTTGGAAAATGCACCATCGCTCAATTTGCATTGTGACCAATGGGTGAAAGTGAAATGTGATAATGAGGTTTTTTGCTGCTTAATAACAGAAATCTCACAGAATCCATACAAAATAAAATGCTTAAAACCAACTAAAGTTAAACAAATTTTCAAATTTCAATCCAACGATGATGTTGCCTTGTATGATAAGGAACACATACTAGGACATATTACAGCCCCTAATAAAGTCAATTCTAGATGATTTTATAAATTTTAAATATTATTTTTATAATTTAATATGAATCACAATGCATATCAATTTTATATCAGAATGTAATCCAAATTATAGTAAAGAGAAATAAAGTGATATTTGAGTAGGGGAAGGTGGGTTCCCTTGGACCTATTTTGACTTTTCAATTTTTAATTTCTTAATTACTTGCAAAAAGTGAATAAAAATATTTTTACTAAATACTTTATGTTGTTATATACAACATATATTTATTTTAACACGTTATTTAAATGATTTCAACTATTAAAAAAATAAATACAGAACAATGTAATTAGGACCAAGGTACACCACCGGCGGTGTACCTTGGTCCAACCGGTAGTGTACCTTGGACCAATTATTAACAGGTAGAGAGACGCGATTTACAGTCCGAAAACCAATATTTTTTAGCCACATAAATTTCAAAAATACATTTTACAACCTACTCTTATTTCTAGCCAAGATTGTAGTAATTGGTTATGTTAGGTCAATTGGCTTAGTAAGGGGTTTTATTGCCTTACTTTTTTTGGTGCCCTTTTGGCTTTTTCAGCTGTAGTGCGATCTTTCTCAGGTGTATCCGTTAAAATGCAGCATAAAATAAAAATGTCATTTCATGCCATAGAAAAACATTTGGCTATCTTTCTGTCATAAATTTGAAAAAACAACTCAAATATTTCCCCCTATGTTTATACAACAAGGCCTAAACATAAAAAGGATGTTCTGCTTAGATATTTATTATAAAAAACAAATTTTTAGATGTGCATGCAATAATTATTTTCTATATTATATCAATATGGTTAAAATTTTATAGGCCTACCATAAATCTAAATAATTAACTACAGAAAAATTATTTATCACACCATATAAAAATTTCTTACAAATTTCCATTCTACATAATTTTACAAATCAGGGTTGCATATTAAAAGCTTAAAATACTGAATTTTTCAAAGGAAAAAATTTACTTGAATTTTATAAAGGGTTTTCAACAATCTGAAGCGCATAAGACCTATAGTAGTGTACCTTGGACCAGTCCAAGGTACACCACTTGTATTAGGTTCGAGGTACACCACTTGGATATTAAAAACAAAGTAGTTTATCACCATGCTAAGATTAGACTTAACTTAATTTCAAGCGCACTGTTTTATAGCTAAAACTTTGCTTTATATTACATAACCATCGTTTCTGAATACACACCACACTTTTGAGTATAAAAATACTCTAAAGTATCTGACAAAAATTTACTTTTGAACTGTGAATTTAGTTTTTCGAAACCTCTTTAATAAATTGACCTTTCAAACAAACAGATAGAACTTCACTGAGACCCCTGGTAGCAAATACTTTAACTGCATGTGGTTCTGTTACAATATCTAAGCAAATCGAGCTAAAATCAGCATAGGTTCGAGGTACACATATGTCCAAGGTACACCACTTACCCCTATACAATACCCAAGTTCTTAGAAAATTTTGCACGTGTCATGTCTGTCACAAAACCTTGTCATGTCAGTCACGCTAGTAAATATTTTATAGCATTTTAATATTTATAAATTTCTTAATTTTTTTCTTTCTGATTGACTAATCAGAATCTTTTGATTCCAAAAAAATTCTAGACTTGAAATGCATACCAGTTAAGAGCAAATGGTAATAATTTAAGGTCACTCAAAATCTGTGTCTCAATTTCGTCATGTCAGTTACGGCATGTTTTACCCTAATTAATTTTAAGTATTTTCTCTTGAATAAAAATTTCAGTGTTTTTTATAATCAAGACCTTTATTTGCATCACCCTATGGCAATTTTTTAACAGTCAATTAACATTTAGTACTTTTTAAGAGCCAAGAAAGTTGTCTTATGTCATGTCAGTCACGAATGGAATTAGCCTAGTAATAGGCTTCTGTATTCATGAGCAGAGGGAACGCAAACACATATTACTTATTATTACATAGAGAAATCTTTAACTTCTGTATCGGATGTCAAACCCGAACCCCCTTGATCTTCAAGGCTCTGCTATTTTTGATGTCATTTGTTGTTTCGAGTTACTTGTGAGAGAGTTTATTTTCTGAACTCTTGACATAAAATATAGACATAGAAGCAGAATAAGTGTTGAAGAGGACTTAGGAGTGAAAATAAGTTCAATTACTCCTAATGCTGATATTTTAATCACATTCCAACAACAACAAGTTTCGCATTTGGAACTATACGCAGGTGCAAAAAGGTTGGGAACCCCTGCTCTATATTGTAACTTTGAATCCCTGATTATCCTAATTTCAACATTTCACTCGCTTTATTTCATATATTTCTCCAACTTCTTATTATATTATAATTATTTTCACAATATTAGTTATTGTACATAACCTAATGTTAACTATCTATTAAAGGGCTAATGTTATGCAAACTAATAGTTTAAAGGAATATGCGTCGCGTAAATAAATTTATTACAAGAATTTTGAAGACTACCGAACAAGTTTCGAAACTTAAAAGGGAAGATTTACTTTTAGTCATAAGACTTTATAGCAAAGATTTTAAAGTCCAGCAATATTTTCATGCATATTTTAGCTGGAAGAATGATCCCCATAAGTTGCGATATCTTTTCCAAAACTTTGAAAGTCACGCAGGCTGTTACTAAAGAGGCAGTATCATTTAGGAGTAAACTTCGATTTCTTAAGGAAACGTCGTCACGTAAACCATTAAAGATCCCAAATTTAATGGACGCCTTATCGGTTTCACGATTTTTTTTTTCATTCTTTAAGCTCAAATTTCAATTGCACAAATTTAGCCTTAAACTGCTTGTTTTTGCGCAGGAGTTATAATAATTAAGGCTACGGATTTAATATAAAGGGGAGAATATTAAAATAAATTCATGTTCAGATTTGAAATCATGACCTTCGGTTTCAAATTTGTGGGTTTGAATGCCACTTATCGAATGGACATGCTTAGTTGTTTGAAATAAGCTCTGAGCAGTAGGTCCCAACCTAATTAGCAATCGGGATCGGAAGGTCCCGCGATTGAGTCCCGGTACCACTGAAGACTCACTGAGTATATGCGGAGTACGTTCTCGTTAAATCTGTGGGTCCGTAAGTCATGTAGGCTGTTATTGCGCAGTTTCCCACGGGTACAGGTCTCTGGAGACTATTTCTCTCCCCTTCAGGGACATGTCTAAATTGCGGAGGTGGCGATAGATGGCAGCATCTGTCACGTATGTGCGTGTTGTGTCTGTCTAACTTGTCGAAGGCACTCTCCACCTCGTTCGAATTGTCTATTAAATCCCACAAAGTTTTTAGCCACCAGCCTCTTCTACTAGGATTGGAGATAGACGCAGACGGGCTGAACGATTAATTATACCTTATACTTTACGTATGAACGTAGTATGATAGCTAAAATAATTATTTTAGCTACCATACTACGTTAATACTTAAAGTAGAAATACATATTACATTTTGAGTTTAATTTTTAAAATATTTTTTTTGTCTAAACTATTCAAGAAAACCTTCAAATAACAAAAAGGAGTGAACATACAAAAGCTAAAAAAATATTTGTTTAATAATTATCAAATTTTGATACTCGATTATTTTCCAAATTAGTTTTGACCTAACAAAATATTTTTCTATAATTATCCGACAACTTTGTTTTCCTCATAGAATAACCGCCCTTCTATGTAATTCGTCAAATTCTCCAATATTTTATCCATGTTGTCACTTTTCCCTCATTCTTATAACAAAGTGATTATCGCTATAAAACTCAGGATAATCACTTTAGTACACCGATAGATGGCGCGCGTGACCGAGATGTACCTAGCGACTGTACTGCCATTTTTGGCGGCAAAATGCTTACTAACTATTTTGATAATTTAAGGTAGGCGAATACCCAAAATTCAACAAAATTCTGAAATTTTTACTATTGCTTTAATCTTTTCCAAATTTGGCATACTGATTTCAAATATAATGACTAATACTATTTAGGCATTTTTTTTTACATTTTAATATAATTTATTTATTTTAAACGGTGTTTTTCTACTAAAAAAGGAGGTTTACGCTAACAAGTCTACCACATTGAATTTTCATCCTATAAACATTAATTATGTGTTAAATTCTTCGTTTTGCATGCAATGACCCTCTAGAGTTGCAAACAAATTACAAGAAAAGAAGTTTTTAAGGAAAATGTTATAGATTAACCACAAAAAAAATATTTTTTCGATTAACTTACACTTGTACATTTTTAAAAAAAAAAATTATTTATTTACACCGGATGTTAGAGGTTCATGGCACAGATATATATTGAAATAGCATCTGTAAAATATTTCAGGTAAATTAATGTAAAACTTTTTATACTAGAAGTGTTGGCGCAAACCCCTTTTTTAGGTGAAAAACACCGTTTAAAATAAATCAATTTTATTTAAATAAAAAAAATTGCCTAAAAAGCATTGCTCATTATATTTGAAATCACTATGCCAAATTTGGAAAAGATTAAAGTAATAGTAAAAATTTTAGAATTTTGGGTATTCGCCTACCTTAAATTTATTTGGTGATGAAAGTTTTAAAATACCAATTATGATAAAAATAATTCGTGACAACTTATACTTAAAATAACGAATCAAGCATCGAAAAAATAACAGACACAAAATAAAGTAATGTAATCGTTTCCGGTTGCCTATTGCTAGCCTCCTTTTAACACAGCCAATAACGTCTCGTAATTTGGAATCCTGGCCAAGTGACGGAAAAAAAGTATTTTATGTGATTCTAAAAAGTAATTTCAGGTTAGATTTTGTGCAATCAATGGTCATATATTTATCCCACAAAATATTTGCCAGCTGTTTTTGAAATACTAACATTTATTGTGCGTTGAGTAGAAGCTTTGCAGTAATTTTCAAGATCTAAAAGTTGATTAAAATTAAAAAAAAAAGTAGTTCTGTGTGAGATAACAAAAATGTAATACATCTTCAAACTACTTCCTCGTCAATCTTCAAATTCTGGGATTGATCAAGTTTACTACTCTTACTGCATCATTTATTCATTTCCTGCAATTTCTTTGCAGGAAAATCGTAGATTAAGTGTTAGTTCATGTTATTAATTAAGGGGTCACAGGAGTCTTAAAAATGTGCAAAGAAGATTCTACAAAACATAGTTTGATCTTTCATGTCATTTTTGAACTACTCAATGCATAAGTATAATTTTTTTATATGTAATTCTACAAGATTTATTTATTATAAAACAAGTTTTAAAATTTATGAAACTTAAGCCAAAACTAAAATAAATGATATTAAACTTGAAGGTACTTGAACACACTGTGATTAGGCTTGCGCGGCAAATTGTGAGGTCAAAATTGAAAAAATGAATAAGAAAATGACTTTATATTGTACAAATATGTACAAACAAAGACTTATACCTAAATTCTCAGCTCAATTTTAATTAAAAATTATTTTTTAAAAATTTAAATCAAAATTTTTAAATTTTTATTAATTTTTTTAGAAAAAAGTTCTTAAAATAATTTCTAATTAAAATTGAGCTGAGAATTTAGGTATAAGTCCTAGTTTGTACATATTTGTACAATATAAAGTCATTTTCTTGGTCATTTTTTCATTATACCCGAGTAGGCACCTAACGGGTAGGTCATGAGTTCACCCAGCCCTTTATACTTAGAAGTTCTATAATAGGGACTGAACCTACCAACCACACAATAGACTAACACGGAGACAATATAGGATGGCATGTGGGGCCCGATGGCCGAGTGGTTTGGATCGCAGGTGGTAACGCCAACAGTCCGCGAGCTGTAACGGGTGCGGGTTCAATTCCCGCCATTGCCCTGGGTGTACTTCCTTTCTCAGCATCAAAATTATAAATTAACTAGCACTTTTGCCTCTCTATTCGGGCTCCGCAGTGAGCGATGGCTGCCGATGGCAGCTCAGTACGAGTCGTTCCTCTACCCTTCTATACAGAACACTTTGCTTTATACCATCAAAGTCGATAAATGAAAGCAAGCTTTCTTGGGAAGCTAACTGAGGGCTCATCATTGGACTAGCCATAGCCAAACAGCATGGACCATTAGTTAGCATTAACACACAGGCAAAAATGCTACAGAAAAGGAGATGGACACCACCTCATGGTCCAGTATAGGCTCAGACATATTAAAAAAATTACTGCGATTTTAATAAAAATTAAGTAATTTTTTTCTTAAGATATTTCAAATTTTTGAAAGAAATGAGGCAGACAAATCAAACCTTGTTCAGGTTTGCCACCTTCTAAAGCATATACACATAACAACAGTTGACAAAGCGTTGGTGTTAAAAACTATGTGATTTTTATGAGATCGTATAGAAGATTGAGATCGCATTCTGTGTTCGTCATTGTCATTTATAAACAAATTATGCAGGCTAAAAATCTCCAAATAATAGTGTAGATATAGTTGGCGTAATTTAAATTTGCTGTGGTTCAAAGCCCTGGCGGCGCGTAGTTGTGTGGATAACTTTGCGCTGCCTCAAGTATCACTACTGGTTTGGTAAGGTTAGTTTAGTTTGAAGTATCGCGGCACTAGAGCTACAAGAGGATTGTTGGCAATGGGCGTCGTAATTTAATACCACAGTAAAGGGACGAGCCGACACTTTAGTAGGCACCCATATCGCAACCAGTATCACTCTTGTCACTTAACCACCATGGTTGAAAATTACAAGACACGTCGCCAAAAGCCATGCCATGCCTGTAATGCTACGTTCACCGTACCAAGTTTAAGTCGTAACCTCACTGTGGTTTTAAATTACGACGTCCGCCGCCAAAAGCCCTCGTGTAGCTTTAGTGCGACGATAATTCACACTAAACTATAACCAAGTTTAAGTATTTTTCAGCATAAAACTTTTTAATATAATGGACATGTTTCAGCACTTTGTCAAAAAAAAAACAAATCAACCACTCAGCGGCTCAGTGGCTGAGAGGTTAAACGTGTCCGCCTCGTAAGCCCAAGATCGCGGGTTCGAGCTCCGGCTGAGTCGTCGGATTTTCTGGATGGGAAAATCTTGGGCACGCATGTCATATGAGTATGTGGCATGTAAAAGATCCGTGGAGGGCCCATTTGGCTTGGGTTCTCTCTTCAAAATTAAATCTCGGCATACTTTAACATCCACAGAGAGCTCAGGTTCATTGTAATCAGGGCGTCGAAATTGGTAGCGAAAGTCGCCTATATGGTAACACAATAAAATTGCTCTTAGTTCGGGGGAACATGCCGATTCTGCAAAAGGCTTGACCGCCAGTATTGCAGCCCCATTAGAGAAAAAAAAATAACCACTGAAATCGCAGTATGAAGAGGGTGACATCATAAGAAATATTCCAATTTTCCCACCAAACTTGGCGAGTTCTTCTTGCTTGGCAATGGATGGTTCTTGGCAACCCCATTCGCCGGTGGTGCCACCATGCGGGGTTCGGCCGATACGATGCGCTCATCTAATATTGATGCCGCAGATACGAGCTGCATTATTGATGGCGAGTCTGCAGCAGCTCGCGGCGTTTAATCAACATTTTTGGCAAAAAGACGAGTACAACCCGACGTGCGTCCCATACACGAGGCGACAGGGTTATTTGTAGAGAACGGTTGATCTCGAGTTGAGTTGAATTAACGTCGCACTAGAGCTACACGGGGCACGCGTCTTAATTAGAAACCACAGTCAAGTGACGAGCAGACACCAGAATAGGCAACAACAAAAATTTTAGAGTCGACGTTGTACTCGGCGTCAGGACTGAAGGGGACTGACATTTTGTCTGCACTTGCCGTTTATAGGTAGGCAGCATAGAGATCTTAATTAAAGTATTTGAGGGGAAGATGACGTCCCCTCCAATGCTTGCCAAGCATGGAGGATTCCATATTGTCAAATTTGGCAGAAATTTGGCCAGTGTTGCCAGTACTTTAAGTACAAAAAAATGTTGCGAAAAAATAAATTTAGGGTAGACTAACCAGTGAATGAACGCTTAAGGCGTCACGTTCGCCAGTGAATGAACACCTGGATATAATGAACAGGACAACCAACCATTGTCAGATAGCTTCCTACTACATGGGAGTAAGTCAGTGTTGCCAATCCATATAGTGGAATGATTTTCAATCCTTATTTTTTTAATTATATTTACCAAATGTTCATTCACTGGGGCCTGTTCACTCACTGGTCAGTCTACCCTAATTCTAAAATTATCAAAAAATATCATAAAAATAATAGCTGCATTTTGGAATATTTTTATTGGTTTTTAAAAAACTTGAAACGCTTTCTAGTATTTCTATAATATTTAATTTGTAATTTTAGAATTAAATTTTATTTTTTCGTAGCATTCTTTATGTGATGGCAACACTGGTAACTTGTCGCCACCGCCGCCACATTAAGAAGAATGCTCGGCAAAATAAAATATAATTTTAAAATTACGAAATAAATATTATAAAAATACTAGAAAAGCGTTTCAAGTTTTTTAAAAGCCAATAAAAATATTCCAAAATGCAGCTATTATTTTTATGATATTTTTTGATAATTTTAGAATTAAATTTATTTTTTCGCAACATTTTTTCTACTTAAAGTACTGGCAACACTGGCCCCATTTCTGTCAAATTTGACAATATGGCGGCCAGGCTCGTCAAATCGTTAGCATTGGAGTTCACGTGATCCTCCACTCTAATACTTAAAGATCTCTATGGTAGGCAGTTATTTCGGCAATACCCGGACCCGAACCTGATACCTTCCACATGTAAAGCTTTCGCATGCAAGACAAGCACCTCACCGGTTCCCCTGCCCCCTTTTTATGAAAAAGGTGGGCAATGACTTTTTTGATGCAACGCAACCAGCTTCCTAGGGGCCACCAGCTTCCTAAGGGCGCTTCCTAGGGGCCTCACTTCAAAGGGAATTTGCTTAAAAAAGAATAATTTTATGGGAAAAACGCGCCAAAATTATTTTGCCACAATAAAAACAAATTCTAATGCAATGCATTTGGACCAAGGGAAATTAACTTTTCAAAAGCAAACCAATATAATGAACACTGCTCAAAAGAATTAGAGGAATGAAAGGTTTAAATTCTTTCACCCCCAATGATCCAGTTTGGAGTCATCAGCTTGTATTTTTTTCTCACTAAGTTGAGATAGCACTTATTTATCGTTAGATGGAAGAATTTTGTCTTTTGAAGAATTAAATAATGTTTGTTTTAATTAAATGAAAATATGAAAAACATGGTAAAATAAAATTCACTTAATTTTTTTATGAAACAAAGACCCTAAATTCTTCACGCTTGCATTCTTAGATTTTTTAAACTTGATTTCAATTTTTTAAAGCAAATTTTACCTTTAATTTTTTTTATAATTTATTCAAAAGTTATGATAAAAATTTTTCCTTTTAAATTTTGGTTTAAAAAATATGAATTTTTCCTTATTTTTTTACAATTTAATTCTTGATGCATAATGAATCTATTTCACAAATTTTAGGGTTTTAAAATAAAAAATAAATAGTTGGAACTTAAAGGGTTAACAAAAGTACACAAAGTGCTCTCCTAATTTCATTGAGCAGTTTATATCTTGTTATATTTTTAAATCATGCCTTGCTCAGTGTTCATGTCATTAAAATACATTTTTGTATTTAAAATATGATATTATGACATGATACGATAGGTTTTTGATGTCATAGTCCTATGTAATAAATATGTAACGCATGCAATGTTTATACACTTATGTATTTATGATAAATAGTTAAATGTTATTTATGCACAAATGAAAAATGAAAAATATAAGTTCATAGGTAGATTAGTTCATGTTTTTAGGGGCCGTCCAAACTTGCTTATACCCTGGGCTCCATGAATTGTAAGTCGGGCCCAGGTGGGTGACCAGACGTACGGCTGAGGGAAAAAATGATCCACCCCTCGTTTCTCGGCTGGTAGTGATCAGAGAATTTCGTTGAAGGTGTAAATTTTCAGAAAATAGCTTTAGAAATTGAGAGCTGACAACAAAATTGCATGAGGGGTCGTCTACATATTAAAATAAGTACCAACTTTGAAAATTCCAAGGCAACACCTAAATTTTTTACATAAAAATGTTCCTCACCTTCATTCTGCATTTCGTAGTACAGTTTATTTTGTGATTCAACTGTAAAAAAAACTGCACAAAAAGTCTCCCTTTTATTTTTTTCTTAATTTTTTAAAAACAAATTCATCATAAATAAAATATTATTTAAGAAAACTGAATTATGATTTCATAGTCAAAAAGTTCATCACTGGAACAAATCTGGTCAGGCGCTAGGAAAACAATTTTTAAGAACAGAAGGTCTAACTTTTCCGACAGGTGAACAAGAATATGAAATATTATTTAAGAAAATTAAATTATGATTTCATAGTCAAAAAGTTCATTACTGAAACAAATCTGGTCAGGCATTAGGAAAGCAATGTCTATGACTTATGACTTTCTTGGTGGGGGGCAAGATCGCCAAGCACTGCGACATTAAGTCTAGTGTACTAAGCCCCAGAAATGACACAAGCACAAGAGACACACAAAGAAAGAGGCGACACAAACACATAGACAAATAACAATATTTATTGACAGTCACAAACATCCATGCCTGACCGGGATTCGAACCCGACCCCAGCAGCTCCAAAGGCTAGAATCCTAACGAGTGTGCCACCGGGGCGGCAAGCAATGTCTAAGAACAGAAGGTCTATCTTTCCCAACAGGTGAACAAGACTAGGGAGTTCAAAAAGAGCGGAGCAAGGGAGGGGAGCCGTGTTTACGATAGGAGCGGATTAGGGTTCTGATTTTGTGCTTTGATTGGTCCGGGGTCAAGCCAAGAATGTTTCGAAGCCAAACAAAGAAAATGCAAGCGATCAGGGGAGTATGACAAACACAGTTAAGTAATAGTAGTTATGTGCAAAGAAGGTAGGCACTGCCTTCGGAGGATTGGAAGGGGATGAAACAAAAATTTCTTCCATATACTTTCAGCTTTTTGGCTTCTTATTGGATTTGCTCTTTGGAGCTTGCATTACCCATTTCTTCTTCTTGGAGATAGATTTGGTTTGCGAAAGGATGGGTAATAAGAAGAAGGATGGATCAATCTGTAGAACAGAATCACATTAAGAGAGGAGTTTTGTTGCCCATAAACACCTTTTGATGTGATTTATAGTTACTTTATTGGATTAATGTCTTATAGAAATCTCTTAGAAAATCGTCCAAAAATTAAAGACTAAAAGAATATAGATACTATGATATAATCTTTTATTTTATTTATAATGATAATGATATAAGCATGTAAATTTTTAAGAGATATCTCTGATATTGGCCACTTGTAAACTTATTGTTAATGACGACATACGCTGCAAATCCTTTATCTTTTAAGACCTGTATCTAAAAATACTCAATTCCCAATTTTTGTTTTTTTATTGCTAGCTTGTTTATATTCCTTAATATTTGAAATATAAAATATTTTTATGTTCTAAAGTTTTGTCGTCAAACTATGACCCTTTAAGACTTATATGTTCAAAGACAAAATGCGGAATTAGAACATAAAATTTTTCGCCAAGTGACAACGTTTTCATCTTTGAAAACATGTATTTAAAAAGCGCATGCATATAATTAAAAGAATTGAATCTCATTTAAAGAAGTTCCTCTTCAAAAAAGATCTGCATTCAAATGCGTCTTCCTTACATTAAAACGTAATAAATTGTGCTGATAATGATGCTACGTTACTATAATATTTTTTTTTATCGTGAATCAATCGGAGAGCTGAATTTGTTAGTTTGAAATTTTATCTCTGCGAAATTACAGACACCATAATCTTATTTAATTTTTGGAACTTTTTAGCAATATTTAAATTAATATTTTTTTAAAAAAATTGTTCAAAGCCATTGGATATTCTTTGTTTCACAATAAAAAAATATAAACTTACGCCTAACTTTTATTAATTTAATGTAAAATGAGTAACAGTTACTTGAGAGAAATTCCACAATAAATTTAACTTTTATGTATCACAGGCACAATGTAAGAGAAAATAAGTGTTTATTTTTATTTTCTCCCTTTCATCATAAGTTTGGTCTTTTTATAAATTTACAGCAATACGCTTAGTACAAATAGGATTAAAAATATTGAAAATTCCTTACTCTCCCTTGTATGACAGATTTTTATTTTGAAGCATAAAGTTTTAAACTAATATGCAGAAAATTCAAGACATTTGAATTTTAAATAGCACTCTAACACTTTTTAAAATTGAATATTATAAAATATTAAATAATATGAAATAATATAAATAAATATTAAATAATTTATTAAACAGTCAAAATTGAGGTTTTGAACAACTTTAATGTTGATTTTTTATTCCTAAATTTTATTTTAGGGTTTCGGTTTTCTTGCTGTCCTAATTTAATTTGGAGAAGAGAAACACTGGATAGAGCTACTGTGTATTTTCAATTGATAACCTTCCGAATTTCCTGGATACGGAAAAATGTATGGTGTTTTCACTGTATACATTTTAAACTAAATTTACTTCAAATGAAATATTTGTTTAACAAATCAGAACTAGGTTTATTTTTGAAGAGATGATTTATAAAACATTTGCGAATGAAATAGTGCATTGTTAATAAAAATTTATTAATTATAACATGTTAAAATTTAAGGTTTTTGTAAGATAGACTGATGCATAAAATGTAGAAAAAGGCGTGTCTAACGACCAGAGATTTAATGATAATTTTCCTAAATGTGCCTGACTTACTGTCTCTATTCCACAGTCCCCTTACGGGTAAAAAAATTATATTTATAAAATAAACTTTGTTGAATATTTATTGTTGTTTATAAATAAAAACGTATATTTTTATTTATAAACATTTTTTTTAACATTTTATTTTTAGTTTTATAACAGAGTATTTATATAAAAATGCTCGTTATGAGCAAGATGTTAATACCTTTTATGCACTAAATATAGATTCAATATTAATTCCTGGACTTTGCTTAGTTTAAAACTAAATCCGGTGCCTATTTTAAAGCAGTTAATAATATTATATTTCGTTAAAAAAATTTTTACATAAAATGCACTTTACCATGAATTTAATTTAATTTTATAAGTTTCTAGTTATAATAATAAATTTCACTGGCAAAGAACTAAATTTTGTTGTTTGAATATCATTTAGCATTTTAGTCTTTAATGCTTTGAAACTGATTAATGCTAAAACAGTACAATTCAATTAAAAAGTTCCACTTGACCCCATTTTCAACAAATATGCGATAAAAAGTAAAACAACGACCTAATAAGTGTTACATATAAGTACCGTAAGTAGATAAAGGGTTAAGGTCTGTGTTCAATTCAAGAGACCAAGCGTTTATAGCGTTATAAACGAGTTTCCGAGAAAAATTTATCTCAATATAGCCTAGAAGACAATATCAACACTTGACTAGTATCATGCTGATCAACCAGGTAAAGTTTGAATTATTGTCGCACTAGAGCTACACAAATGCTATTGGCGACGGATTTCGTATTTTAGAAAATCAGTCAAGTGATGAGCAGGCACCTGAATGGGCACCCAACGCAACCATTAAGGGCGGCATCGTACTCAGCGTTAGGACTTTTAAGGATATTTAACGTGCCCTCCCTTACACGGGGTATTATTCGTCGGACATTTTTGTATGCACGGGCCGTTTATAGGCCAGCAGTAGCTTTGGCGATGCCCGAACCTGGGACCTTTAGAATTCTAGGCGAGTGCCTAACCGACTGGGCTCCCCAGCCCCCTGTTGATCATCCAGGAGTTTCCTTGGAGTTCAATGGTGATAGGAAAATGCCGACAACCCTTATAGTACGAGAGCTAGCAACGTCGAAAAAACAAGCATTTCAGGTGGGCCAGTTTTAGGATATGCTATCTCTCTCACTCTCCCGGACATCATAAGGGCTATCTGGCTGGCGGTAGTGGTTGCGTTCCTCAGTGCGCATCCTACTAATAAAAGTAAAAAATTGATTTTTCAAATCATTTTAGGACGTTTTATTTTTTTATTATTATTTTTAGTGAACTTTTTGCAACATAAATCTATTATTGCCAGACATTTTTATTGTTGTTTAAGCTGTGCCAGACGCTAATTTTGATTTTAAAAGCTCAAGTGTTGCCCAAATTATCAGCTCATTACAAGTATTGCCACATGGTATTTTTCAATGAATGACGATGACGTAATTAAAATGATCGGTGAATTCACACCTGAGCTGGTAATTTGGGCAACACTTGAGCTTTCAAAATCAAAATTAGCGTCTGGCACAGCTTAAACAACAGTAAAAATGTCTGGCAATAATTGATTTATGTTGCAAAAAGTTCGCTAAAAATAACAATAAAAAAATAAAACGTCCTAAAATGATTTGAAAAATCAATTTTTTACTTGTATTAGTAGGATGCGCACTGATGAACGCAACCACTACCGCCAGCCAGATAGCCCTTATGATGTCCGGGAGAGTGAGAGGGATAGCATATCTTAAAACTGGCCCACCTGAAATTCTCTCTCAAAAACGTTGCTAGCTCTTAGACTATTACTAGATTTATTAGTGGCCACATTGAATCCTTTTCCTTGACCATGGTTGCTTTTTTTGTTGACTATGTACAAATTGTAGTTTAGCCCCGGCCTCTCCCGGCCACCTCCTTGCTTGTATGCACTGTATAAAATTGAATTGGTATAATGGCTGTTTAATTAAGGTTAGGTTTGAATTATCGTCGCACTAGAGCTACACGAAGGCTATTGGCGACGGGCGTCGTATTTTAGAACCACAGTCAAGTGACGAGCCAACACCTGAATAGGCACCCAACGCTACCGTTTAATTAAGGACTTTTTGGGGAAGTACGACCTACTGGACATGATCTAGTTGATCTAGATCCAGGAAAATTAGTAACAACAATACGACATATCGTTGTAAACAAGTTTAAATTACAAAACAAACGTGTTCAAAAGAGATATACCACCAGGTAAACCCAAATGTTACTGTCCCCATCTGGCATAGTGAACAATCAGTCGAGCCCCATTAATTAGACATGTCATCGCGCCCCAACCTAAAAGCTCTTTAGGGCCGCTCACCCATGCAAACCGAGCCGCTAGGGACCGCGGCATCATAATTGCTTTTCAAAAACTACATTGCAGTAATTAATTCCCTCATGTTTCGATCTCATCTTTTACTTTGCGAGTTGTAAAGGCTTTTCCCTTGATTATAGTGCGATGATAAACACGTTTAAAAGGAAAGGGAAAAAACGCTCGGTTCTTCTTTACTTGTTCATAAAATTAGCGGATCTTGCATGTCATAAATATTGAAGAGTACATGGGAAAAACCGCTAGATTTCGTGAAGGCTTTCTTCAATAGGGCTCTTTGGCGATGATAGCGAGGAATCGCCTAAACTGGTGTAAAGAAACTGGTTACTCGCTTTGTTTTTCCTTCGCGGCAACCCTGATTCACGCCAGAGATCAGAGAACACGAGTGACACGTTTGTACCGTGAATGAAGGGGTACATACTAGGTTTTTCTTTTGGTTAAAAGAAAAACTAGTTTCCCGTCGCCAATGTCCGCCAAGCAGACACAATTACGGAAAGACTCCTAATAAATCAAGTGGTTCTTCCCGTGTACTCTTCATATTTGTCTCGCATTTTCTTAAAGTTTCAATGTAACATCTTGTGTATTATTTTAGTTACGAAGAATTGTTCTGAAATGGATAGGGGGTTGGGGAGCCCAGTCGGCAAGATGCCTTACATGCGAAAGGTCCCATGCTTGAGTACAGGAATTTCCAGAAGAACTGCTGACCCTCAGATAGGCTGCGAAGCCTATTTGAATAAATAACTCACCTAGAACCCTTTCAAAAAAGATTTAGGCACTTAGAAAAAAAAAGCCGTCAACCACAGAAATTTATTTGTATTTTAAACTTTCAATAGCCAAAATTAGCTATTTTCAATAATTTTCTCTCAGATATTAAAAATATTTGTAAAAAAACGATATTTTTTAATATTACTGGACAACAAAATTTCAAAAATTTCTGCTACTGAGATTAAAGTACCCGATTCTGAATGATTTCGACGCGCTAAACACGAATATCACCTTAAAAAATTTAATAGCGATACAGTCAAGTATACCCTATTACTATATCGTTACTTAAGTTCCCACGTGCTATTTCACTTTGCACAGCGGATCTAAGGATCAGATTTACAGAACGGTAACCCTTGGCGCGATTTTTTTGGATTTGCGACAAATAACTTTTTTGCGGCAACCTGTCTGAATTCGACTGAGGGTTCGAATTCTTTGACTTCGCAGCGATTACGTTTTCCGGCAACTCTATCAGAACATTATTTATTAGCGTAGTATAGCGAGCATAACGTCAAAAAGTCGCCAGAATACGGACGTTTGGCACGATTTTGGAAAGTTCGCCAAGGGTTACCGTACAGTAAATCTGATCTGTTGTGCAAAGTGAGACAGCACATGTGGGAACTTAAGTGACGATATATTTCTAGCTGAAGACAATAGGTAACGTTAAAAACACCAAGAGCCGAAAGCAACCGTTTTTTAAATATCTTTATTCGCTAACATGATCCTTAGTGATGCGAGACGCGGTTGCTAGGAAGCGAGGAACCACTGGGCTAGGTCGAGAAATGAGGACTTGCTTTCTATGCTTATCACAAAATTCTTCGTAATTTGGGGGTTTGCTTTTAAGTTTGAGGTTGAAAGGTTTAAATGCGGGTACATATAATTAGATTTTTAATGAAGAGTTTTATTTTGGCTTAATTGAATTAGATTGAAAATGTAAAGATATTTGTCGGAGGCTTAGTATTTTAGTAAAATGAAAAGCTTTGGGAATATACAAAAAACTACGGTTTGCATCAATAACTTTGCTGGGCTTGATTCGAAAGGTAAATGAAAACAATTACGCCTGGGCAAAAAAAAATCCGAATGTCTCTAGCGAAATTGTACCAGTTTTTTAAACAAGGAACAATTCTAAATGATCAAGGCATGATCCCCGAATTCTACCACGCATTAAAGACAACGTTATAAATATTACTCAAACCGTAATAAATTTTAAAAAATGATAAGTGATAAATTAAATGTAAATACTAATACGAGTTCCCTTCGTTGATTGTTAAGCAGAAAATCGGCATAACACACGAAAATTTATTATACCGAGAATAATATCCCCCTTTTTTTTTTGAAAAAAATTTTTTAGACCCTGTTAAACAATCATACGGTAGCATTATTGATAATTCAAACTCTAGCTGGTACTGTGCAAATTGGGAAATTAAAAAGTAACACTTTGTAGTTGTTTTTTTTCCTCTGAGAAGAGGAAAACTGTCTAAAAATTTCTTCGAAAAATAGTCAAAGAACACAAATTTGAAATTTTTAATACATGTTTTTTTTTATTACTTCAGCTATTAAAGTAACTTTACAAAATGTAAATCAATGATAAAAATAAAATTTTATATTTATAGTAATAAACTTTGCAGCAGTTAAAATATATAATAGTGAAATGAGTTTTTTCTGATAAGTTTTATTTAAATAATAACATCCTTTTACTTTAGTGAATAATTTTATGTTAGTAATAAGCTAAAATTATAAAATTCAGCTTTTTTCTTTAGACATTTTTATGAATTATACATTTAAATTTAGTTCCAAACAATTCCAATAGATGGCAACACAAATTATGCCTTTCAAGCAATCCATTCATAAATAAGAATATAAAGTTTAATTGTTTCGTTTTTAGTAAACTACCTGAACTTGAAATTCATTTACAAAAGTATAAGTTACTTTACAATTTTCTTGAAATTATAATACATGAATGTTTTCTCGGAATGACATACTTTTGTTTTATACCATATCTGTCCTTTACTCTTATTTCAGATATTATATTGTATATTTTTAATGTTTCTGTAAATTAATTACGCAAAAAAAAATTAAATTAAAATAGGTAAA
Source organism: Hylyphantes graminicola (assembly GCA_023701765.1). Lineage (NCBI taxonomy): Eukaryota > Metazoa > Arthropoda > Arachnida > Araneae > Linyphiidae > Hylyphantes > Hylyphantes graminicola. The sequence continues at coordinate 14,901,828 of CM043123.1, forward strand.
ACTTATGATTATTTTTTAGCTTGAAATTCCTTAAACCGCTTAGAAAAAGCTATACATTAAACTTAATAAATAATTTGAGACAAGAATTGATGTTTTCGTAATGAATCTTCTCTTATATATTATGTTTTTATGTAATTTAATAGATAAAAAATTGGGATTTGTGTGTCAAAAACTAAAAGGGGACTTCAAAAAGTACTTCATAATAAGTTTTTCGTTTTTATTGTTTGTCTCGTAAGGGTTTCGTTTTTCGTTAACATTTTCGGTTATAAGGGTATTGCTGAAAACTGAAAATAGATACAGACTTCAAATTTGTTACATGAATTTCCAATACCTGTAGGACATTTTAATTAGGTTTTTGCGAAAATCGTGCAAGCGCAAATGGTAACTGTCTTTGAACTTTTTAGTTTTGAAAGTCATTGAAATTCCTTATATAATTATCCTTAAATAAAATATTTTATTGGGTGACGATTGAAAGTCGCGTAGTGTTACACATCCTTAGTTTTTGGTATTAAGTTGCAGTAACGTTAATTACGCATTTAATCTTGACCCAACTTGAAAGCGAATCGTTCTACCCGAATGACGCGTAATCCACTGGTATTGGTTCCGATAAAAGTTCCGGCAATGTTGTTTTACTACGCTAATACCCTCCATACAGGGAAAACAAGCAAAAGGCATAGGAAATCACAGTCTCACTGTTGAAAATTTGGGCACGCAGTTTGAGATGGAATTTTTCTATAACTTTCAAGATGAAGGGTCTAGTTGTGAAACTCAAGTTCTCAAAAGTATGAGTAAGATATAAAGGGTCAAGTCCTTTTATTGGCGACTTCATAAGCTTAAATTTAAAATCGCCAAAAGTCGCCAATGAAAGTGCCTTAAGATCCTATATCTTAATTATTCTTTGGGAAATGAGAGTTTTGCAAGTAGACCCTTCGAATATTCTCTAATTTTAACTAATTTAGTTTCAAGGTATAAAATCATCATTTTAACTACCAAATTGGCTCGCGTTAATGAAAAGCACATAAATAATTTAAAATTTGTTCAATATTTGGTCAAAACGATGTATATTGTTTTTGCTTTAACTGCTACCATTTTCTCGAGTTTCTCCTAAATTTTTGCAAAAAGAATAATTAAAGCCCTAACCATCTTTTAGCAGTTGTACCAATATAAAATAGAAACACTTTAAGTAATTTCAAATTTTCATTTTTGGACACATCTGTGTTATTTTGAATATTTTTTTCCGATAACACTTCCTTAACTAACAATTAATTTTGTAATCAATGCATTTAAGTACGGCTTCCATTAGGAACACGTTACATTTCTCTCTTTTACAATGAATTTAATAGACGCAAGCAACCTTTCACGTTTCCTTAGAATAGATAATTTTCTAAAAAACAAGTAGTTTATAGTTTATTTTTATTAATAATGTTACCGAATTAGGCAAATATTTATATTAAAAAGTATTTTGCAATTTAAAATTTCTTATAACTACTATTTAGCCAACATAAGTCATGACTATTAGTTTTTTTCTATGAAACAATTGAATCGTTCAATTCGACTTTTGCATAAAAAAAATAATAAGTTTCAATGAATTGTTAATTTAAAATTCATAATAAGTTAGTAATATGTTTTAAAATTCTCACTTTAAATAAAATTCTTCGTTTAAAAACCTTTTCATATAGAGCAGTTTTTAAGCGTGCGTGATATACTGGGTGAGGCAAACAAAAATGGCCCCGGTCGAGAGATAAGAATACGACAGAAATGTTGCCAAGTCTAAAACCAATACAAAAACACACAGGTTTGCTAACTGAAGCGTTTGATCGCTTCAATATTAAGCACAAACAAACGCTTGGCGACTTATTTGCCGACAACTACGCTAGGGTTTTAGAAGCTAGTTGAAATTAAATATAAACAAGGTTTGTAGAGCTGATTAAGGAAAGTTCCCACGAGTGATTATTTGATTGTTTCGGTTGGTATTTAATAAAGAGAATCGGACCTTTTTGTTTTTGGTAATACAACCCTTAGAAAAACATGCCATAAAAATACCATAGCCTATCTCTATGGGGTTTGCCTATACCCCATAGAGATTGGCTATGGTATTTTTTGCCATAGAGCTATGGTAAACTTTTACCATAGTGCTATGGTAAGCATTTGCCATAGGCAAAATCCCATAGAGCTATGGCAAAATTTTGCCATAGAGCTACGGTAAACTTATATCATAGGGCTATGGCAAACAATAGTTGGGTAATAAAATATAAAAGAATTTAAGAATATGTAATGCAGTTTGTCCAGAAAAAATAAAAAAATAAACAATAAAATTAGCTATATGTTATCCAAAATAAAATGTACACAAAATACTTTTTCTTAATTTATTTTTCCAGATTTTCTTTTTTACATAGAATCTTCCATGTTTTTTTAATGACTCATATTTCAGCTTGTATGCCATACACTGACGGACAGTCTTCTCTGTTGTGTCAGGAAAGCAGTTTGTGACATAGTCTTTAAAAGAGAAAAAATGTATACATAAATCTAGGGCTTGGAAACCGAAAAGGCAAAATAGAAGTTCTTTAAAACAATTTAATTAAGAATCTAAGGATGGTGTAGGACACAGAAATCAACCATAAGTAAAAAAAAACTTTTAAATTAAATGCCTGTATGCTTCTGAACAGTTTAAAACATATAGTATTCCGTATATTGTAATTAAATTATTAAAAAAATGTAATCTATTATCATAAAGACTAAAATTGCAAAGTTTAAAAGAGATGAGGAAGTTGGGTCGAAGATAATTAAGGGGGTATAGGACACAAAATCTTCAAAAAAAAATATTATTATCTTAAAAAATGACACACATATTTTGGAATAATTTAAAACAAAAATTTTATTCATATCTGCAGTAAAACGTGAGATATGTAGCTTTTTGTGTCATGACATCTGTATTGGCCAACCACGTTTGCAATATTTGCTTCCTCGTAATATTTGATAGGAATAACGTTATCGAATCCTTAGTTGTTCGGGCGGTTTAGAGCACTTCAGTAAGAAAAGGGATAAACTTCAAAGCTGTTTTTCTCCTTGAGCCTGTTTTCGATGATTTTTTTACTTTAAATTGATATAACTCAAAATCTACTGCCATAGAGTGTTAAAATTTTCCACTCATATTTTTCAAACATATATCTTTAATTTGTCTTTAGGGATTAGTTGTAAATAATTTATTTTTTTATTTATTAGTTTTTATATAAAAAGTGAACCTGTGAAATTATTAAAACAAAATTCAATAATTTTTTTAAGAAAAACTATGGCAAATAACAAAAATCGGTAAAGACAGTTTGTTAAATACATTTTCCTGTTTATAAAAATGCTAAATTTTTGTTTGTCAATAAATAATTTTTTGACTTATAACAAAAATAAGAAACATGACTTTTTGACACATTTTTTTTTTAAATAAATAATGATAATTTAAAAACTTTGAATATCTAAAAGTGTAAATATATTTACTGTACATTTACGGAAAAAAATTATATTGATATCTGCAATATTAAAAAAAAAGTTAAAAAGTGTCCCATACCCCCTTAAGTTATAAAATCCTATTACTACCTATTATACCTATTACTCTCCGAGCGTCTTCCGCATTTAAAGCTGGCTTTGCGGGAACATTCCTACTTGAATGGGCATTCGATACTTCTCCTGTTAGCGAGCAAGATGATAGTTCATCGTTAGTGAAAACTACCATCATTAAATCATTTGTCAACTTTGAAAAGCTGGCCCGCGAACACAGCTTTAATTTGTTGTCGTAAACACCCATGCCTGACTGAATTTCAAGTTTTTGCTGAAATAAAATAAATGTTTATATATTTTATAACATATGCATTCAAATAAAATAATATTAAGGTAATCAAAACTGATCACAAGGGCACACTACTACGTTATACCCTTGTTTGTACTGAAGCTTTTTAGTGGTCCTTTCCTAACTCCTATTTAACTAATGTTAATTTGTATGAACATAGTAAACTGCTACAAAAATGAGAGTTCGCTTGTAGTGCTTTAAGAGTTGCTGCATACAACTCAACATTATATTCAGCAACACTATACTCACAAACCTGTTGCAAAATACATTTCCTCTCTCCAAATTTCAGTTTATAGGTCGGCAGTTATTTTGGCGATACCCGGAAACGAACCTGGGACCTTTCGCAAGCTATGCGAGTGCCTAACCTACTGAGGATCCCCATCCCCAAGTGTTAGAATGTTACTTGATCGGGGTTCAAAATTACAAGACAAATCACTATAAGCCCAGTTTTAGATCTTGTGCAAAGTTAACCTAACCAAATACAACCCTCTTCCAAAGTACTTACCTGCGTACGATGTCGCATTTAACGGTTGCGTTGGGTGCCTATTCAGGTGTTACCTGACTGTGGTTCTAAAATACGACGCCCGTCGCCAATAGCCCTCGTGTAGCTCTAGTGCGACGATAATTCAAACCTAACCTAACCAAAGTACTTGCCGCCCCGGTGGCTCAATCGTTACGATGCTGGAATTTGGAGCTGCTGGGGTCAGGTTCGAATCCCGGTCAGGCATGGATGTTTGTGACCGTCAATAAATGTTATTTTTTTATGCGTTTATGTCGTCCTTCTTTGTGTGTCTCTTGTGACTGTCTCTTCTGGCGAGCTGGGTAATGGGCTATAAAGCCTACACTCTCCCTTCTAGAGGGCGCAATCACTGTCATTTGTCATTTGTCAACCAAAGCACTTACAAATACACACCTGCAATAAAAACCATATTTTCCTTCCGAAATACGAGATTTTTTTTTATCAATTGTAACCCCTTTACCACCTTTATCCTTTCAGATCATCTTCAGCTTTCCAAAAAGAAAAAAACATCTTCTAAACATCTCCAATGTTTTACGGTGCGGCAGATCATGTCATGCTAAGAGCTCCTCCCGAGTCAGAGAATTATAACATAAGAAGCTTAGCTTCAGATTACCGACTGGGACTACAAACAGGATTGCCGTAATCTGTCCAATTAGCTGCAAACGCGGTGGCCCCGTTTTAATGAAATTTTGAACATGCGCTGCTGCTCCGATTAGCTTCGTGTTTGGGAGTAGGGATTGGGTTTGGAACGGGAGCGGTGCTTGGAGTTATGGCCATAAATTTGTTTGGGATAAAGAGGGATGTAGCCGAAGGGTTGAGATGTGACTCAAAGGAACTCCTGGGTACAATATTTTTCACTTTTGATATGCGATTAGATGGGATGCAAGTCAGTTTTTAGTAACAGATTATCAAACTCAAAGAAAATGTTCTAGTTTGTCGAGCCATTTCTTTTTCTGCAAAATTAACCGAAATTGTTTTGTAAAATTAAGGAAATTAGATTTGTAACTTTTAATAGTACAGCTGGGGAAGAAAACGATCCACCCCTCGTTTCTCGGCTGCTATTGGTCAAGGAATTTTGTGAAAGATGTCATTTTTTAGGAAATAGCGTAAGGAATCGAGAACTAGCAACAAAAATTGTATAAGGGGTAGCCTACATATTAAAATAAGTACCAACTTTGAAAATTCCAATAGCAACACCCAATTTTTTTTTACATAAAAATTTTCAGCACCTTTAAAATACCCCATATATAAAAAAAAAGAATTATTTATTTTGCATTATTTGCTGAGATAATAAAGAAAATTCAAAGTTAACGCCCATAATGTTAAAAAAGTTTTCATAAACTTTTGGTGTTGAAGTTTGGTCTAATTAACTTCACAAAAGATCTACTCACGACGGAACTCACCTTCGCCAGTAGGCTTAGTGATAGTTAAATCGAACAAACCCTAACATTTTTGCTACCATGGCTGCTAAACTAAACTAAACTCCCCAGTGCAACAGCCCATTACTGTTCCAAGGCCTGCCGTGCCCATTTCAGCTTTCGTGACCTAGGGCTCTGGGGTGCTATGCATATGTCCCGGTAAGGTGGTCAGCCTCACGCGTGAACCCCCAGTGTTTAGTTCCCAAGCATGCTTGGTACCCATTTTATCGGCCCACTCAAGGGATGAAAGGCTGGGTCAACCTTGCCCATTCGGGGATTCGATCCCCGGACCTGTGGCGTGACAATGCGAAGCACTACCACTAGACCACTGGGCCTCACCATGGCTTCACTAGTAATCATTTTCATATTGCACCGTGTGAAGGTAAAGGGTGAAAAAATGCATTTTGGTCATAAAATTCTAAATTGTCTTTTGGTCATAAAATTCTATCCTCTCATTTTATCAAAGTACGACTCTGAGGACTCAATTCGATTTAACGAATTTGGTCGTCACTTGACTGATGTTTTGAAATAAGAGTTCCGTCACCAGTAGATAGTGTGTGATGTCAATAGAGTACTTGACTGTATCGCTAAAGTCCATTTCACACGGTGCTCCTTCATCACGGAACTTCCATAGGAATAACATGGATGGAAAACCGCTGTAGGGAATTTTTCATGGAATTTTTTCGTGGAGACACGAAAAAGTTTTGCGACGAGTTATAGGTAGCCAATCAGCATCAAGTATAGCTCTGACGTCTTGCTGGCGAAATCGAGTTTGCCAAATGGAAAATAAATCTGCTTTATGCTCGCCAATTTGAATTGTGAGGACGAAAAGTATCAAATCATGTTTCCTTTATATTGTTCAATTCAAATTTGAAAAATAATTAGAAAATCAGTGCACGTGAAAGCTGGAAGAAAGTGGTACACGTGATAAGAAATTTGACAACAAATAAAAAAAATTGAAACAAATTTGCCAAGATCAGCGATGAGTATAATTCACAACAACCCCTCCAGGAACGTGTGACGTCAGAATCTGGGTCTGTCATCTTTTGACTTTTCTTTAGTGAAATTTAACATACCAACTTCAGGTGCCATTAATGCTGGTAAGTAATAGCGCAGATTAAATTCGTTCAACTACGCAAACATATTTCCAACCAAAAGTTTGTATCAAGGGAAATGATTATAGTATGCACATAATTTGGAGGCCTGTATGAGAGGGCAAACGCGCATTCCGTCAGATTAGATAGGGCAAGCTGTCCTTGTACCTGGTAGTAGTAGCTGTTAAAATAACTCTAATAAATAATTTTGAACCAAACTAAAACAATTTAAAATAGATTACAAGTTATAGCAGTTACATTCAAATTAGCCTGAAATAGAAAGATTTTAACAACTCTTTACAAACCTATGGCTTCGTTTCAGCTCCCATTGGCCTTCAGTTTTAACTAAGCAAAAATTGCTTCTTTTAGCTAGCTCTTCGAGTTCCAATCTATCCACATTGTAAGTACATTTGATCTCTAAAAGCATGGTGTTGGAATTGCTGTGAATCAACCCATCGAGTGACGCTGCCAAATGAGGCATAGCAGGGTGGTAACCAAGCCAACTTTTCTGACCAAATAATCAGGATACATCGTACGAATTTGGGTTCTCACTAGAGATTCGTACTTATTGCCATAAGCAATTGGTGGTAAGTGAGATAAGTCAGACGAATGACTGGACAGTAAAGCATATGCAAGTTTTGTGTGGTCCTTCCTCCTCACACAGACTTTGTAAAAGTTGGATGCTGTAAGGCGCCATTTACGCTGCTCTTTCCACAGCGAACTTTCACTTTGCGAAATAGTCAGCTGCTCTAGTCCCAGATATCTTTGAGATTGAAAACTAATTTCTCCTTGACAAACTCTGCAGCATCTGTTGACGTAACAAATATATATGCATTACTGAAAACTAACAAAAAGTAAAAACTTTTTATGCATCCAAAAATATATATTTCATAATTTTTCATTAATATTTTAGAATTCTTCTTGATATACTTTTACATTTTTGTACCTATAACAATTAAATATAACTAGTACATTTTTAAAAATTCCAATTTAAAATTTCTACCGTTACAATATTCTGGATTATATAATTTTATACACACAAACAAACAATACTTGGTTGTAGGCAATACATTTATAAATATAGATGTACATTTATCTAATAATTTTATGCAATTATTAGTTTAATTATTTTAATTTAAATAACGTCATTCCTGATTATCTCTCAAAATGTTCCGCTAGTTTAAAAAAATTTTAACAAGTAGATAATAATTAAAACTCAACTAAATAAACCACAAAATCCTTAGAAACAAAACCAAAATACTGGGGGAAAAACCCTGAAAGCCGACCCCCCCCCCAAAAAAAAAAAAAAACATTAAAAAAAAAACAAGTGGGTTCAACCGAGTTTTTAACAACCTTGTTCTGAAGTATTTAAATTTATAAAAAGTTTAGATTCAAAAGTACCTGTCGGTAACTGGTCAAGTTGCTGGATTACATGTGAAAACAGTTGCTGGATTACAGTGTCAACAGTTGCTGGATTACAGTGTCAACAGTTGCTGGATTACATGTGAAAACACATGCAGGAAGAGGTGGGGTACGCTTTAACGAATCAGTTGCAATGATCGACAGAACAGACATATACTGGCGATTTAGCTATCCTGTAAAAAGTGGGCCAATGTAAATACTAGAAAATGTTCTAGAAGAAGTCTTCTTACAGCTAACTTTTTAGGATTGAGCTTGACTTTCCTTGGCTGATGCCAAGCCTGAAGTTTTTCTGTTGGGGCCAATTGCAGTCTACTGTACTCCTCTAAGGCATACAAAACTGCAAATACATGCTTGCAGCTTCCAGGAGATTTACAATCCTGCACCTAAAAAAAGTTTTTTCCAATGCCTATGACAGTTGGTGTCTTTGCAAATTGAACTGTGACAGCTCCAAAAAAATTATTTATAAATAACCGTTTAAAATTTTATTTCTAAAAGTGAAAAGCAAAAAATCAAAATAATTTTCTTTATTTTTAACCACCATAAAAATGTTGTGATTGAATGTTCTTTAAATAAATTACGAACCAAAACATGGAATGAAATAACACCAGACCAAATTATGCATTAATGTTTGTTGAAAGACATACACCTATGACTTTGTTGTTTCAATTACCAAATTGGTAAAATCCTAGAACTGGCATAATGACTATATTTCTCAAACTTGTTGGCAAGAAATAAAGTTGCCATAAAATCGCAAACATATATATATTCCTTACATAATTTACCATATGCAAACATTGTAACGTATACATTTTAAATACCTTAACTTGTTTGGTTGAAAGATAATAACATTTAACATAATGCTTCTATAGTTACCTATTGCTTATGATAATCATTACAAGTTAAAATATGCTTTATCCATACTTACACTGTTGTCCGACATAATATCAACGTTAACTTGGTATGATACCTTCGTCTTCATCTCTGCTTTTACTCTAGCTTCAATATGTAGAACCTGATTATCCTACTTGCAAATTAAGCATAACATTGGCAAAAATGCTGCAACTAAAGGTTAAATTGATAACTGAAGTGAATAAACAACTTGCTGAAGTTTTTTAAAGGCCTCGACCAACTAAGCCTCGACCAACTATGTCGCATGGGAAGAGAAAACCTCAAACTCCTTGAAGGGTCTAACTACAATTTATGGAATGATTTAATGTAGACATCAGCAGTAGGGGGTAGGAGAAGGGTAATTAAAATATCCCAATATGGTGCTGACCAGTGTAGACTGAGATTCATTAGCATAAAATCGAAATTTACAAAATATGCAAATCAACGTTATTAAATGTAGAGTCGTGCAAATGCCGTGTACATATAGCTAATAATAAATACAGAAATTAAATATACATTTTAAAAGTTGGCCAATTTTGTTGCAGGGGTATATAGGTTTTGAAGGTTCCATGACTTTTCGTTAAAACCAAACATAAAAAACGAAACTGTAAACAACATTATTCATGAAAATAATATAAATAATTCTTACCTGACAGAAACGAATATTGTAAACAAACTTCTCCTTCAGTAAATCCAAACCCTTCTTTTGCTCGTCAAACCCTTCTTTTGCTCGTGAAACAAGTTTAAATCTCGGGAAACTAAATCACTCAGCTTTCCACCATAGGATAATATTTCGGTTAGTCTGGCATTAATTAGAATAAAAGCCTTCTTATTAATACTCTCCATTTTGATTTAACTTAATAAAATAAACTTTCAAGCAGAAATTCACGTTGAACAATATGGCGAACGCACAAGAACAAACAGAAACATGAACCAGGAAACAGAAACAGAAACATGAGAGCAGTAGGACAACATTAGCACGTGCTTCACGAGCTGATGCATAACAAACCCCGTGACGTCAGATAAATGTTCCCCATTAAATTATTGTTTGAACCCAAATATAATAAACGAATAGATTTTTTTTGCAAAATAAATCTTTAAATTTTCAATAAAAATCATTTTCAAATGGCTTTTTTTCCAACTGTACGTCACGTGATCACAAACTCGTCGATTTGTCTGACGTCAATAGTATGTATAAACAAACCAGTGTGATGTGTTTGTGTTTGTAATTAAACTGGATTTAATCCATAGAGATCTTTATTAAAGTATTAGAGGGGGTCACGTGACCTATCTATGCTAAAGACGGGACGAGCATGGGGGCCGCCATCTTAGTGTTCGGGACCAACTTTTTAAGTGGAAAATGCTTAGAAAAAAATAAATTTAATTCTAAAATATTAAAAAAATACCATAAAAATACTAGCTGCATTTTGGAATATTTTTAGTGACTTTAAGAGAACTTGAAACGCTTTTCTAGTATTTTTATAATATTTATTTTGTAATTTTAGAATTAAATTTTATTTTTTGCCTAGCATTCTTTTTCTTTATGTGATGGCGGCACTGGCAACTTGCAGCCATCGCCGTCACATTAAGAAGAAGAATACGCGAAAAATAAAATTTAATTCTAAAATTACAAAATATATATTATAAAAATACTCGAAAAGCGTTTCAAGTTCCTTTAAAGTCACTAAAAATATTCCAAAATGCAGCTTGTATTTTTATGGTATTTTTTTTTAATATTTTAGAATTAAATTAATTTTTTTCTAAGCACTTTCCACTTAAAAAACCCGGTCCCGAACTCTAAGATGGCGGCCCCCATGCTCGTCCCTTCGTTAGCATAGATAGGTCACGTGACATCCACTCTAATACTTTAATTATGATTTAATCTAACTTACTATTAAAATAAGAATTATATAGATACTGGATGCGGTTTTACAGAAGCGGATAGCTCAAATTTGCTTAAGGATACAGGGAACATCTCGTAGAGAAAAAAACACTAAAATTTATCAGTCAATGAAACTAATAAAACCTTTTTATTTTTTTGACCAATTTAAAAAAAATTCTTTTTAGGTTTAATCCATTGAACTATTATAAATACATATTTATAAAAATATTTAAGGAATTTTATTTTAATATTTAAAAAAAAACTAACATTTAAAAATGCTTGAAAATTTGAATTTTATTAAACTACGTTTCTGCGGGTACATTTTTCTCTTAAAGTAATGTATGTAAGCTCAAATAATTTAATATATAAATAAAAAACTGTTCAATAAGCGTTAAAAACCTCAAGTTTTAAGAATACCATAAATTTTAAAATTTTGTTACCTTTAGCAAAATTGGTGCCCGATTTATACAATTTTCCAGTTACAAAAAAAAAACCTATATTATTTTTAATAATATTTTTGCAATATTTTTGGTTCACTGTGTTAAACAGACGTGACTTCCGCGAAATCGCAAAAATATATTAATCCTAATGCACTGATTGTAAAGTGTTATATATCATTTTAAAGAGAAGAAACGGGGTTATTAGAAAATTTCAAAATCTCAAAATCGATTTTCTAAAGAATTTTATGTTCCCTGTTACCTTAAAGTAGATTCTAAAATGGTGTTTCAAAGTTTGTTTATAGTTACTAGTGACATCACAGATACCACGTGACAGCCAGAAAGCGTTTCCGATAGTGATTTGTCGTCCTAATTTTAAAACTTATTTTTTCCCATTTTATGAATCATTTAACAAATAAAGAAAAATACGGGTCCAATATTTTTGGCACAAGAATATTTTAAGCCGATAATTTTTTTTAGTCTAGTACCCTATTAAACCACACCTTAACACCTTCGACTGTCACTTGACTGCAGTTCAAAATTATGAGAATCTTTACCAGTACATACAATGAAAATATCGTATTTAATGTATGGTTCTACTAGCATTTAAGGGGTATTGGTAGTAATGGGCATGAATGCACTCATTTTAAGCCTTAGTCAAGTGACGACCAAAGGTGCTAGCCGAACGTAGTCTCCCGCGTCCCACTTCGGCGGGGGGGGGCACCCTCGAGATCTCGTGAGAGAGAACATCTCTGCTCCCATTCCTGTCCATTGGCACTAAAATATGTCTTGATTATTACTTGTAGTATTATAGCGCACAAAGATCTTTTATCTAGACTTACTGGTGACGACCAACATTTTGAACCGTGGTCAAGTGAGAAACAAAGCCGTTAAAAGGTTAAGGTTTCACACAATATATATTGGCGACGGACCTCATTTCAAGCCTTAGTCAAGTGACAACTCAAAGGTGCTAACCCAAATGAAAATGGTAATGGTAATGTAATCGTTTCGGCTGCCTATTTCTAGCCTCCTTTATAGAATGTATTCTTGCCCAGGTGAGGACCCCGAATGGAGTCTTACGAGTCGCCCTTTGAAGGGGATGTTCTATTGGAACAAATAGTCTTAATGATATTTTCCCTGGAACTACTGTTGATGACCCTCATAATTTTGAACCGTGGTCAAATGACAATCGAAATCGTTAATCTCCGGTTTTTCTAACATCACCCAAGATCTACATGCGATTTGCGAACAAAATGATTTTCCTAGAGGGCCATTGGTGACGACCCCGTAATTTGAAACCATGGATAAGCGAAAATGCTAAGGTTTGGTTAAATGATCATCACACAAGATCTACGAAACTCATTTCAAAACAAAACGATTTTACTACATTTCCGGCCGGGGTAGCCAGATCGGTAAGGTCTTGGACTGGCATCCCTAAGGTTGCGAGTTCGAGTCCCGCTGCCTTCCGAAGACCCCCGTGCACACTAACGGTGACTGGTGCAAGTTAAATTCGTCGTGGTCACAAAGTCCTCCAAGTTCCCACACCAAATAAATACCCCTGGGGGTGACAAGTCAATTCCGGAAATCATCTAGTTGGCCTCCGTCTCTAAAAACTAGATGGATCCACTTATGTGTGTTGTGTCTGTCTTACTTGACGAAGGCTTGCAAGCGGGTTTCTGACCAAGCACACAAACCTGAATATATATGTCTACATTCTTAAAACAAAAGAGTTAAATCCCCTCCAGTAGTATAAGTGCATTTTCGACACTGGAAAGGAGTGAATATTAACTCAGACTGAGTTAAAATTACTCATTTGGAGTGATCCTGTCGGAGGTTTAGCACACAAAGGATCCACTCCTCAAGGAGAAGTGCATTTTCTAGACTGGAGTAGTGAAAATTACATCAGACTGGATTAAAATCGCTCGTTCGTTTTAAGAGTGTACCAACCAACTACATTTCCAGCCTTAGTCAAGTGACGAGCAAAGGTGCTAAGGCGACCGCACTTTGTCGGGGGTGTGGGTACCCCTTGGGATCTCGTGACCGAGTGCATCCCTGCGCCCATTAACGCAACACGATCCAATTTGGCATGATTAAAAGCCACCCATCGGGCCACCCACCTTCCAGGTGGAGTACAAGAGCAGGTGCATTGGGCGTGCGTGGGGGCTTCCTCCGATTGGGTGTGGCCACTCACTGGACACTCCGAAGCGACACGGGGTTTGGCGAGGGAGCGCGCTTTTGGCGAATGGGCTTGTTGAGAACCATTACAAATAAGGGGAATATTCACATAGATTTTTTTAACTATTGATAAAAAATTAAATCTAAAAAAAATTAACTCTAGTTTATGAAGTTAGGTTAGGCTGAATGGCACCGGGCTGCCTATTTCTAGCTTCCAAGGAGCTTCAACACAGCGAAATTACAGACAATTGCCACCCGAGCTTGCACCCAACCGGACTTTGAGAGACATCGTACGCTAGCGCTTAAAATTTATTAGATGTAGTTAGGTAGAATGCTTCCGGGTGTCCATTTCTTGCCTGTAAGAAGATTTAACGCAGCCAAATTATGGCTCATTATTTAGAACCACGGTCAAGGAATAAGGTCGACACCTAAGCTGGCACCCAACTAGACCTCGAGAGACATAGTACACTAAAGCTGTCGGCACTTTGAATGCCACAGATTTTACTAGAACTATATAGGGCTATTGACGACAGGTGTCGTAATTTAGAACTGCAGTCAAGTGACGACCTGACACATAAATAGGCACCCAACGCAACTTTAAAAGCGTTTCGTATGCTGAGTCGAGATTTCGGAGCATATTTAATGTGCAATTCCTTTACACGGGGTATTGCTCTTCGGACTTTTTGACTGCTACGTCGTTTATAAGTCGGCAGTTAATTTGGCAATCCCCGAGCCCAATCCAAGTACCTTTTCTATGTAAGGCAAGCGTCTTATTGACTGGGTTCCTCAGCCCTTTTTGATGTGATAAAAAGTTTAAAAAACAACAACATTAGGTCTCTCTTTCCAAGAGAATTGCATCTAAACTGCTGTGAAAATCACCTTATCCAATGTAAAAAAAACTGTTTACAAAAACTCAAAATTAACCAAATAAACAATAAACGTTCAAATTATTAACACAAACTTTTTAACGAAAACCTTAACATTACTGCACGTTATTTTCCAAAAGAGTATACCACCTTGGCGTTCATTTCTCAATACCTTGGCGATTTCATTCCATACACAGCAACCCTAAACTTCATCAGAAGTGAAGTGCGTAGGCGAGGCCGTGTCTCTTCTCGGTTTTTGATGATTTTTATAAGTGTGGGGGGGGGGGCGATGAAAATTGGGGGGGGGGGTCTTCCTTTGTTGTTGTCCGGGATGAGTGTCAAGTGGATGTAATAAAGAGAGATACAGATGCAGTTGAGAGACACCGGACTTTTGCCTGGATAGGTGGTAGCCGGATACATTGTGTTACGTGACATCCCATTTCAAAATTAGTTCGGAGTATCAATGGAGTAATAAGGAATATTTCGCAATTTTTGTTTGGGTGTTTTGGGTTGGGACCGCCAGGGACACTTGACCCAATTTTCTGTGTTTGCCTTTCAAATGTCTTTAAAAATAATTATGCGTTTATAAATGGAGTTCTTTATACTTAATTCATTATTACAAAATATTTGATCATTATTAGTTTAAGGTAATAACAGTATAGTAAAATACAGAGTATTGTATTCAAAACTTAATTTAGATCAATTATACTTAAGTATGTATCCCACCCAATTTTTTAACATACCTGACTGAACTCATACCTTTAGAGCTTAGGAGATTGACTTATTATTATATCAAAAAAAAACTTTTCCGCTTATTACCTGGGAACATGAAGACATTGTATCGATTGAAACTTATAGCACAATATATTTTGGTGGCTTCTTGTTTCTCCCTTATTCGACTACGTTCGACACTCATATCTTAAAATATATTTTAATGCATATATTTTATGTATTTTATGTTCACCAACCCTACTACTACTAATAATAAGTGAACATTTTATTTTTAATATACATATTTTAAAAATTAAAAAAATGTAGGTAAATTTTAATGTTGTTCGCCTTTACGATACTTTCTAACTAAAAAAAATAGAAGATTTCTTTAAACAACTATAAATTAATAAAGCTTCATTTGATACTTAGAGAATAGACTACAATCGAAATATATATCGCACCAATAAAAAGTTGTGAGTTGTCGAAGCTATACAAGTTAAAGATTTTAATGTACTTTTTTTCTACCATTTATGATAATGTTATAATTTCTGCAATAATGATTTAAATTACTAGCCTGTAGTCTATTCCCCAGATAATAGTATAAAAAGTATGCATAAAAATGACAAAACATACGGTTAAACACTTTTTTAGAAATATGGTTTGTCGAGAAGAAAATTTTCAAAAATGTCATTTTGCAGATAATCAATTTAAAGTAAATAAACGGCAATTTATTTATGCAGAAAAAGAAAGATTTTATGAAGAGTCAATATATAGACAGTTTTGGATTCTTAAAAATCTCCACTAATAACAAGAGAAAATTGTTAAATTTCATCGTAAATGGTCATTTCAACGAAGTCTGGTACCTTACCATTTTCATTCAAAGCCTCTTTGTTCTCGAAAACTAGAATAGTTGTTCAGCATTCGAAGAGATGAAAAAAAAAAAACACAAAATACACCTGGTTTTTTAGAACCGGGCTTTGCACCCAAAAACTGGTATTTTTTTTGCTTATAAAATCATTTTGAAAGCTGCAAGTTTACTCATTAAGAACATGAATGTTTTTTTATTCCAAAAAGAATTTTTGTGAAGAGCAAATTGAATTTCATTAAAGTTTAGTTTGTGAAAAATTGATTAACATTGAAGTCGATAAAGTCACTTGCTAGCTTAACCCAGTATAAGGCCCACTAGGTATTTATACCCCAAGGAATTCTTTCGAACTAACATCTTTATCCCTTTCCAACCGGGCTCGCACGATCGTGCGGGTATTAAAAAGAATGTTCAAGCTCTTCAAAAATATCGATACCGAAGCAGCTGACTTGTACAATTCGTTATCTGTATAAAAAATGGTAAATGAATGATTGAATGATTTTTCGATAAAAAATACAGATTTAATCTCACAATTTTGAATCAGTGCCACCTGACCGCCTGTCGAAAAGGGTTAAAGAACTCCATTTATAAACCAATTTTTAAAGAAATTTAAAAGGCAAACGCAGAACATTTGGTCAAGTGTCCTTGGTGGTCCCTGGTAGAACCTAGAATATTTTGGACGCTTTGTCGACTTGGAAATGATCCCCCCCTTCCCAAATTAAAGGAATTTGTAGTTTTAATATTGGTTTTGTAATCAAAGAAAAATCTTTTTTAGGTTATGCTAGCAAATAAGTAATCTTTCTTCGCACGGACTAAAAATACGAAATCCATTCAGTATATGTACCATTTAATCAGCTAGGATAATAAGCTTGTGTTATTGTTCTCGTTCGTCATAAAGCATAAAACTCCTTTACTTATATTTTACCGTAAAATTCCAAATTAAGAATTCGTTATAAAATGCACGTATAAATGTCATTGTAATTTCCATCATAAATACATAAAACATTCAGCTCATTTGCAGCGTTTATGGTAATAATTTGGAGAGTTGCTAACATATTTGCGAAAAATAGATATAGCTTCAAACATACATTATACACTCTTAAAACAGACGAGCGATTTTAACTCAGTTCGAGTTAATTTCGGTGTCGAAAATGCACTTTTCCAATAGGAATGGATTTCACTCTTTTGTTATGCTAAATCTCCAACAATCCGCACTACAAACGAGCAATTTTTGGGCGATTAAGGGCGATTACGTGCTATTTAGGAGTTAGTTTTCACTCCTTTACAGTTTCGAAAATGCACTTCTCCAATAGGAGTGGATTTCACTCTTTTGTTTGAACAGCTCTAGTACGACGAACTTCTAACAACCACCGTATAAATTATTAAAAACATTTTTGCTTGTTTAGGGCGTTTTAGACAATAGTTTGGCTAGTTTGGCAAAGTATTTGGTAAAAAAAAAATTAGACATAAAAACCTTTTACGCAGCTTCAGTGTGATGATCTTGACGATTCATCATAGTTTTAACCCACGGTAATAGCTTAATTACTTAAAGATGCAGTCAACAGAACCATCAATGAAGAAATCATTAGAGGAAAGTGGGGCTAATGGGATCAGTAAAAAAAAAATTATTGAATAATGTGTGTTTTTTTTGCAAATGTTTCGACTGTACAGCATGATAACAATAAGGCTTCATATCTTAATACTCCTTTAATTTTATACCCTTTTGCCTCGAGTTGAGTTGAATTATCGTCGACTCCATACCCTGTCTAGACTGAATGCGAGCTTCGAAAGCATTTTACTCCCCCACCCCGCATGTGGTTTTCTTTGAAACGGAGTGAGATTATTCCCCCCCCCCCCACCCTACTTGCGTTTGAACTGTCAACCTTGCAACAGAACCTCAAACGCGTTAGGTTTAGAGAAATGACGCTCTCCCCGTTTCCTAGTAAACCAATCGAAGGGATGGGGGAAGAAAGTGATTTCGAAACTCGCCTAGTAAATAGACAAGGTAGAGACGAAAGTAGTACACGAGGGCTATTGGCGACAGACGTCGTAACTTCGAACTACAATTTTGCCACGAGATTAAGGCAAGTGGTTAACGCATCCGCCTCAGGATTCACCCTTCTCAGGAGTGCGGGGGTTCGAATCCCACCTACTGCCAGTCATCCTATAAATCGGATATCTGTACTGGGAAAGAGTAGAAAATCCAACTCGTGACGGATGGGCCTGAGTACACTGGGACAGACGTGCTCGTTAAATCTGTGGAGTCCAAATTCCGACGGCTTCAAGGTACGATGTCGCTCGAAGTTCCGTTGGGTACCCGCTCAGGTGTCGACCTCGTCACTTGACCAGGGTTCCAAATTACGAGGCGTCATTGGCTGTGTTAAAGCTCCTAATGGAAGCTAGAAATAGGCAGCCGGAAGTGATTACACTACCACTACCACGAGATTTGAGCCGATCCAGCGGCGTAGTGGTTAAGGCATTGGCCTCTGGAGCTGCTGGGTCCGGGTTTGAATCCCGTTCAGGCATGGATGTTTGTGTTTGTCGAGTATATGCGGAGTACGTGCTCGTAAAATCTGTTGGGTCCGAAAGTCCTGTGGGCGGTCATTGCGCAGTTTTCCATGGGTACAGGTCCCTGGAGAAAATTTCCCTCCCCTTCAGGGACATGTCTAAATTGCGGAGGTGGCGACAGATGGCAACATCTGTCATATGTGTTTGTGTGTGTCTTGTGTTGTCCTACTTGACGATGGTTTATAAGCGGGTCCTTGCGACCAAGCACACAAGTCTGAAAATATATGTATACCAACCAACCTTTGGCACGAGATTTGAGTTGGTATTCCTATTCTACTCTTACCTCACTTCCCCCTTAGCTCTAGTACGACGTTCTTCTAACCCAAACCGGACCCCGCAGTGTCCAGGTTAGGTTCCACTCGAGCGCGGGCAGGTAGACGCAGCTGCTGTCCACTCACGTTGCTATAGCAACGCTCAGTTTTGCGGGGTCTGCGCCACCTGTTATCTCCGACCCGGTGTCTGACTAATAACTTTATGATAACTGTAATCATGTGTTGTTGCAAAGGATGGATGTAGTTTTTGATTCCTCCCCTGGGGGGCTCAACCCTTGTTTCACGCCAAAGGGGGGGGGGTCAGGGGGGGATGTTGTATATGGTAGGGGGAGGGGAGGTTATTGGTATACGCTTTTTTGATAGTGTATGCCCGGAGTGAAATTGGTTTTTAATGCAGTCTAATGGTTTGTTGAGTTTTATTGCCGTTTGATGTGATTAGTTTTGTTTTAATTTTATGTTAGGATGGTTGTTTTGGATTAGTGAGGTTTTGGAATTCTTATAATTGATAAACTTGATATTAAGGACCGAACTCATTAAGAACCAAATGCATTTCTTTTGATATTGGTATTTGTTAATATTTTTTATGAACAAAACTACGTGTAATAAATTATATTTTCTATCTGAACATGGTACTTTTGTCAAACAATAAATTTCATAATTCAATCGAAATATTTCTCACTTTCAGTTGCAATAAAATTAATTTGATTTAAAGGGAAGCAATAAGTGGGATTAAAATAAATTTGTAATAATATTTGGACATATCAATTTATCATAACTGGTGAAGAGGTTAAACGATATCTAAATTAGATATTCTCGCAAAATAGATTTAGTATTCTCAAACTTGGGCTTCTAAAATATGATTTCGCACAGAAAAATTACAGAAAATCTTAAATTACTCAGTTTATAGAAAAAAAACTTTTACTGATCACATTTATCAACTTTTCCCTTTAATTGTTAGTTATCATAATAAGAGTACAAGCTCACAAGCGCACATTACCTTACTAATTATTTTTAACAGCGCATAAAAGAAATTTCGTACCAAACTCCTTACCAAAGCCTTCTCATTTCTTTTTAGATTTTATAAAACTACTCATTCTCTCTAAAGCTCCTATTTCATACTGAATCATACGCGGAAAAGTGATGTATTAGAGAAAATTCAGTTTTTCAAGATCAGCTTTGAAAATGGTAAGGTTTTTTTTTTGCATTTTTCTGTATCAAAGTGAGATTTATGCTCATTTTTTACAAACTATAATATTGATATAATTTAAACTTTTGCACATTTTATTAATTTTAATATGAAATGTCATTTTTCAGGATGGATGACTTGGCCTTGTGGATTGAAGAGTAATTCCACGGAAGCTAACTCCGGAAGGTTTCATCCTCCCTAAAAAAAATTACCTATATACGCAAAAAACTCTAAACAAGTGTATCTACACTCTTAAAACGAACGAGTGATTTTAACTCAGTCTGATTGATTTTCACTCCTCCATGTCTGGAAAATGCACTTCTCCTTCTGGAGTGGATCCTTTGTGTGTTAAACCTCCGATAGGATCACTTCAAACGAGTGATTTTAACTCAGTCTGAGATAATATTCACTCCTTTCCAGTATTGAAAATGCACCTCTCCAACTAGAGTGGAATTCACTCTTTTGTTTTAAGAGTGTATATTACCTTCAACAAATAACGTAGGATATAATGAACTGTTGCACTTTTTAAGTCTCAAGGTCCAATTCCTGAATCCATATATAATGTAACTATCAGGATGCATACAATGACTTTTAAAAGTGTTGGTCTCGTCACTAGGACATGCTTCAAAATTGCGAGGCCAATCACCAATAGACATACGGCATTTATTCCTCCAAACTAAACCACATGCCGACTGGGCAAGCTGAATTGTCAGGGAGCTGGCCAGAGAGTCAGAAGCTCTCCCGAGTTCTAATATCGGCATTGCCAGGATATTCGTGTCTTTAGTACATTGCGACATATATGTTCTTTAAATCCTGGAGTCAAAAGTTCCGAACAAGAGCACTATGGTGCCACTGGTATGCTATGGGTGCCCGATCAGGTATCGACCTCGTCACTTGAACAGGATTTTAAATTACGAGGCGTACTTTGTGTTAAATCTCCATAGAAGCTGTAATAGCTCCATAGAAGCTGTAATAGCTCCATATAGAAACTTGCCCTCCCAGTACGGTCGCGTCTTCGGAGCTACGTACGGCATTTTTCACGAGTCGTCCGCGTTTCTAAAGTACGATGCGTAATTTTGTGTGTTAAGACTCCCTGAATGCTAGAAACCGAGATCCGAAAAACGTACCCTAACCGAAGCCACATGCGTCACTTTTGCCCTCACAGTACGGTCGCGTCTTCGGAGCTAAGTACGGCATTTTTCGCGCGTCGGTAATGAAGCAGTCGGACCACGTCCCCGCCGGTACGGCCCCCCAGAGATCTCCTCAGGACGGGCCTGCACGCCCACTAATGACGACGGAGAGGGCCAATCCAACTTTCTTTAATCTCCATCCAGGGATGGGAAAAACGGCCCGCCTGCAATGCAGAGTTACATTGGAGGAACAGTTGGGAATGGAAAGGGTTGAATTGTCATTGCAGTATATAGAGCGATTTACAGCGTAGTGTTTAGGAAACTCTTACGATAACTTTTTTTTTTTTTGGAAAAAGTTGGCCGAAATGTTGTACGTTCAATAAAAAGTTTTCAAGTTTTGTAATTTATATTCCTTAAGTAGTAAGATTGCATTATTACAAACTTTATGTTTAAAAGACTTAGTTTAAGAAGTAATTGAAATGGTCAGTTTCTTAGAATGTACAGGGTGTCCGTACTAGAATGTCCGAGTGTCAAATTGTAATAGTATCAGCTGTAATCGTCCGACAGTTGTGATTGAAGGTGACAAATAAAGAATAATTCCAACAGTTTCAGATAAGCACATGCGCTTGTACCGCTACATCATTTCACAGTTTCACAGGCCGTTGCTTCCGTTACTCCGGAATTCCTGCAGACAGTATGGGAAGAGTTGCATTTTCGTTTGAAAGTGTGCCTTATTACTAAGAGCCTACACATTGAGCACTTATAGGAAAAACTAGGTAAAATTTTCCTTCAATTTCATGTATAATTTGATAAATTTAGCATCAAATAAACTCCTGTAATATACCATTAAAACTCGGACATTCTTTTACGGACACCCTGTATTTTTATGGAGCACATTTTTCATGCCATAATCCTACTTTTGAAATGAATTCAAATATTTTTTTAATAATCAAAAAACAATTGCACAGCAATATATTCGAACCAATTTGAAACAGTGGGATCACAGAATCCTGTAGCACACGGTGGCCATTGGTGACGGGCGTCGTTATTTAGAACCGCAGTCAAATGACGAGTAGCCACCCAATGAAACTATTAAGAGCGACATCATACACAACGTCGGGACTACGGAGAGCTAATTGTTTTTAAATACTATTAAAAATGCTTTAAGCTCATGTCTACAATAAAAAAATAATTCATTTAGGAAAGATATATTAATTAAATTTAAAAAAAATATTAAAGTGGGAGTAACTATCGACTGAACATAATCCCCAGCATTGTATTAGTACAGGGAATAGCTCCCTGTTTAGAGCGGGGTTTTTCATTCTATCTAAACCAATTAGGCCCTGGTCTACTAGTATTGGAGTAAATATTTTCTCATCATTATTTTCTTGTTGGTTGATTTGTGTTGTATCCATGGGGAGAACTATGGGTGTCCATGTGAATGTGCAAAACACATCCGGCAATCTCCTTGATTTTGTCTGACTAATATTGATGCCAGAGGGTGGTTATTTGAGTCTATCGTAATAATGACTATAAATGAAAAAAAAAATGCAAGTAACAATTTTATGGAAAATCCGTTCACTAATTAAAAGAAGCGAGAACGCTGCAATAAACTTATCAATACAAAAATATATTTCAATATAAATTTATGATACTATTCAAATCGAGCAGAATTTAAAAGAGATGACAAAAGTTTATGAAATATTTCTTACAAAATAATTGTTAAAAGAACAAAAACTCAATATTTGTCTTTTTCTGTGGATCTGTGTAAATCAAATGGGAAAAAATAGTTTCTAAGCCCCATTATTCCGTCTGTACTTAATATTTTTGCATTTTTTATTTTATATTATAAATTTTTTATACTATGATCCTACTTTCGAACTTACTTTGAATATGTTTTTTAATTTTCAATAATCGATTATACAAAAAATAAATTTGAACCAATTTGAAACCTTGGGATTATAGTACCCTGAAAGTCAGCTGCATTTGTCATATAAAAAACAGTTTGTAAAAATATTTAATACTGCCGGTGAAATGTGGCTTGAAAATTATTATTTTTCCATTACATTAACACTGAAGCACACTTCAGGGACCCCGCGTCCACTTGCGCCTTAAACAATCATAGTTCAACACTATAAAGACATTTATAACTATTCAATTCAAAATGCAAGACAAAAGGGGTTAAAAACATACTTCTTACGTAAAATATTAAATAACAGCTTAATATGAACTCAATGTTGTTTTCTTTAACGTCGCCCTGTTCATTAAGTGGCTCGCTGAGGTAGTTTGAAGTGCCGCCGTAAATGGACTCCTTCAAGTTGAGACTTGAAGTAATGGTTTATGGAGTTAAACTTAGGAAAGAGAACGGTTATGGTAAGTTTTTGATGACCGCTTCTCTCTGCTAAATATTATTTTTTTATCTTCAAAAGGTAGAGCCTGTACTTGTTTAATATACAAAGCCCATGTTTTGGCATTTTTTTAAGGTTATAAAAGACGAAACTTTATTAACTAGTTTGGGTAACCAATATTAAAATAGATTTAATAATTTTTAAAGAGCATCATTTCTGAAGTATAATACGTGGTTTTTGTGGTTTTAGTTCAACCATACCAAAAAAAAAATAGTAAATCAATTAATTTTAGCTAAAAATTCGGTAAAAGTTTTTTTTTCTTTTAAATCAACTCAAATTTACCATATATTTTTTTAAAAAAAAGTTGGATCATTGAAAATATTTTCATTTGATGGTTTTGATACTTTGTGTGCATGATGATATTACCTAAAAATAAATATCTTTTAGTTATATATATAGGTTTGTTTGCTGTTTATAAATTGTTGAAGACACTTCTGAAAAACCGATTAATAAGATTCATAATTTATTATTAACAGAAGTAGATAACTATCTCATATTAAAGATAAAAATATTGAGCTTATATATATACCATAGTTGATATAGATACTGTAGAAGTAACCAAGAGCAGATGACCAAGCAAAATGTTTTACTACTGTTCATAAAAGTTATTTTCATTTAGTATTTTTTTTTGCATCAAACCCATTATTACTTTATAGTAGGGTAGTATTTGAGAGTAAAAAAACTTTTTAATGACATTATCACTTAATTTTCAATAGTTCTATATTTTAAATGCTAGTCTCATTTGAATAGAAACTCTCCGAGATTCAAATACTTCTCAAATTAACACTAGTGCACGGTAGTTTGCTTATCCAGAACATTCTGTTAGTCTGGAATCGTCCCGAAGATTTCATATTTCACATGTATTGTATGCTAGGTGGCCATGTGTCCTAAATTTGCTTTTAATAATTGACATTTTGATTTGCTAAGTAACAACATATTGTTTTAAAATTATGAAATGTAATATTTTTATCATTAAATTCTGTTTGTATATTATCACAAATATGACAAAGAAAACTTTTTTGACTGATTTCATTATGTATGATGAAACTACAATGATAACGTCAAAAGAGATTAAAATGAGAAATATATTTAACCGCAATCCAACTCACACAATCCCATCGCATTAACTTATTCTCCAGTAACTAATTTGCTTGTCATCTCTATTGGCACCAGAACCCAGTTTCGTCGTATTTGTTTCACACCAAACTCTCGAATCCCACTCCTCCAGCTAAAGTTTCGCCTGACCTTTGCGAAAGACATTTCCGATAATTACGGAAAAGGCTCACCAAATGACGCCCGAAGTTTGCACAACCCTCGGTGGCCATATATAAATTGTACAACGCCTAACCGTCTGTTTAGTCGACATGCCTATTCCCCGGCCAGCCCCAGCCTCTCCAGAGAGTGCTACAACAGACAAATAGATGGCGAGTCCAAATTCGAATCCGCTTTTCAAACGTGTGAATGTAATTAATAAGGGAAATTCGGTGAAGATCTCCAGACCGCAGCTACAAAAGGGCTTCATAACAACTTTATAGTCAATTACGATGGAACTTGAATGTGGCATTCCTTCCCTTGATAGTAGCGGTCCAAGTAACCTGACCTGCCAACCAAATGAGCATCAACTATTGCAATATTCAGAACGCAGTTTACCGAAGGCACATAATGCATTGTTAACGCGCGCGCTGGGGCTATCTCTAGGGCACTGAGCTTGGACGAACAGCGGAGTTTGCCGCTGGGCTTTCTTTGGTATTATGTCACAAACTTGCGATCCGCTAATTCAGTAAATATTTGATGGTAAAAGTATGCGCTGCTCAATGGATTCAAGCCTCGTTTAACTATTAAGTAGTGTGCGGTGAGAAAGGATAATTAGAAAATTAGCTCGGGAGACAAACTGGGGAATTTGATTCGCAGGTTTTGAGGTTGATTTAAATGTAGTTAAATATTAGACAAGTGGATTAAAGCCCGTTTTATCCTACATTAACAATTTTGAAATTAATCTAGAGGGTTAAGTCAAGAGATGTTAAGTTATGAACTAACTAAGAAGAAAATAACTTTCGTGCAATGAAAAATAATAAACTTCTGGTTACCTCTCCATTAAATGTGAAATAAATTTCAACGCTTGTTTAAATTGATTGGGAACTTAGTTCCTTCGAGAGTTTTCCGCTTTTTTTCCTTACGATTGACCTGTTTACAATCAGATATTTTTTCTTTAAATAGTTTTGTCCTAATTACTAAGTCCAAAAGGAGTGCCCGCTTAAAATGGGAAAAAAAATCTTATTTAAAAAAATGTTTTGACGGTGAAATATTCTGTCCAGG
The DNA here is from genome assembly GCA_023701765.1 of Hylyphantes graminicola. Lineage (NCBI taxonomy): Eukaryota > Metazoa > Arthropoda > Arachnida > Araneae > Linyphiidae > Hylyphantes > Hylyphantes graminicola. The sequence goes on from CM043123.1 coordinate 14,927,824, forward strand.
GTTTTGTTGTGTGAATGAAACTAGTTCTAGCTAATTTTGGTTTGAATTATCATCGCACTGGAGCTACTCGGGGGCTATTGAGAAACTAGTTCAAGCGAGTCAAATCTTTTGTATTTAAGAACTTTTTTTTGCAATGATATATCTATGATTAAAAAAGTGATGAAGAAAAAAACGTGTAAAAGGATGTTTACTTTAAAAACTTAAGTTAGCATTTTCTATGAAATTATCTTTTTTGAAAATATTTAGCGCTAATTCTTAGCGCTAAACTTTCGCTGAAAATCGGAGGCTGAATGTTCAGAACAAAGAACATCCCTTTTTACTAAAAGCAATTTTGTGCCTCAAAATAAAATTGTCCTGGAATGTAAATAGTTTAAATCAAGTAGTTTTATTATATATTTACGTGTCGGCTCATAAATTGATGTAAATATAAATCTCAAACAGTTTTTTTTTTGTGTTATATTTGTTATCTTCCAAATCCGTTTTCAGTGAACAATTTACAATACTTTCAATACATAAAAACGGATTAGTGCCTTAATAATTTACCTATTAATGACGTGTATTAAAATTTGACGTGAAAATAAGATTTCTGCTTAAGTTCATCGGACTAAACAATATAAAATACGAATTCCCTAGTCCTGAAAAATTTTGCATAACATTAAGTTATATGAAAAACGAATTTTAAAAGTTAACGTTGGTACTTGGAAAAAAAAGTGTATATGGTAATTATTAATTATGGTATTCGCTAATGGGGTTAAGTCTTCAAGCCTTAGTGTGTATTAGCTGTTAGTAATTTCACTATAATTTCCTTTTTCCTCTGCTATATAGCAAAATGCTCTCATTCATGTAGAAGACATGGTCATCTATCACAAGCCAAGCCATGCTCAACCAATTTTTTGGTATTGGTAGACTATAATAGTTTTACATGAATGAGCTGGGAATCATACGGACAAGAGATTTTGGCCTTCAGATTGACTTTTCCAGAATTCATAAAAAAAGTTTAGAAATAGCTGCGAGAGTTTGGTTGGCATGGCACCAGACAGGTTTTGTAAAAATTATTGAAAAAATACTCAACGAAACGTTGATTTTAGGTAAATATTAAATTAAGAGAAAGACCAGTAAACATTAACACTTTATTCTAATCCGTAATCGGGTAGCGACCGCGAATAGGACAACAGCTCCATGTTCATTAAAAATCTTGATTCTTTTTCTTTAAAATAGAATGCATCTGATGGCAGTTTCAAGTTTGCTTCATAGATATTAACAAAAAATTAAAAAAAATTATAGTTAAGTTTGAGAAAAGCAATACAGAAAAGCAAAATTGTTTCTGTGTTATTCATAACCCCTAGTTCTGGAATAAAATTTCTTGTGACTTATTTTCTCAATAGTTTTCATTTTATGGCAAGTTAGAGTACAAAAATTATCCATTTTGGTTAAAATAAGTATTTTTCAAGAATTTCGAATATATTTTGAAAGCAATTTTAATTTTTAGTCCTTTCAAAGCACAAAAGAGAAGTCTAGAAATATCTATTTGATTAATAAATTTAGTCTTTAACATAATTATGTAAAGATAAATGTGTTGTTATTAATAGTAACCCGTCATTTATAACAAATGCATTTGTTTATTATTAAAATGATTGGTAACAATTAACAATAAACTATTTTTTAACATTAACCTTAATATATTGATTTTAATTACATGTTGAAGCGGGAAAAAATACTACTGAGTAGTAGGTGAATGAAATTTCCCCTTTGCGTTGTTTCTACTGCCTTAAATGCGCTATAAACATAAAACGAGTTCTACAGGGGAAAAACTCAAAGGGGAAAAACTCAAAGGGGAAAACAGCGTATTTGTAATCAAGTTTTTTTGGTGGAATATAATGAGTTTTTATAGTTTATATTATCATATCGATTGATCATGATAATCATGATAATAGATTAAGATCTTTGAATATGCATTCCCTGTAAAATAGGAAAACAAGGGGTGACTTAATTCAGTTATTTAAGTTCATAAAACAGGGAGACATGGATGGCTTAGTTTTTACCTTAAATTAAATAGCCGGACCAGAGGACATGGTCAGAAATTGAATAAATCATGCTTTAGGATGGAGGTAAGAAATCATTTGTTACAATAGAGTCGTCAATGTGTAGAATGCTTTATTAGAATACGTTGTATGTTCGAAGAGAGTGGAAGACTTAAAGAAGAATCTTGATAGCTATTGGATACAGGTAAGAAATTAGATATATTTTTGAATAACCTTGCTAGGCCTCTGACCTCTTGTTAGTCGACAATTGTTGTATTTATATTTGTTGAATTACTTAAAGTGCTAGAGTTTATGAATGTTAAACAAAGTGACAATTTCTATAAGAACAATAAAATTAACAGTGTATATATTTAATATATTAATACATGATCTGTACAAATGAAAACTTAATTAGAAAAGTAAAACTCAATGTTTAAAAATGTATTTTTTATATTCAACTATTAGATTAAGCTGAATTTTATTTTTAATGTTGTTTACGAATCAAGTTTCGTATGGAAAGTGCTGTAAACAAATAATTTTAATGAAAAACATTTCCTTTTAAAACATATATAACTTTTATGTGCGTGTGATTATTAAAATAAATTACAAATCTTTTTTTTTTCCTATGTGGCTTTATATTAAATTTGAGTTTATCCATGTAGGAATGCCTAATATTCATTAAAAAATATTTTTTAATAAAATAACATAAAACTAATGATAGTCTCGAATTTGTTTCATATATACTGAAAACTTTGAAACCGAAGTTTGAGAAAATCAATACAGAAAAGCAGAACAGTTTTTCTGTTAGATTACTACCCCGAGTCCCGATGTAAATGTATTCTTGTAACTTATTTTGTCAATGATTATCTTTTTTGGACAATTTATAGTAAAAAAAAATCTTATTTAATTTTTAAAAAATTGCGTTTTTTTTGTGAATTTATAATATTTTTGGCAGTAATTTTAATTTTTAATCCAGTCAAAGTACAAAAAAGGAGCCTAAAAACCTAAAGGTGCAAGTGACAATAAAAAAAACGGTTAGTAAGGCCTCATGAAAGTAGCAAATATTATAGGTTGCTCTTTTGCTATTCGTTAGATAGTATACATCTGTAACACATTGATTCAGCTGAATTACCTTACCACAATAATATTTGACTCCACAGCAAATTGCTTAGTGCACTAAACTCAAATACTAAAAAAATGCACTTGTACACCATAGATTCTTGAATCAACTACACCTGCAAATTTCAAATTAATGATGATTCAGTGTCAAAATAGATATATGGTCGTGAGCCCAGGGACTCATAAAGTTAAAAAACGAAATTCTTTGAGCAAAATTGCTACGTTACCCATTTGCACGGACCGTTTATAGGTCGGCAGTTATTTTGGCGATGTCCGGATCCAAACTTGGGACCTTCCGCATGTTAGGCGAAAGCCTAAGCGACTGGGGCTCCCCAGCCCAGCATTTTTCTTACGGAATAAAAACGTTTACTTTGTTTTAAAATTAATTTTTTAATCGTGTAACTTAATTTATCCTATATAAAATGTTCAATAAACTATGATAGTTATACAGAAAGTTTTTTTTTGAAAGGCAATTTTTTTTGGCCGACCGAAATGAGTTAACATTGAGAAATTCTAATTAATAAATAACGTGGGCAAGGAGTCAAATATTTAAAAATTAAACTATGAATATTTTAAATTTTAAACTATCTTAATAATACATGGCAGTGAGACTTATAAATCTATAAAATAGGTATTGATCTGCTGACGATATCCGTCCGTCTGTCTGTCTGTACTCCTCTTTCGAAATCAGTTATTAGTTGGATAGTTGGATCTTAAAATTTCTTATTTGTTAGAAAGCTATAACCTCAGAGTCCCATCCTTCATACTTTTAGTCCATCTGTCTGCATAACCTGACAGACATCCGTCTTCTTTGGCAAATGTCCAAAAATTAGCATTAGAATTCAATTCTAAATCATTTAAATTGCTGTTGCTACATCAACAATAGTACGAGAAATTTTATATCAAAATAAAATTTTAACCGAAATTTATTTTCGTCATAAATCATTTTTAATGATATCATAAAATGTATCGCACAATGAGATTCTCAGATTGCTCATTATTTGTTTACTAAGAAAGCGAACAAGCATTGTATATTTAGCCTATTTAAAAAAAAATTTAATTCGAAAGAATTATTCATGGTTCATGCTTTCGAATGTTTTGTACAAACTTTTTTCAGTAAAACTAAATCTTTTCTGTGTTAGTGAATCATGTAAATTGTTAACACACAATTTCACTTAATATTTATTATTCGCTTAAGGGGAGATCATAGTTAGCGACAGCAAAAATGAGCAAATCTTTGTGTTTCGAAAGGCTCTAAATCATTTAAAAATTATGGTACTATAAAAAATTTTACCACATTATAAATTGTGCTTTTATTATATTTACACCTAAGAACCTTATTTTAAAAATATTTTTAAAGAAAAAAGACATCTTTTGAAACATACAATTACGAATTTTCAAAAATACAATTATTTTTGCGGTACACTTTGTACGTTATTGGTAACCTATTTTTTGCCTTAAATAATTTTTAAATTTTATTTTAAAATTATTATTTTCTACATTCATAAAAATTCTGATTTTCAACGTAACAAAGTGTAAAATAGTAAAATATTTTTTTATTTGTAAGACTAAATTAGGTGATTTTAACAGCTCTAAAATTGTTTTATAACACACACAAAAAAACTATTAAGAAATATTTAATAGATTTGGAGAAAAGTGTACCTATGAGTTGAAAATTATAGTTTTGAGAAAAACGTAAAAAACAAATACAGTGGAACATCTTTAACACGAGTAACCGCCGAAACATTTCTTGTTAACCGAATTTCATGTAAATCGACAGGATTTTTTTTACACTGAGCCAGTGAATAGTTTTCGTATATTAACACAAAAAAATCATAATTTATAATGTAGTACATAAATAATACAAGCATGCAAATAGTAATTCAAAGGGCGCGTGACGCATGTGTTTATTTTTATAATTTTAATTTTTTTTATGAGAAATAATCAACCAATCGATACAAAATTGGTCTCTTTCGATAGATTGGGCTTTCATCTGTCAGGAAATACTGTTTTCAAAAATTCAAATTTTTTTGGTCATTTTTAACTATGATATCCCCTTAATAATTCTTAATACTAATTATAAAATTTAATTCACGAGTAGTAAAATTTACCAGTCATTTATAATCATCACCTATAGAAGTATAAAATTTAAAAGTTTAAAGAAATCAAATTTTCAGTCAAAAATTTAATCTCAAACAGCAAAAACAAATTGACTCTTCAGCCAATTGGTCATCCCTCAGAGGGTAAAAGCTATAAAACCTATATAATAAATTTTTTTTTATAATAATATATTTAATATATAAAGCTATATAAAATATTTTTTTTCAAAAAGGTTAAGAAACTAAATTGTCTTCCTGCTTCCTATTTCGTATTAGAGATTTAACACAGCTACACAACAAATACTCTTTTATAAATATTGTTTCACTAAATATTACGATGACCTTTAGAATTTAATTTTCGTCTTAAGGGCAGGGCGGAACAGTAACAAAGAAACTAACTTACAGCATACTAAATGGTGGGCACACTTGAATGGATTTTTCAATTTTTCATTTGCTTTTAAAAATATACTTATTAATATGAATTAACAGGCATTAAAATGTTAAATATTTTTGTAAGTATTTTCAGTAGCATAACTAGTTTTTGAAAATTGAGTTAAGTGTACAAAAAAATTTATGTAAGGCAAACTAAACTTTGCCGTTGAATTAATATTTTCCAAATTTTACCATTGAATATTAAAAATGGCAAATATCACCATTATACATACTTGTGCAATTTATAAATTTCGAATATTATTATTATTACTATTTTTTTTAAAACAGACTTACACGCAAAACAGATTTAATAACGGAGATTTATTTTTGCCCATCAATTTTATGTTATTCATTGTAAGTATTAAAAATTATTGCAGTTCTATTTATTCGAATTTAAGAAACAAAATTCTTAAAAGTAAGAATTTTATTAAATCCATAAAAAAAACTTTTGTTTAAAAAAAATAGCGGTTCGATTAATGTAATTTACTCTTATATCTTTATGGAACGATGAAAAAATAAATAGGGTTATTATTAGTAAGCCGTTGATATTAATAATATTTGTTTATTGTTAACAGTGATCGATTACTATTAATAACAAAAGATTGTTAACATTAACCGCAACATATTTTTTCAACTGAATATTGATGCGGAACAAAATGTAAATGACTAGCAGTTGTCACATTATCAAATGAAACGGTGTTCAAAATTTCTTCTTTGGGTTGTTTCTGGTGCTTTAAATGCGCTATAAACACGAAACAAGTTCTACAAGAGTAAAGTCAAGGATTAGAACAACTGATTAGTTATATAAGTTCTTTGGTCGTCATACAATGAGTTTTTCTACTTAACTTGTAGAATTACTTAAAGTGCTTTTAATTTAAAAAAAGATCTATCTACAAAATTAAATTTGAAGTTAATTGTAAATAATGATCGGTTACTATTAATAGCAAACTATTGTTGAAATAAATATGCTACGGTTAATGTTAACTAAATATTGAAAAGGGACAAAATCCTGTGTTCGAAATTTACCCTTTGTGTTGTTTCTACAGTATTAAATGCGCTATTAATATGAAACGAGTTCTACAGGTTAAAGAGGGGACTAGAAATATCTATTTGATTAATGCACCTATTATTTCATATAATTATGTAAAGATAATTTTGTTATTAATAGTAACCCGTCATTTATAACAAATATATTTGTTTGTTATTATAATGATGCAATTAATAAAAAAATACTTTTAACATTAACCGTAATATATTAATTTCAACTAAATGTTGAAGCGGGAAAAAATACTACTGAGTAGTAGGTGTTTGAAATTTCCCCTTTGCGTTGTTTCTACTGCCGTAAATGCGCTATAAACATAAAACGAGTTCTACAGGGGGAAGACTCAAGGAGGAAAACAACTTATTCGTTATACACGTTTCTTTGGTCGTGATATAATGAGTTTTTCTACTTCATTGTTCAAATTACTTAAAGTGCTAGGGTTTATGAAAGTTAAACAAAGTGACAATTCCTAAAAGAGCATTAAGAGTAACAGTGTGCAGATTTAATATTTAATGCTACACCATCTCTGCATACATGAAAACTTAATTAAAAAAGTTAAAATTATGCTTAAAATTGCGTTTTTTATATTCAACTATAAGATTAAGCTATGTGTCGAAATTACATTTCTAATGTTGTGAATTAAGTTTCTTGTGAAAAGTGCCATACAAAAGTAAATTTAATGAAAAACATTTCATTTTAAAACTTATTTTAACTTGTGTGTGTGATGATGTAAATTAATTTACAAATAATATCTAGCTTAAAATTAAATTGGAATTTCTACATGTCGGTGGGCAGTTTTTTTAAAATTAAAATTTTAAATAAAAAAAATTTCACTATCATTATATACATAAAATTTAGAATTTAGATTGTAAATAAATCAATTGCAATCACTAAGCAGTTTTGAGCCCTAATTTAAATAAGATGCTTCTGTAGTGTTAACTAAATGGAAACGGAATGACCTACTACTTTTTTGATATATAGTTGTATTATTTTTTTAAATAAAGGATGAATATGTAAAAAACCTTTAACATTTCTAAGTACAAATAATTGAATTAAAACTATTATATATTTTCCATTGGTCAATTAAACGACAAAACTATTTTGTGATTCTGTTATTACAAACACAAGAGTTTGATATGATAATTTGACGACTAATCTTCTTTATGTCAAGATCTTTTCGGTTTGAAGTTTGCTAAATTCAATTTTTAATACATAATTCAACATAAATGTGTTATGAATAACACCCTTAATGTTTTTATAAAATTATGGTTGGCTTTCAATATGACATTTAACTTTATTACTTCCAACAACAGCTCAAGAATATAATTTTACAAAGGTAATAGTCGTTAGCTTTAAAAAAAACACCTAATTTTTTAATGAGAGTAAATTGCAAAAGGTCATTAATGTAGTTTACACATACTCTCAAACGTTCCCGAAAACATATGATACAATAAAAGTTATTTTAACCTGATTTAAGCCACTTATCTCCCTATCCAATATAAATATGAATTCAACTCCAACACAATACTCAGAAACTTCTTCTGCAACTCACCTTTACTCTCAAAAAACAAATTCCTGCCTTAACTCCTAAAAAAAACCATATCAGTAAAAAGAAGACCCTTCCTCTTCTAATCGCTAAAGCTCCAAAACGCTTATTAATTTCCAAAGAAACAAAAAAAAACCCTCCCCCTCCCTTTACACTTAACAATACTCAGCCACGACCATAAATATGTAATCCACTCTGCCCCCCCCCCCCCCCCCCCCCCAATACGTAGATCAAGACAGCGAATCGGGGAGGCACAAAGGAGCATCGGGCATGCGCCGCACATAATGGCGTGACGTCACTCCCGCGAAATGTGTTCGCGCGAATCCCCCCGGCTCGGCTCGGGGTAGTTTGAGTCGGCAAATCCGCCCACTTTGTTGTTGCCCGGTCTCTGGTCGGTGTTAGGCTTAGCTGTGGCCGGCGCTAGCAACCTGGCATTCCCGAAGCGGGAAGTGTGCTGCGAGGAAGACTGGCTGAGCGTGTCTTCGGCCATGAACGTGAAGCAGCATGTGCCGCTGCCGCCGCCGATCAACACCGGCACGGGGACGTGCTTCCCCGGCAGGTACTCGCCCACATACCGGAGCGCGGACCCCATGCGGCGGCACTGCATGGGGAACCCGGGGGTAAGTCGTAACACCCTATCCTTACACCCTACCACCTTAACCCATTAAGAGACAAGTAGCAATAAAACATGCCATAAAAATAAGTCATCTTAAATAAACAAAATATGAAAATATTGAAACAAAGAACACAAATATGCATAGGCAGGACAAATTAAAATACGTTTAAAAGGAATTTTAAGAACTTAAAGTTAAGTATTAAATTAGTACTGAAATTTATTAATAAAATTCACAAAAAGGTTTTTAATAGGTTAATTTAATTCTATTATAACTCTTCCCAAAGTATACCATTCCGAAAAACTACTATCTTGACTATCAAGTTATCGTTAAGTATGGCAGTAAGAAATAGGTTTATATTATTGGGTAATTTTTTTCCTAATGTAACTCCATGTAAAATATACCGACTTAAAAATGCACATACTAAGTCACGTGATCCATTAAATATTTACCATAAATTTGGTCCTTAATTGGATTCTAACAACTCCTCGGCAAATATATCCATCAAATATATCCACTACAGTAAGAAGTATGTTTTATATTAGCATAATTTTTTTCCAGTATAGCTCTCTACAAAATATATTTTTATAAAATCACTGATTTGACTATTAAGTAAGAAAATTCTTAATTTCATATTGAAGTATATTTTCCTGACCCTCCCTTTGTTCATTATATTACTACCAAAGAAACTTTAATACAAAAAAGTAGTTTTTCTGCCCTTAAGTTTTCCCCCTGTAGAAGTCGTTTTATGTTTATAGCGCATTTAAGGCAGTAGAAACAACGCAAAGGGGAAATTTCGTGCACCAACTAGCTAGTCGCATTTTGTTCAGATTCAATAGTCAGTTGAAACAATCAAATTTTTCAACTCTCAATTTTTCATGGCTTAGACTGGTTTTTGGAGCAAGATCAAACTATAATTCAAAAAGCTAATAGAGAAAACAAAAAAAAAGTGAGGCTAAGTTGGAGTTTCTATACTTAAAAATTGTTCCATAGATACGGGATTTCATGCAATACTGGTTTTAAAAATGGATTCTTCCTTGATACCCATTTTCTTTCAGCCAGACAATGAAAGTTGGACCAAAACCTTATAAAGACCTTAAGTTTTTCCAAGTCAATGGCGCTTTAGTAGAAAACAGGTCGATATCCTATGCAGTAAACTGGTGAGCTAGACCCTACTCCTCACAAGCTACTCATAAGAGAGTCAAGGGGAATCCTCCTATCGACTTCTTAGGACATCGACCTTTTCTTTCTATGTTATAGAAACATCTTAAGAAAATAAAGATATTTCTTTTTTTTAAAAAATATTTTATTTACTATAGACGTTAACATCACCATGGTTTATTAAATAAATGTATAAAATTCGCAAGGATATACAAGCCGAATTAACTACTTAAAGTTACATTGCAACAAAAAACTATATTATTTAACACTTCAAAAGGAGTCAAAACAATATAAGGTTTAATTTTAAAATAACTAGTATACACAAATATTAATACATATATCATTAAAATCTTAATATAAAGTTTGCTATAGTAAAATGACTAGTAAATTTAAACTGTTATCGTAATATATTTATAAAAATGAAAGAATAATACATATTTAATAACTCGCATCTAATTTAGCTAAACAACTTATTTCAAGACGAGTAACATTTTAGTTTATGAACCTAAAACAAAGATAAGAAATACTTTGCTATACAAAACTCATTATATTTCCATTTATGTGCAAAAAAATAATAGGTTACACTAAAATTTATTTCGTAAGAAAAAATGCAAATGCCATTAGGTATTCAAGGCTGGTATGAGCATTAAAATTGATGGTTAGCACTTCAGGAGAAATTGGTCTTACAGTTTTACTTTAAAACAGTGTAAGAGAAATGTAACGAAAATTGAACTGCAAACTTCTAAATTTGAAAAAAAAAATCATGCCTTGTAAGGTTTCAAACAAAAGTACTTTGCTAGGAAACTGATAGCCAGAATATTACATAAATTACACATTGATCAAAAGCAGGGCTAATAAAAATCAAGTTAAATGATTGTATAGATTAATTCTTACTTAAAATGTTAAGAAAGTTTAAAAATATGTTTACAGAAATTTTTATTCACTGAATATCTTATAGTTGTGTAGTTCTAAAAAACATACACCAAAATATTTCCCCGATTTTTAAAGTCTTACTCTCACCAAAGTTAGATTTTGATATAATAAATTCGCTTGTTAAGTACGCTTAATATAAGTTTTAGAATGTTCGCTTAATATAAGTTTTAGTAATTAGTATTCATTATAGATATTATTAATTACATATTATTTTTATAAATTTATTACATGTTTTATATGTTAGAAGTTTTGCTTTGACAGTTGAATAGAAATTTCGAATACATGTTGCATTTTTATTATAAATTTATAAATAAGTATGGGGTAATAATGTTTGGTAAATTTTATAGTTTAATTATAAAACTTTGCTATTTCAATAATTTAAAATAAAATGCTTCTAAAATTTAGCGTGTTATATCTCAATGAAAAACGTGAAAAATATTGTTACTTTGCAACGACTTGAAATTCACGCATTTCTATATATAATCTCTTGTTTTAATCAAATAAAAAATATGTCAGCTTATATTTTAATTACATCAACTTTAACAATTCAATATCTTTTATATTAAATTTATCCACAGTAAATGGTTCAAATTCAAATAATTAAAATGCAAATAGCCAAAACCCGGAAACTCTACCGCAACTCCCGGTGCAGTTTCAAAACAAACTCCTAAATGCATCGGAATTTCACTGAAATCGACAACAACAAAAATATAAAGACCGTCAATTATTTAGAACCGGAACCACTTGACTAGATTCAAAGAAGAAATTAATATTTAGTCCCTCTCCTTATACAGGCCTTTGAATAGTGTTAAATATTGATAGCGAGCATTAAGTATTTACATAGCCAGGAGATTATTTTTAGAGGACAAAACGAGAGATTTGTAGAGAAACAGGTTTAAGTAAGCATTGTTCTTTCGTATTGTTTTCTTTTAGTTTGTTATGATATGAAGGGTATTTTGACTTAATATTTTTTTTTGTGGCAGTTGGTGAGATTTTTTGAGGTGTTGATAGTAAAAAAAAAATGTATTACTTATTGATTGTTAATTTACAGTAAATAAAATTGTGTTTGTGATTTTGTTTTACGGTCTTTAATATATATCGTAAATTAATATATATTTTGCCATTATATTGGAACTTTGCGGATTTTAAAACTTTTGAGACATTACGGTGATGGGCTAAAATTTTTGATGACTTTGAAAAAATTATAAATATTTATTAAATCAAAATCCTTTTAAAACCATAACTAAACGCATACTTGTTGGACTCCTTTTATTAATATGGATTATTTAGGCACTTTTTAAAACAAAATTTGATTATAATTGAAATAAATTTATCATTAATTGATTTTTTAATGTTACAAGTAACATTCATTTATAGTAAATTATTACAATAATTATCACCAAAATTTTGAATATGATCTGGTTTTTTTTAGAAAAGAATACACCAATAAAACTTTTCTTTTCACTTTTTTTTCCAAAAGCTATTTTTAACATATGCAATGTTAGTAATGTAAATTGGTATCACCTTAAATGTTTTTTTTTTTAATTATTTCCTAATTATTGCTTTGTTAGCTAAAATTTATAAAATATCTGAGGAAATTTTTTCTTTTCATAAAAAAATTACGATGTATATTTAAAATTTTATCGTTTTGTAAAAAGGGATGAACTGTTTATGTTGTCTTTTTAAAATACTGTAATTCAAGAGCTGGATTTGTCGTTGGAAGACAAAATTACAAAAATCTCAATAACCTTAAATACACAGTAATAAACATTTAAAATCATTTCTGAATAAACGTTAAACAAATATGAAATAGTTTAAGAGGAATTTTTTGTCATTCGTCACATATATAGTTAATGCATTAGTTTTGAAATAGAAACTTCTGTAAAAGTATTGCTTTAAGATGAGAAAATTTTCCTCCAGGAATAATAATAGTCAAAATAGCAATATAAAAAAAATAAAATATTACAAATCCGAAAATAAGATTTGTGTTTGAATTTTCAAACAATGAACCAGAATTATTTAAATAACGAATTCCTTTAAACTTGCTTTATTCGTGTTTTTTTTAACTCTACAGTATTATTTAAACTGTTAGTAACTTTAAAAAGTTAAAAAGTACGATCCTTAATTCATAGTGGAAATCAATCAACATTATAATAAGTCGATATTTGCGAAGATAACTAATCATCTGAAATTTTTTGATTTGACCAAGATTGGGCCAGAATCCTTGATCTTTCTAGATTTCACCATTATTTCGAGAGTAGATATACCACTTTTTTCGGTGTATCAAAGTTATAGTTTTACCACAATCGATTCATTCACGCACCATATAGTGGTGGCAGTTAGAAAGTCAGAGGGTATAGGGGCAATTTGAATTAAACTAATAGTGTATATGCGAACAGTATGCACCCTACTCATAATTAAAAAATATTATTATATAACTATTTTGACGTAAAAAAATTACAGCTAATAGTTTTACTCGTAACATTACAACTAAACATCTGTGTATGATTCATGTTTTCTACCAAACCTGTGACGTAATTATGCAGAAATTTAAAACCATTATTTTTTGTACTTTTAAGGCAGGTCTGTACCTTGTATACGGCTAACGCTAAATTGACCTGTTCATGTTCCTTTTTCTTTGAAACTAACATACAAAACAACACAAAAAATTCTGCGCACTTTGAACAATACACTGAAATGAAATTTTATCAACGCATATTAAGTAGTGTTTTTTCAAAAAAAAAAATATTATTTAAGGTAATGTGTTAGGTTAAATAAACCTTTTTAAGTCACAAAATTACCCATATTTCTTCTCGTTCAAATTTTAAGAAATGCTCATTCCAGTAAGCAAAACACACTGAAACAATTATCCTGTAATGTAACAATTATAGATCCATACATGAAATAGTTAAGAAAAAGGTAACTAAACCTGAAAAAAAACATTCTGAGAAAAATGAGATTTAAAGTTAAAAATGTTACATTATGAAAATACTGCTGTCAAATCTCCTAATTAAAATTTGACAAGGTTAAACTTGTTTGAAGGACATACAAATTGCATTGTTGGAAAGCTCGTAAAACTTAATTTACATAAATACTAAAATAAAAAAATCGATATTTCGAAAATTGCATGGTACTGACCTGCCTTAATAAGAAATATCCATACTTTCATCCAAGGCATCAGCGTAGTGAACCTTGAAGTGTTTTTCGGCGTTATTCATATATAATTCTGAAAAACATCAAATATCAGTATAGATTCAAATGTCTACAAGTTCTAACATACAAAAAATCACGAAAAGTTTTCACGTGAAATATATTTTGTTATTTAATTTGAAAAAACCTCAAATATCATTATATTCAAATGTCTACAAGTTCCAAGAAACAAAAATTCATGAAAAGTTTTCACGTGAAATATATTTTGTTATTCCTCGGTTAATTCTAATTCAGATAATTGTATACTACGGGTACTTTCCTTTTGTTTTGCCATTATTTTAGCGAATACCCTCAAAGGAAATGACGTCTTAAAGGATTAACGATAATTGGATTGCCTTGCATTCGCCTAAGCCTTAAGATTTCCACATTCATCGATATCCATTTCCGATTGTTGATGAAAAATTTATCGTTTATTAAAGGAAATATTATTTTATATGCATAAGGATTAATTTGAGGATTTCGAAATTGTAGAAAATTTTATTGTGTTTATAATTATGCTAACAAACCACTTCTAATCTATTACTTCTTTGTAATAGATTTACTTCAAATATCGTTCAAAATCAAATAGAATTGTGAAAATATCGTCGATAAATTAAAATGATGTTTTTGATAGAAACATAATAATCAGGCAATTATACAAGTTTTAGGGGTAGTTATTATTATTATCTTAGTGTACTTTTAAATTTTAACAATAGTTAAGTTAGTAATGTACTATTTTTCCCCTTGACAAATATAAAGGAATAGAATTGAAAATAACTACTAAGTAGAGCCGCTTCCACAAAAACTATATAGAAACCTTACATAGTTAAAAAATTATAAACGATATATAATGCAAAACCCTAAGACAACTCTTATTTTGTTGTCTCTAATACAATTAAACATTATGTTATTATTAATGCTAATGTTGAAAAGTAAATTAAATTGATCAGATTATGTACGCAAAAAAAATAAAAATTTTAAATTGCGAATCTTGAAACATAATTCATAGTTGTGGCTATTCTATACGGTAATTGTCAAACGAATATTCACTTATACAACGCGTTTGATCAAAAAAAAAATCATTATTGTTCTAATTGAGTTCTTGTTATATTGAATGTTCTAATAAAAATCATTTTTGTATGTTTATACCAGAAACCAGAACAGAGCCCGTAATTGGCATCCACTAAACTTTGAAACTCCAAATCTTATTTCTTTTAAAGTTTATAAAAGTTGAATGTCATAATTGTACAAAGTTTGCAAACCAAAATACGTTTTATTTATCCAATATTTTTATGGTCAAGCTTACTGATTTTACTTCGTATCGGTCGAGAAATAATTTCTTTTCAATGATCTGCTCACTAATAAACAGACATTCCAAAGCAAGCAAATATCTCACAAACACATAATGTAAAACCAACCAATAATAAGTAATTTTTAAACATCAACAAAGGGAAAATTTGTGAAAAATATTTTCCCCCCAGATTTACTATGTAAACAAAGTGCTATTTTAAGTCAATCATATTGAAAATTTAAAGTCAGCACAAATCTATTTAATCACATTATACATTTTTTACTGCTTCCCTACAATATTTACTAAATTTATTTAACCAAGTACTATTTAAAAAGTAATCATCGGCGTAGTTGAAGCATATTAATACAGTGTTCTATGCAAAATAAGAAAACAAATACTTTTATTAAATTTTATGCGATAAAAAACCTACAATTCAAATAACTATTTGCAAAATTACCAGCAGCAGATACGATTTGAGAGACAAAAACAAAGGAAATGTGCACGATAAATATTTAACGCGAGAATTCGAAGGTTGAAATATTAATAACGCCCTCATCAATTTTTCAGCGCGCCCCTTTCGCATTCTCTCCCGAACTGACAACGGTAAGCCACCGCCGCACGCACGCCGGCCCCTCCCGTTCCCCCTCCCGCTAAGCTTTGTCGCTTCCCCGGAGCTATGCACCTGAAGGTCACCCCCGATAGATACGCGGAAGTGCCGGAGGAACATCGGCGGGTTTCCGCTTGCGTCCGGTACTTTGAAAATGCGCCCGGAGTTGGTCTTTTTAATCTGAGGAGGTGTTTCTTAAGGGTACTTTGATAACTGGTGATTGAGTAATTTTTTAATTATTTTATTTGTTTAAAATTATTTTGGAAAAATATTTAGTAATTTATAATTTGATAATGTGGAAATATTTGAGCGTATTTAAATCATGATCACATAAAGTAACATCAAATATTAAGCATTTATTAATCTAATTCAATACATTAAGCGAGATCAATCATTTTATTTTTCATTAAATTATTATATTTCATTACATTCTTAATTATTTAATATTCAGATACATACAATATTAAGTATAAATATTATGGTTATTAACTATTTGTATTTTTTTATCCACAAATACAAGCAATTTTTTTTAAAATTTACTTAATTAGAGAAAAGTGTCTATTCTTTTACTAAAACACAAGACACTATCCATACTCAAAATTTAAAGCCTTATCGTATAATCAATTCATGCAATGTTTCATATTATATTTATTTTGTAACATAGTTTCATGCAAATGTCGATACACATTTGATCAGTAATTAATGCCATATTTTATGCTAGTTTAAAATATGTTCGAAGTATTTTACACCTTACACTGTTCGTCTACTTCAAGGGGCTCTACTTATGTGTATACTAAGTGAAAATCAGTACTCAATAAAAATTAATATTTAACTTTAATAGGTTTTTTTTATAAATACAATTAAAATAATACAAGACCAAAGTTCATTTATTTTTAAAAAACAAATTACTATTTCGTAACATACAACTTTTTAATTAAGTTATCTGTGAAATTAACAGCTTTTTAACTTCTAACTAAAATTAATTTAAAATTAAAAAACATACTGGATATTAAAAATAATCTAGCACTTCAATATATAAATAAGCAAAAAATATTTACATTAATTTTCGTTAGAGTGGAAGAGAAGTACAAAATTAAAGTACATTTTTTTCAATTACTTCCTTTATAGAAAAATAAAATGTATTCATACGCTAATGATAGCTAAATGCACATATTAAATCCAATCCGAGTAATGAAACAATTAAGACGAAACAAGAAATCCATCGTAGAACCACAAAACAAGATTCCATTATCTATTAATAAAAGAATCACTTTCCGCTTCTCTAATTGACCCTAAGTAGTAGATATGATACAAGAAATCTTCCATTATTGAAAAGGAAGTTTTGAAACGCAAAGTTATACTCAATCACCCGGTTTTCCCCTTCAGCGTGCGTTTTTGATGTGTTACGACACGAAATTGGCGTGTTGATAAGTCATAATTCAGACTCTCTAAATAGCGAGATAAAATGCCCATTGATAGAGATTGAATCAAATTTCGTAAGAACTAATGTGTCTTACAATGGGCTTTTAAAGTAGAATGCCGTCCGAGATTTTATGCTAAGGAGTTAGTGAAGAAGAAATAATGTATTTTCCAATGGACGTTTTAAATTGAAAACTGTTAAGATTTTATGCGAATTTTGAGTGATGGAAATTTTAAATAAACTTTTGAAATTAATTCAATGTATTTTTTAAAACATTATTATAAAAACATTAATTATATTTTATCATGTAACAATGGGATTAGATCATAGTAGTTTTATCATGTAAAGAGGACAGTAGAGATAATCTATAAACTGCTTACATAATATAAATATTCGATTAAAAAAATGAAGAGTAAAACAGTAAATACTAAAATTTATTGAAACTCTATTGTGGTTGGAAAATCTATATGCTTTAGTTAAATTATTCCGCAGGGATAAATTATTATTAATTTCCTATAAATATAGAAACTTTAATTCGAATAAATTACTCAATTTCAAAACATGGTGGCTGCAATTGGAGACTGCATGCAGTAAGTTAATTCGAAACAGTATTAAATTGAATCATGGATGCAACACTAGCATTTTAATTTAAATATATTAAATTTAAATGTATAAAATAAATACAGATTATTTTCTTTTTCGTGACGTTTATCTTGGATATAAACGTAATTTACTTATAAGTCTTTTTACACATTTCAATACCAAATACTTTCAAATTTAATTTATTTTCATTTTCTAATCTCTAAGGTTTGATACAACTAATTTTTCTTCAAACTCTTAAATAATGATATTAAACTCAGATTAAAAAATAAAGTTATTAAAAAATATTAATAAAAAATATCCAAAAAATGCAGTGGAAGTATTAGATTTAAAGTGAAACAATACCTCAACGTTCACGTTTTAAAATAGTAGCCGTTATTAAAATCATTCCTAACTTAATTATTGTTAAAATATAATTTTTGGAAATAATCTCATGGGGGATTCTCAAAAAAAGTAAATAATTTAAGGTTCTTGTGTTAAAATATGTTATAATAGTGACTTTATTTGTTTCGGAATAAAACTTATTCTCTAATGTATTTCTTTATCTTTACAAAGTATTTTCAAGGAAATAGTTATAAATGTAACTTTAAATAATCAAAATGTTCGCTTCTGTCCGTTTTCTCTCACATCATGCACTGTTCCTCTGGAATTTTTTTTAAGCATTTACATTTCTTTACTAATTTTACCACTCAAAATAAAAACTGATAAATTCTTTTATAAAATAAACAATCATTTTTGTAACATAAACAGCATAGCATTTTCTATACATATTCTAAAAGAGAAGTCTTGTATCTTGGTTTTTGATAAATACTGCCCTCTTATGTAATACTGACAATGTGACCATTAGGTGACAACGGCAGTTTGGCTCTTAATTTGGTTTCAAATTAATTTATAAGCTTTACAATGATGAGGAATGCAAATGCATTTTTTATGTGTCACTAACTTCCCCTCACTTAGATTTAGTTTATAAAGTATTGTTATCTTTGAATTTGTCACATATGCGATACTTGTGTAGCTCGAAATATGTTGTTAAGGTTTTCCCCCCCATGTCTTTTAATGTTTCCCACATGAAACTTTTATTGCGCAAAGGGTATTTTTTATTTAATGCACCACTGTACATAAGACATTTTTTGTGGGGACCAGTAGTAGAAAAATGTCTTAAAACTTCATGAAGGAATGCTGCATGATATTCTGAACTTTATATTTTTTGCGATTTTTCTTTTGTATTTAACTTTTCTTTCCTTAAGTCCCAGCCTTAAATTATGCACTTTTGAAAGAATTATCCCTTCTTCAAATAATCAAAACTAAAAAATATAAACAAAGCTAAATAAGTTTTTTAAGATGAGCTTATAGACAATCAACTAAAATGTTGATCCCAAAATAATTTAAAAAAATCGATTTTGCAAATTCCGATTTTTTAAAACAATTATTGCAGTAAACAACATATGAATAATAACATTGAACTTTTTATACTTTGAAAGATAACATACACATTTACAGTAACTATTTTCAAACCTAACTAAACAATTTAACGCTACTTTCAAGGAATTTTAAAATGACAATCGTCTAAAAATAATTTGATAAAAAAAATAATTTCCACCGGAAAGAAATCTTCTAATCAAATCAATTCTTAAGTACGCAATTCTACAATCAAATAAAATATCCGATTGCACACATTTGATTGGCTGGAGTTCACGTGGCGAATCATAAACTCCTTTTTGAATATTTCATTGCGTTCTCCCGAGGCAGACTCCAGCTCGACGTCGAAAATAAATTTATCATACTTTTAAACCCAAGGTACAACGGAGAAAAAGCCAATTTTGTTACTTCTTAATTTTTAATGAATCAAAATAAACGCGAAAAGCCTTTAACAGGGCCAAAAGGTTTCATGTGATACTTCCCTTTTCTTTTTTAATACATCAAAGGCAGCGAGTATCATCAAGTTTTTGTAGAGGTAAAATTAAGTTTTTCGTGGTTAAATGAAGAACGACATAGGTTGGGAATAAATCTGCGTTATTTTTTGTTAGGTAAAAAAGACATCGGTAGCAGAACGAGTGGTTAATATTAAAGTAAAACATATGACGAGTACACGTAAGTGTTTCGCTCCCCCATAGGACTTATAAAAGAGATCTAGGTAAAAGGTTAAAGTTGTAATTGCTGTCAAATTTAACGAGGCAAATAAGCTATTTATAAATGGTGGAAAGAATATTTTATCTGTGTGTGCCGAGATTAATTTCATTATATTCAAAAGCCAGTTAACGTGATTAAAATTAGTGGGCTTTATTTGAATGTGGGAAATTCGTTTTAGCATGGGTATTTGATGTTAAGTGTCTGCATTTCTTTTGACTTTATTGTCAAAGGCTGAAGGTGTATTGATAACAGAGAAACATGGTTTAATAAAATTCGTTATTTCTTTCAGATTGTTTTTACTTTGAATGTTTCAATAAATTTTAATTGGTATGAAATACTTTTTTTTATATAACAAATAGTGATTTTAAAATTAACTGTCACAAAGAACCGCTTCCACACACTATTTTTAATTCTTAGATACAAAATTGTATTTAGCTCTAACTTATCCTTAACGCATACGTACGTACGAATCACCAAAACCACTCATGACATCCTGATATGAAATTGCGTCTTGTAGAGCATGCGGATTTGTACTTTGACGTCATTATATGATTATACTTTAGTAAACGCTGAAATTCAAATTTAAAAAAAAATTACAATGTTATTTAAAAAATGTATAACTATCTTAATACACATATAATGAATCATGAAAAGAATAGCATTTAAAAAATATTCTATGACGTCATTCAACAATGTTTTTTATTATACACATAAAAAATTCTTCGCGTTTTCCTATGTAATAAGTTTTTTAAGCGTTTTTAAAAGTAAACAATGTAATAATGTGAATAAAAAATGTAATTATCGTAATTGTTTTTCGATAGTTTATCTGTTTATTAGTTTTAAATGTCTACAAAAAGCGAATGAGTTCAGCCGATAAGGGATTTGCATTGTATAAAATGTTTTAGTTATTATAAGATAATACTAACTTTTACTTCGTTGTCACCAATTAAGTTCTCCAAGAAATAATAGTGGTATAAAATTGTGCAAAGAAGACTGTTCTATCTGACTTCTTTACGTCATAGCATTAAAGGTTTGGTTGGTAAGGTTAACGTCGCACTACATATACATCGGTGATGAGTGCCCAGTAATTAATTAATTAATTTGCTCAGAAAATCTGGAGAAAGTAGAAAATTCGTTAATGACGGGTCAAATCAGGACAGTTGGCACTGTAAACTTTGATGAAAAAATCTTATGCTTCTGTGAAAGTTGTTTGCATTATGAATAGGAGCATAAAATTAACTAAAGAAATACCCTAACGTAGCACTGTTTGGTTATATTTTCTAAAATAGTCATGATAAGATAATATTATGAAATTTGTTTTATATGTTCGAAATTATGGTACCTGGTTTTAAAATTGCAAAATAAAATGTAGTTTAAATAACATCGAAAAGGTTTGTTATAGTTATAGTATTATAATATACAAAGATGTATGCAATTATGTATATAAAGAACCGTTTGTTAAGTTTTAAAATGGTGTTTCTGTAGAGGAGTTTCGGCAAATTCATAAAAAGTGTCAAAAAATAAAAGAAACACAAATCAGCACATACCTCCAGATACTTAACTCATTTAAATAATTTTTTAAAAGATATTTATGTAATACAAATAACATGCAACAAAACTAATCGTTCTCTAAAAATTAAATTGGTTCTAACAGAAATGCTATTTAAATATAATGCTTAAAAACAATGACTACGTTACAAACGAAGTCCATTAACTATATAAATCTATTCAATTACCTTAGAATTGTGTTTTTTGCGATGGCTTACAAAGTTTCAATATTTTTAATGAACTTTTAATACATTTAAACGGCTTTTCTTAACAAATAATCTATTAAATATATTTTGGTATTTGCCGGTATTTTAATGGAACCTGACCTTGGCAAATATGATGTAGTAAGAAACTAATACCTTGAATATAGGCGCAATATCTTCCAAAGTCAGTTGAGATAATTTTTAATAAACATCAAAATCATGACCCATGTTGTATAAAACAAAACTCTTCACAAAAAAATATTTTTTGTTACATTTTATGGCTACACAATTTAAAAAATGGCACCGGCACAAAAAACAACCATCCCACCGTCGTAAATACTGACACTACTAACTAACTACTTAAATGCGAATGAAATTTGAAATTTCTTTCAAAATCACTTTCTAATGTCGAATTACATTTTAAATCTAGATCTTTTTGTTCCTAAAATTTAGGAATTGCATTTCAAGCGCACATAAAAATACATGGAATAACACATTCCTATTTCTTACGAAATGTATTCCTGTCTATTTGAAATATCCTTAGGACATTTTACTATTTCAAAACATTTTTTATCTATCACATTGCTACGAAGTATCGCATTTTTCTAAAGGCATTTTTCAAAAAAAGCCATACGAAAGAACACATAAAGTCAGAAATATGTTGGTCACTTTTCGTAAATAATAGTCTGTCCTGGGATAGAAATACAAACATACTTTTGTCATCCATGGGGTCTACTGGAAATACCAGCTTAAAAAGGCTAGATGATGCTGAAGTCCCTACACTGGGAATACAATGTATGGGATTGTCTACAAGGAGCTTAAGACCGTATTTGATTCTAGTTGTAGCTTTTTTGTGTGCTTTTTGAAGCTGTCAATATATTTTAAAATATTTGACAAAGTTTAGATATATGCAATATTTTTACTCGATTCTCGTACTAGATTATGTATTTTATCTCAATGACACATAAATTTGTTCTTTTGCCTAATTCCAAGCATAATTATTACATTTTCTGTAGTGCAAGTGACGTGATTATCACTACAGTTCTTAACACTATATGAAAATAAATTATCGGAAGAGCTGATCTGCATTTGCTGCAACTGAAATTAATTAAATAAAATGGATTGCATAGTTAATTTTTTTTTTCAAATTTAAAAATATATTTTAACACTTGTCACTTACACAATAAAAATCTTTAGTCAAATGGAATTAGTCTTATATAGTTTTAACCTACAGTTTACTATGCTATACAATAACTGGCAATAAATCAAAACTTAATATTTAAAAAAAACAATGCAATAATTATGATCAGACAGAATTTAAACAGAAATATTCAGCAAAAAGCTTGAAAGGTATTCTACCAACTATTGTATGCATATTGTACACACAAACTTAATAAAGTCAGTTTTTACTACAACATGAAAGGCCAACGGATACTTTATTATGCAGGTAATAAAGTAAACACATGTGTAATAAACTAAAGCATGCTTCAAATTATGCAAAAACATATTCTTATTGCATGAAAAAAACGTGTCTGCAAAATAAAATAAAACATTTCAAAATAAATAATGTTAAAATGTCTTAGTAATAAGAGAAACTAATCCTATTTAAAATTATTTTAAAATTACTTGAATTACCATAAATAATTTTATAAAAAAACCAATAATTACTATTCATAAATATCAACCCAAAAAAGGAATTGTACGAAAAGTACAAACAAAAATAAAATTCAGTTCTAAAATCCTGAGCACTGAAATTATTTTGTAGATCTGTGTAATCACTAATATTCACCAAAACAAAAATATATGAACTCCTAAATAATGACTTTGGAGTAGCAAGTTTAAATTTTCTTTTTGAAAACCCACTTAACCCATTGTTAAATTGAAACATTCGTGAGAAGGTTTTTTATTGTTAAATGCTTAACTTCAGTGTATCAGAGACAGCAAGAGTGAAAAAACAGTCAAATTGCGGATAAAATACATGCCAAAAAAGCAGCAAAGCGAAATTAATATTAAGCTAATTATAATCGGGACATCTAAGCGCTACATCATTCGCTAAACTCAAAGTGGTAGTTTAACCATTGTAGATAGGTTAAGTAACAATTACATTTATTGTTTAATTCCTTTTTTACACAAAATATGCTTTATGGGTACATTGGATATTCAAATCAATAAATATCCTTAAGTACAACATTCATACATTACTTAAATAAGCATTGCCTCCAACATATCGGGTACCATAATTATATATTAAAAAAAAATTAATATTAGTTTTGATTTCATATAAAACTTTTAAATATAAATCTTGGCTTTATAATATAACTGTATATGAAAATTTTCCATAACCAAATACAAAGATGATACACAAAAATGAATGTTTTTAACATTATTTGAAATTAAATTGTTTCTAATTATAGAGGTATTTAACGGATTATCCAAAATGTGCTCCGAATAAAACATGTAATTAATGAATTTTTTATTAGTAGATAAATTTAAAACTTCTCAAGTAGTAGGAAAGAAGAGAAATTTATAGATTTATTTTTTTATTAATTTTTAGAAGAGACAAGGTTTCATGTTAGCCTTACAAGTTCACCATAACCCGCTTAAAAATCAAGTTTTCATCGAAAAACACTTATATGTATTAATTTTCCTAATATGCTCAAACATGATTTGTTAAGGCAACAAATCGGGGACTCATTATTCGTTATGCAAAAAATACTTCTTAATTAAGGTATGTGTCAGGATTAATATAAACAACATGTTTTTTTATTATAAACAAAATGTATATTTATTTTAATAAAATTTACTATTGTGTACGTTTTGTACTGTACTTGGAACCTCTCAAACATTGAACAAAAATCTTGATTTAAGGTAGGCGAATACCCAAAATTCGAATTTTGTTAATTTGTTTATGTTGTTTGTTAATTCCAAATTTGGCGTAGTGATTTCATGTATAATGAACAATGCTTTTTGGCTTTTTTTTATTCAAATATAATTGATTTATTTTAAACGGCATTTTTCATCTTAAAAAGGGGTTTACGCCAACTCTTCTAGAATAAAAAGTTTTACATTAATTTACCTGAAATTTTTTACAGATGCTATTTCAATATATATCTGTGTCATGAACCTCTAACATCTAGTGTAAATATAGTTTTTTTTAATGTCCAAGTGTAAGTCAATCGAAAAAAATCTTTTTTTAATCATTTAATCATCAGTTAATTCTTAACATTTTTCTTAACTTCTTTTCTTGTAATTTGTATGTAACTCTAGAGGGTAATTGCATGTATCAGTTCAAAACGAGGAATTTAACAAATAATTAATGTTTATAGGAGGAAAATTCAATGTTGTAGACTTGTTAGCGTAAACTTCTTATTTTAGTTAAAAAAACACCTTTAAAATATATTATATTCAAATTAAAAAAATGTCTAAATAGCATTTTTCATCATATTTGAAATCATTATGCCAAATTTGGAAAAGATTAAAGCAATAGTAAAAAATTTAGAATTTAGGGGAATTTCGGGTATTCACCCACCTTAACTCATAATTTTTAATCAGTATTTACAAAAAAATTAATTGGAATTAACGGAATTTACCGAAAAGCGTTGAGTACTGCCACTGCTAAAAAAGTAGAAAAATTATGTTTGCATTATTATGTTGCTACGTAATAGTTTTTCCATATAAATATTAAATAATGATTATCTAACTACTTTATGATTAAGCAACGTATTACTTAAACATCTATTTTTCTGCCTAAGCATTAAAAAAATGCTGCGTGTAGAAACATTTATCTTCATATCACAAAAATAGTGTGCATATTAATGTGAACGGTAACAAAAATACTTTTTAAGTAAACATTAAATTTTTCGACAAATGAACAAAAAAGTTCAAATAAAACGGCAGCCATATAATTAAGCTTATATGCAGTATTAAATTGGATTTGTCACAAATATTAAACGAATTTACCGATAGAGAAACCAGAGCTTTTAGGAATTTCACAAGCTTTTGCGGAAACTACTTTAAATACTAAACAACATTGATATTTCTTTTATATCTCATCTTAAATTATAAACATTATTTTTTCTGCCAAAATAGAAATTAATATCGCTGAAAACGCTGTGAGTAAATGAAAAATAAGTCAGGATAAAAATATCTTACCAAAAGAGCGATGTGTAGCTCTTTGAATGAGTGACACGCATTCTAAAATTGCATTAAAATCAATATCCGCAGATAACCAAACGTGTTTTTCGTGAGTTTTCCAAAATTACTCTATACAATGCGAATCATTTATATAGACTTTAACTTTGGAAAGTTAAAAATAAAAACTAAAAATCAAAAGATTTAAAATATTTTGTTTTCTTTTTAAATATAAGGATTGATTTTTTTTACTATACACACTGTAGTGACATCTAAATATCAGCATTAAAAACAGCATAATTTGAAAAATGCACTATATAAATAAAACTTTCTCAAAACTGGGCAAAAAATACGAAATAAACAAAAACTTTTATTTCTGTAAAATGCAATAAATCTATAATTTACTGATTGCCTGAATTTGAATATACATGTTAAGTTTTTATTTATAATTGCTGATATTTCAGTTTTTGGAAACCTCTTTTAGAAATATCTTATTGTACTTCGTGTTTTGCGATATAAATTTAAATATTGAATAGATTACAATGTAGTCATTACTTTGATTGGAGTTATCATAGTCGTGAAAATTTAGAATTCATTATTTCTCTTCCAAAATTCTATAAATTAAAATATTTACATTTATCTTAATCAAAAACACATTCAAAATGAGTTAAACTCTAGATCAATGCTTACTTATTAAATTTATTGTTGAAACAAGTTAATAAAATGTTATTGGAAGAGTTTTTGAAATGCATTTCTTATTTTTATTGAGCAAGGATAAAGAGTTCAACCCAATATAAATATATAAAATTCTCAACTTTTCTTGAATTGCAATTTGATATTTTATTTTGAATTAAATTACATTTGAAATAAAATGCATTTTTTCTAAAAAGCAAAATTGTATAACTGTATTAATTCATATATTTGGTTGTAAATAGTTCAATGCGTGTTTTAATGTTGCATACAATATTTCCTGGTATTTATTGATTTCTATTTTTATTTTCAGAAATTACACGTAGAAGAATTATATGACCATACCAGGTTCAGTAGTGGAACTCGTTTTGAATGTGTAAGAATTTTTTAAGTATTTCTTTAAAATTTAATAATAATTGTGTGTGTTTTGTATAGTTTAAAACTATTTCTTACGTGTACAATTTACTATATTTTGTTTGTTACTGTATTTAAATTTCTGGCAATTGATTAAATAAGTGTTATCTTAAAATTTTTAATTGTGTTTTGGAATAACAAATTGGGGAAAAGTGGATTAAGGTTTAGTGCATAATAATATGGACCGTAATTATAATTTTAGAAATTTCCATTACATTATGGTTAAAAGATTCAAAGAGCTTCTTTTTTAAGTAGTTTAATTTATTGTGCAAAAAAAATATTGTAAATATTTTGGAATTTGAAGAAGGGAAAATGTATCGATTTAAAGTGATTACACCTATTGCGTAATTAATAATCATTTTTTTAAATTTCAAACATTCAAATACTTTTAATATCTAAAGATAAGTGTTAAAAAATTAATGTACTGATGCAATGAAAGTCGGTCCTGAAAATTGTCGCCCAATTAAAAAAAAACCTGGTACTCAATATAAAATTCATCTATAAATTTAATCGAATAAAATAACTGCTTTATATAAACACACATAAGATGCGTAATTTTATGTATTGAAAACTGTATTATCTCTACAATTACCGACGCACATTCATTGTAAAAGTTTCAAAGGTAACTAAAGATTTGGAAAGGTTATTGTAAATATGACAAACTAAGAGACATTTAACATTTTTAATCTCATTAAAATATCATCCCCAGCTCGGAAAAAAAATATTTTTTTAATCATGCTAAACTGCTAACCAAAATCGCGGTTAATAATCAATAATTCATTAAAGTCACGCTACTTCACTTACTTACATTACGAAACAAGTATATCGGACAATCTCCAGAATTCATCAAGAAAATTGATTTTTCAAGTCCAACTCACGTTATCTTGCTCAATCGATCGACACTTAGAATCAGTTAGTCATCTAATAGACTCATCGGATTCTTTTCAAAACGCTCCGGAGTTATGGTAACAATTTTGAGAGCACTTTTTCATCTGCGATTGTGCCTCATTAATATTTGAGAGGACAAATTGTTTTCCAAGAAATTAATAGCTCTGTGGTGGAATTTTTTCGCTTCTAAATTGGGTTACTTAGATAAATTGATTTAAAGGGAGTTGGATAATTATGTGAGTAGTTTTGAAGATTATTTAAATGTGAGCTGTTTAACAGTTTAAAAGTGAAAGTCATTTTTGGTTGCTTTTTAAACTAAGTGTGTAGTTCACGTATGTGGGGAACTAATATTAGTAAACTTGTTCATACCTATACAATACTTGCTATTTTTAATTAAAAAATAATTGTATTTAAAATTTATTTAAAATTATATTATGTTATAAAAGTTCTTGAATTTAAAATTATTGTAACTATTATAAAAAAAACTATTATAACTATTACATTAATAACTATTATAATTGTTATAAAAGTGCTAAGTATATATTTTACAGTATCAAATCTAATCGATAATATAAGACACTTTTTATCTATGAAAAGTGTGCCGATAACCTACACTGAATATTTTATTGATCATCAAATGATGATTCAGAAAATTGCGGAAAGTAGCACATTATATAAAAAAAAATACTCATTACAGTTGGGAAAAAATATAAAACATTGAATATTGTACTGTTTTGGAAGGAACACAAACAGATACGATTTGTTTCCAAATACTGAATACTTAACATAGTATTTAATAAATTCTTTTCCAAAGAAAATGTATTTACTTTTCTCCATTTAATTTGCAGTATAAATCTATGTGTCGATAAATCTAATTACCTACAAACCCCAATAATAAAAGTAAAATACTACGTATTTCACATTAGTACAAAAACACACAGTAATATGTAATTGAAATAAGGAATTAAAATTTTGATAATAATACTAGAACTTTTTTTTAGTCTTCAGTTAGCTTAAATTTTGAGTAAATGTAATTAGAAAACTATTTTTATCCAATTTACGTGACGTAACAATAAGTACTTGGTTTATTAAACTATTTTGTTAAATAATTTCAACACAATTGAATGCGTCATAAACAATTATTTTCTTGTTAATGAAAGTCATTTTTTTTTAAAAAATATTTTTGAGTTGAAATACTTCTTGTCTTTATAATCATAAGTTTATTGTATTAGAAATTTTTATTGATTTTTAAAGGGATTTTTCTTGATTTAACGATGAGTGCTACATTTCTTTAAGACCGTTTCGATAGACAATTTTGTCATGCTTGTCATTCTATTAATCTTTTAGTTTGAGCAATATCATTATCAAATATCACTTTTTTCATTCACGTAATTAAAAAAAGTTCTGA
Organism: Hylyphantes graminicola; assembly: GCA_023701765.1. Taxonomy (NCBI): domain Eukaryota; kingdom Metazoa; phylum Arthropoda; class Arachnida; order Araneae; family Linyphiidae; genus Hylyphantes; species Hylyphantes graminicola. Next base: position 14,957,310 of record CM043123.1, read on the forward strand.
ATTTAAATTGAATAATTTTAATAACAAAGTTTCAACATGCAAATTAATGGTTTCTATGAATAATTTATATTTTCCAACAATTCAATGGTAAATAATGTAAATAATTGAGAAAATAAATTATTTTCTTATTTTGAAAAATAAAAACATTTTGAAATATCAATTCGTATTCCAGTACGCTTTCAAAAAAATAAAAAATTGTAAGATATTCATAGCCGCTACTGTAAATATTTTAACTCCACTATGGCCAATTCAAAGCATATTTGAAATACTTTTTTAAAGAGACAAATATTTAAAATTTCACAAAAGATCAAATATTTTATTGTTAGTTTTTAACATTCCTTACTTTAAATTATGTAATGTGGTAAGGTAATGTGAACAAGTTTCCAACTTCAGTTGGTTTGAATATATTGTTTGACAATGATATAATATATTGTTTGACAATAGTAAAATAAATTAATAATGAGATATGTATAAAAAAAATTGGAAAATTTGCATATTATTTAACTTTCATTAAAAATAGGAAAATGCTTTATTTAAAATACTGTTCCAAAAAGTGGAATTCGAGTTAATTTTATTAAAAACTGTACGCACCATTATCCAATAACCACAAATCAATGATTTATTTGTTTCACTATAATTCATTTAAAGAAATGCACATTTTTTAAATGTATCACTGTTTTATAAAACTATGCATCAAAATTTCTTCCGAATTCAATTAAATTCGAATAAAAAATGGATTTATTTGATTCCATTCAAATAAAGTTTAAACTCTTAAGAGTAAAACACTAAATTACTTCTTCAAAGAATAAACAACAAAAAAATTATGGGAAAGTTCCGTAACCAAACAATTCTAAATTAGTCCCTTACTTTTTAACTTTTAAATTAATAAACACATCATATTCGTGTTACATCGATATAATATTTATTATTTCCATACTCGAACTCCGATATAAGTTTTTACATCCAGACGCATCAAAAAATGTTCCTGTGTGACAACATTTCCAATAAACTTTTACCGTGAAAGGGAAGGAAAAAAGCTTCTTGTTCGAAACATTCCCCCCAAGTTACTTAGCAATCCTGCGATAGAAATTTAAATCCAGAAGAAGGAAAAAAAGCGCCCTGCCAGTAAGAAGTGCTTCCTTTTCGTATATCGGGCGCCATGCCACTTGGACTTCAATTTCTTGCAATGCTCGAAGAGAGGAGCCCCTAAAAGCCGCGGCAGAAATGCATCGTAAATAGAAAGGAAAAAAATCGAAAAGCGAAGCACACGAAAATCACCGTCGTATAGACGTCAGTTTTATGAGAGAAAAACACACCGGGCTGCCTTCAAAGTAATTACGTATCTTACATGAAAATGGCTTTCAAGGCATGAATCCGCCATCGAGATGGCGTCGGCACTGCACTTTGTGCGTAGGAAACGCGTCGGAAATATGTCGGAAATCCATCGGAATCAAGTTATTGCAGGATCATGGAACTAGAGAAATGAAAAACATGTGTTTAATAGAATCGGTACTCTCCGCGTGTGTGCTCAGCTATATGTTTTACTTTCTTTTAAAATGATCAATGATAATACGGCTCATTAAAAATTATCAATTTCATTATTTGAAGGAACAAAAAAAGTTATCCATCACCCTTTTCCCGATTAATACAAAACTATGCGAGTTACAGTACACACGTTGCAAACAATGTGGAAAGTGCAATAACTATTATTAATAACTCAGTATTAGCACATAAGGGTATTTTACACTTTTTTAATTCAAACAATTGCTTTTTGACGCTAGCCGAAACCTCCAAACAGCATTATTCTGAGTTTATATAAACTTATGCTGCTCGCTAATAATTTTTGTGAGCAATCATTTGAAATGCGTATTAAAATGTATAAAATTATTGTGGTAAATTTTTTTTTAAAAAAATTTGAAATTGCGAACGATAACTGATAAGAGTATAATAAATTATGATGTAGTTACAAATTGTTAAGAATAAGAAATAATATTTGATAGTTGTTACTTAAAAGCAGTTATATATAAAAAAAAATTATTATTAATAACATTGGTAACTATTAATAAATATTGGGAATTAATAAAAACAGTTTTATTAATATCTTATCTTGATTCTATTTGTAATTACTGATCGCGTGTTGAAATAACCTATAGTTAACAATTTTAAAAATATTTTATTATTGATAGCAATTCATAACTTTTGATCTACACATTTGTTTAAAAAAACAAAGCTGTTCTTTTCCACCTTCCAAAACCCTTCCAAAGCCAAAAATGCTCTAGTGATCGATCCCAAAGATGAATTGCAACCGCTGGAAAGCTTCCAATATCAATTCTAATTCGGAGGGAATCTCTGGCAAAGACGCTGCTTTTATTGGGTACCGTGGAAATAGCGGGCGTCGATAAATCGAAGCACAAGCTACAAAATTATATCCAGAAAATATACCAGACTGCCCAATGGTTTGATTCGCAAGGCACGTGAGGAAAATTGTTGGTGCAAGTTTACACATAATTCTGCTCGCGATTAAAACTCCAGTGCTTTATGGGCATGTTACAATTATTATTTAGCTAGGTAGTGATTACAGTCTTATCAGCGATCAGCACTAATTTTACGTTGTACTTACACTTAAAAGTCTTGACTTCATTATTTTGCAAGTGAATACATTTTCAACTAGTCTAGTTTTGTCACTTGAAATATATATTCTGGTTTGTGATTGTTTGCATGATCTTTATGAAAATAAACACTATTTACCATAAAATTTAAAAAGTATTTACTTAAATTTTTAAATATCCCGAAAATTAATAGCATAAAAAATAGAAAAATAGTAATCGTATTTAAAATGGAAATTTTAATATTTAAACCTCAAAAAACAATTGACATAGATAAAAATGTATTCTTTATGATTTCGATAACAAATACAGCTTATTAAAAAATGTAATTTTTTTATTTATTGCAAATTAGAAAAGCTTTGGAAGAAGTGTACTTATATTTCCAGTGACTAAAAAAACAATGTTTCTTAATCAAGGTAAAATTAGGTTGAATAATCGTCGCACTAGATCTACGTGAGGAATTGACGTGAATCTTATTTAAGTTATTTTTCTTTTTTTTTAATTGTTAAGATTGCCAATATTTTATACATACTTATCCCATAGCAAATTTGTAAATATTTAATATTTTGAAAATAATAATACTGAACAAATACAGACATGTCTCAAAGGATAGTTACATATCGTCTTATGTTTTGTGATTAAATCTATTCAGCGTGGTTATAATTTATGTATGATTTATATATTTTCCGTGTCTATGAATGAAACTCCTCAAGTTGAAAATGAATTTGAAATAATATGAAATGAAAAAATATTGATTAATATAATTTTTAATAATTGTTCAAGGAGAATTTTTTTTTCAAATTATCTAAATTCGGGTTATGTCTTTGTAAATTAGTTTTCTTATTTTAAGAGTAACACAATCAAAAACAAAATTAACACTTTCTCTACGTAAGCACTCCGTTGCCACGTAACTTTTTATGGGAACAACATAATCAAATCCTTACTAGTACGGCCGTCATGCCTGTTTAGAAGTTAAAGGGTTATAGATTTTGAAAATATTTTAACTTTAATATGCCTACTATGAGTTCGAAATCGTACGTTATATACATCTTGTTAAATTATATTTAATATTTTAGGTATATTCACTCTTATCTTCTTTTTAGAATGTTATATACACCACAGCTTGTTATATATTCTTCATTATAAATTTCAGTACATTTTAAAGATAAATATTATTTAAAATATATAATTAGTATTTAAAAACAAATAATTTAAAATATATGATTAAACAAAAATTGTACGAAATTCGAATGTTCAGTATCATTAAAAGCTAAAAAATACAAAATATTTAATGAAAATTTTAATGGAAATTAGCAAACCAAACTTTTTATTAAAAAGCAGTTCTAATAATAAAATAGCTATTTGGCGAGTACCCAAAATTCTAAAATTTGTACTATTACTTTATTCTTTTCCAAATTTGGCATAGTGATTTCAAATATAATGAATAATACTATTTAGGCATTTTTTTATTTAAATATAATTGATTTATTTTAAACGGTGTTTTTCAACTAAAAAAAGGGGTTTATGCCAACACTTCTAACATAAAAAAGTTTTAAATTAACTTACCTGAAATTTTTTACAGATGCTATTTCAATATATATCTGTGCCACGAACCTCAATTATCTGGTGCAAATACATAAGTTTTTTTTTAAATGTCCAAGTGTAAGTTAATCGGGAAAAATCATTTTTTTTGTTTTTAATTTATAAAAATTTCCTTAATAACTTCTTTTCTTGTAAATTCTATGCAACTCTAGAGGGTCATTGCATGCATCAGTTCAAAACGAAGAATTTAACACATAATTAGTGTTTATAGGATGAAAATTCAATGTTTTAGACTTGTTAGCGTAAACCTCTTTTTTTAGTAGAAAAACCCCGTTTAAAATAAATAAATTATATTTAAATTAATAAAAATTGCCTAAACAGTATTATTCATTGTATATGAAATCACTATGCCAAATTTGGAAAATATTAAAGTAATAGTAAAAAGTTTAGAATTTGGGGGAATTTTGGGTATTCGCCAACCTTAAGTAAAATAAATGTCAAAAAATTCCCTAAAACATTTTTGCTCGAAGTTATATTGAAAAACGTATTCGTTAATAGTTTTGTTCTAAATATACTATTTATTTTCCTTATTATAATAAAAACCGATAAATATTTCAATGATATTCTATTTGAAAATAATTTTGATACATTTTTTACCAAAATTTGCTTTATTACTTTTATTGCAGTTGTTTTGAATAAATCTTGCAAATTCATCAGTAATTAACATTATAAGTTTGAGTTTCTTTGAAAGATAAATAACTTTTAAATTCTCTAATATATATAAGAAAAACATACACCAATATAACATTTTTATTAAAAAAATATGTATTTTAAAAAATAAAATAACGACAAATTACTTTTTATGATCTAAATACTGATAGAACATTTTTTTATTTTATAATATAACGACCATTTTTCCAAATATTGCATTTATAAAATTCTAAGGCACATCCTTAAAAAATTTAACTAAATTTTCCACAATACATTTGCAGTTTATTTTATTGTTTAATTCTAAAATTATGTATAAATTTAGGAAAAACTTATAGATTATTTAAGATTTATTGATTATTTAGTTTGATTAGTTAAATATCTATATGGTGATATCTAAGGTAAGAAGAAAATAAATGTATTTTTTTAAGATCATAGTATTTATCAACAAAGAATTATTTAGCTGAAGAGATTCAGTTTCCAGGTTAATAAATAATTGACAGCGGAATCAATACATAATTTAACTAAGAAAATTCAGAAACCAATGGTGAGTTTTATTTGGGTTATTAATGTACTTGGACATTTAACTTTCTTGTTGAAAATGGAGATGTAAATAAGCAAAATCTTTATCTCCATTAAAGTTATAAGTTGACAGTGCCTTCTAGGGCAATTTAATTAAGTATATTTTAGGAAAATTCAGCCATTTTCAGCTAATTACACAATCGCAGGTTTTGTTTAGAGTAATATTTTAAGATGGCTGTAATGCTACGGGCATTAATAATTACACATTGCTACAAAATATTTACTCAATGTGTAATTTCGTGTTTTATACATAATTTGAGTAGGAATAAAATGACATAAAAACTTTATTTTAATATAAAGAAAAAATAATAGTTAGAGACAACTATGTATTCTTATCTTTCACTACACTGTCATATATTAAACTATTTACAATTAAGCAAATAAGTTTAAAAATGGAGATTTGAATTTTCTTTTTTACAAGTGAACATTTTTTTGATAAATTAGAGTACATTTTGCTATAATAATCATATGAAATAATACTTGTGTACGAAACTGTGCAATGAAAATTACGAATATTTTTATTAGTATACCAAAGTTCTAACTATTTTTGGATTCCTTCCACACCGAGGTAAGTTGGTGGGAAAAGGATTTATCTTCTGAGTCATCAAGTGCGATTCATCATTAGAATTTGGAAGATAAAATAGGATGCCACCACAAAAATTAAAAGGTGAGCAACACGTTCTATTACTTTCCTAATTAAGCTTATTATTTACCTAATTAAGCTTATTATTTTATGATTAAGGTTTTTTGGACAATAAATGTATTTTATTAGACATTAAAAGTTCTAAATTCTAAAAGAATGGTTTTGCTTTCAGAGGTGAGACCAGAATTGCGAAGAAATCCGAAAGGAAAAGGATACTACTAAAGTTTAACTAAAGATACAAGAATAGAAGACAATAATGATTCGTATGTTACAAATTATATTGTTTAATTATGTACTTTATTTTATAAATAAAAAATAAGAAAGTGGTACCTCATTTATTCGTGAGAATTCAAATGACGTAGAGTATTTATTGAATCAGTCTCACATCTATGTAAAATTAGGTATGTTCCTATTTATATAAGTTTCATACAAAATTATCTTTATAAAAATGACTCGCAAGATCGTAAAATTGAAAAGGTAAGAAATCTTTCTTAATATATACAAATATTAAAAGATAAACAAATATTTCTCCATAAATGTATCTTATTATGATTGATTTGTTATGTTTGATTTTTTCGAATTATTAAGGTTATATTTCATTGAAAATAATTTGCTATTTGGGGTAAGTAACCATTTCTTAAAGAAATTTAAATTGCTAATCATGAAGTTACAAAAGTGAGTGAATAGACAACTTTAAATTTATTTAAATAGTTTTATGTTTTCTTATTATAATTTAATCGCTTATAAATTTTTCGCTTGGTTTGCGAAATTTGTTTCGAAGATTTTTTTTTTAAAAATGTACCTTTAAAAAAGTTTTGCCCTTTCAAATTGCAGTAAATATTTTGCGGTTCTTAACGGAAATGCGATATTAACGGTTATCTGCTTAAATTGTGTATTATTATTACAGCAACGACTGTGCTAAATTACCCCATTGCTTAATACTTATTTTTTTAAAAAAACTTTAAATAGGCAATTTATCATTAAACTTCTCAAATTTCGCGTATTCTTAACCAAAAAAAATGTATGTTCATAGTTTTTGATAATTAAATATAAAAAATGTAACACAATTAATATTTGCATGCAATTAAAACAAATTTAAATGTTTGAAATTTCTTAATTGTGTGTTTTAGAGTGGCCAACATTTTTTTACTAAAATTCACAAACATATTGACTAAATGAAAAAGTAGTTTTTAATTTATTATATATTGTATTATAATGAAAAAAGCAATTGTAACACATTATAGTGTTTACATAATTAGTTAATAACGTTATTGAAAACTAAAAATGACAGATATTTTAAGGTTTCAAAAGAAAACACATTTAAATATATATTTGTAATTCCAAGTTTATTTTAACCAGGCATTTATTCCGTATAATATCGACGCTTAAACCTAAACGATTCGTAAGGTAAATATATGGACAATTCGGTTTCAGAAAAACAACTAATATTATATAAAAAAAAATCAAATGTATACATTGAAGAATAAGAATAGATGTTTAGGTTGCAGTTCAAATATTTGCTTTTGCTTACGTTTGGTATTTATTCTTCTGTAAATACTACAATTTACTGTTTTAGCTTCTACTCTACGTTTCCCTATGTAATATAAAATTGTAAATAACATAAAAAGTGAAGTTTTCATAAAGGCTGTGTCCGTCCGTTATCCACTTTCATATCCCAAACTACGAATGCTAAAGTAAAATGCATGAGTTGTTTTGATGTAAGTTAATTTAAGATAACCTCATAGTATGTATCGAAATAGGATTCGTTGATAGTTTGTATTATTTGTTTAGAAAGAGTGAAGAGACGCTTAATTTAGTTTTATTTTAAAAAAAACGATTTTTTTTTATTTACACTTAGACATTTATTAATAATAATGACGTTTTAATACTATTTATTCATTTTGATGATGTCACTTTTGTTTCTTTTTGTTTTTTTAAATAGTATGTAAAAATGCATTCAATTAAGTTAGATTTTGAAGGACATATGTTGTTTTAATATTATTGTATGTTGATATGAAAATTTTTTGCTTCTATTTAAGAGCGAGGTAATTAATATTAATTTTTTGGAAAATAAATTAAGCAATATCGACAAGCAATAAATATTGAATTTTTGAAAGAATTTAAATGAATATACTTAAATTAGAGTGCAAATAGTTAAATAGTGTGTCTGACTCTATTTTGTTAATGTCAGGCCCAAATGTTGTTAAGGAAGGGGTCTAAGTGGCAGATCCTGTTGCAAATCTACTTGGAAACTAAACTAATAACGGTACTGCTCATTAAAATGTTAATACGTTAAAGCAAGGCAAAAATAAATACATATAAATACAAGTAAAAATCTTAGTTTTTAACTGCATGTAAAAGAAAAAATATGAAAACAAAACTTAAAGTAACTTCAAATGAGTACAAATACTTATTAGTGTTTCAAAATAACAAAAAATGTCAAGCCGAGGTCATTTGATAAAAAAAATATTTAATCTTTTGAACATTTATATATCTAAAAAAAATCCAATACGTTACTTTTCTTGTACAAATTATAACGCCGTAAAGTTATGATTTTGAAAACTTAGGACAAATAATGCTAAATATATCAGAAAAAACAGCTACATTCTTATCAGTAATATATACTATTTCTTTGGTATAAATGGACGAAAAGCAAAAATAACGGTTTCTGATGTCCTATTCTTTACACTAAGAAAAATAAAAATTTGAATCAGACTATAGAAGTTAAACTGACAGATGGCCGTATTGAAAGTATTAATATAAAAGTTTGTGCTCTTGTGTCAAACTTTTCAAATAAGAGAAGTAACTTTGTAAATCTTTGGCTTGGAACGGAAGTTGAAAGGGGGCATGAACAAACAGGTGAAATCACGATGTCAATACCCAATGTTCTATTTAATTTCCTTCAAGATGCTTAAAAGGTGGCTAAGTGAGTAACAAAATATTTGGAAGCAAGTCGAGAATAATAAAGCGAAAAACCGAAACGTTGTTTTATGCAAACATGAATTGAAATAGAAAAGTTTAGACAAATATTTAAGCAAACCATAACGTAATTTAATGGGCAATGTCATTTTAGTAGCTTTTGTTATAAAAAAAACCTATAAGGATATATCGTTTATTATATTACACTTAATAACATGAAGTACTTTACCATTAAGGATATTAGTACTTAACGCTGTACTTATAATAGTTAACATTCCAACTAGGTTAGGTGGGTCTCTGGTGTGTTGGGTGGATCCACTTGGCAATAGTCCCATAAAATGTCAGCTTTCATTATCGCTAGTTCTTTTAGAAGACAAAACACCAAGGCCTTTTATAAAAGTGTTCGTTCAGAGAAGAGTTTACTTTATTAATTGTGTCGGTAATCTATTTTTACGATGTATAACTTTGTTTGATATTTATATTTCTGAAACATTTATGTACTAAGCTTCAAATTTTTGTTACATTGTTGGAGAAATTAAGCCATTTTTTATAAAGTAATTCCCTCAAGAGTTTTATATTATAAATTTGAAGAACAAATAATCAGTTTGACATATAAGATACTCATAGCTCTAAAAGTAATGTTATTTCTTTGATAAATGCAATGATTTTTTTTAAAGAACTTACTAAGTATGTATTAACTTTTTAATAACATTGCATTTAAAATAATTTTTAATAATTATTCAAATAAATGATAAAAAAATTAGATCCAGTGGCTTAGTGGTGGTGGTAGTTGTGCTTCGCATTGCCACGCCAAAGGTCCGGGGATCAGATCCCGGATTAGGCGAGGTTGACCCCTCCTTTTTATTCCTTGAGTGGGTCGATAAAATGGGTACCAAGCATGCTTGGTAACTGGGGGTTCCACCTCTCCGGGATATATGCGTAGCACCCCAGAGCCCTTAGAGACAGAGCCCTAGGTCACGTAAGCTGATATGGGCACGGCAGGCTGTTGCACCGAGGAGTTTAGTTTTTTTTAGGAAAAAAACATTAGTAAGTGCATGAAAAATAATTTTTAAATTAAAAAACCAATTATAAAGAATTTCTTCATTCTAATAATGCATTTTACAATTTCAAGAAATCAATTCAAATAACACTTTCTTTAATAGTAAGAAAAACTGTTCCTACTATTTACGTATTTTATGAAGATTCTAAATAGTTTTTTTAAACCTTTTCCCGGTATATGCTTTTTAAACAATCAAATTTTTTATAATAAAGTAGTAATATTTTGTCGGAACACGTGGATTCAAAACTACGATGGCATTACACTTCTTTAATATTCTCTTGACAATCTTTCTAGAAATAATTTTATTGTTACAAAATTTATAATTTTTAGAAATACAGCCATTACTTTATTGAAAAACAATAAACATAAATTAATTAAACTAACGCATCGTTTATCATTATTTTTTAACCGATGTCTTTAAATAATAAACTAAAGAATGTATATGCAACCAAATTCCTAACCTTCATTGATTAAATTTAAATGTACAAAGGAAAACTTATTTGGCAGAGACTTCATTTTCTTTCACTCTTTCTGTTTATTTTGTAAAATTTATATTAAAATATATTTTTTAATATTAACACGATAAAATTATTTTGTTTGGGGATATCAGTTTTCCCCCGGGGTGTGTTTTCTACCTGGCCTTATATTGAAAATAAGCAATTATAGGTATAAAAATGGTGTCTTGGTTTATAAAGCAATACGTCAAATACCTCTTACAATAATCTTTATCAGTTGTTGTTGAAATATAAATATCGCCATTAGAGCTATTTTTTTTATTTTTTTCAACTTTGAGTTACACTTAAATTAAACGTACTTATATTAAACTTCAAATTTTATCATGTTGTTGAATTAATTTGTTTGTTGACTACTTCAGTTTACAATAAAATGTATGTAAAACATAACAAAATGCATTTTAAGTTTATTAAATCTTTTTAAGAATAGTTGGAAAATTGCTCCATCTATTTTGGCAAATTTGTAAAATATACCCTGTATACGGGACATGTTTTCCAGCTAAACGTGTTTGCATTTAACAACTTTCTGACAAAAAGAATATGTATAGTTTGGAAAAGCCATGTTAGTTTGTAGCTTAAGGTTTAAGGTTGTCAATGATACCAATTTAAATAATTCTACAAAATATGAAAATTAAAAAAGATATATCCAAAAAGAAATTAAAATCATGGAAAACTAGCCCCTGTTTTCCATAGAGAGGAGAATTTTTCAAGAAAATAAATTGAATGATGATCTATTGACTAAATTGAATGAGTTTCTATTGTATTTTATTATTTTATTTTATCAATTTTAGACTTCCAAAAATCGATACAATTTCCATATTATGCAAAATGTTACAATTTAACTAGAAAAATCTTAATAACAGTTACGTAACTTTTCCGCAATAATTCAATATACATCCTACACTCAAATCAGGTAGGTTTGAAATATCGTCCCACTAGAGCTTCACGATTGCTATTACACGCAAATCAGAATTTTATTGTGATTCACTTCAATAACTGACAAATAAAAAACCTACAAACACCTGAGCCACGCAAGCTGAAACTGAAAAAAAAAATTCCAACTTCGAAAAGCACAGCACTCCCCTTCCATAAAACCATCGTTGCAAAAAGAGATGTCACCCCAACCGTCATTTACTGCTTACAGTAGTTACTGAAACCTGCACCGGAACCACTAATTTGTGAACAAACCGGCCTAAACGCGTTTCCACTCCTGCGCACGTGTTTAGACACGTGGGCACTTCGTCCACCAATCCTATTTGCGCACGTGTCGCACTTAGGGGACGCGTGGCGCCGTGCAACCACGTGTGGGGTCCCCGTTGTGCTTGTATCACTGTCCAATGGGGGGAAAAATATGAAATTGGGTAATGGCTATAGCGTTTAACAAGGGATAACATTTGCAGCGTTTGGATTTGCGAATGAAGAGGTCAGATTGAAATCGTGAGAATTGAGATGAGATTGCATCTAAAGCCTGTCACTAATAATGTGTTAGTGGTTTGCGGGATACCTTTTGAGTAGTTTTCGTGATGTGCCAAAATCTGTTTTATTCATATGCGTCGTTTTTAAGTACTTTTTCGATTGAAGTTTTCGGAAACGTAGAGTTATGTGAAGTATATAATGTATCTTAATGTTTTCATAATGGTATGATCAATTTAAAGTATGTTTGTAGAAAATAAATATACCATAAATCTGTTTTTAAAGTGTTTTGTTTGGGACACACGTGTTTGCTGTGTTTATTTGCAATAAGAAATTTTTTTCTGGTTATGGTTAAACGCGAATAAATATTCACAGTAATCATCAGTGTTATTTATTATATAAAAAAAATTGGGGGAAAGACATCCAGACATTTGGAATATAAAAAACAGTTTAGAAATCATTTTTAACTAATAAAAAGTAATGGTTTAAACCATTTAGAACTTTTAATTTCTTAATATCGTAAATTCTGCCTAGCATAGATTTTTTTAGTTTATTTCATGGGTCGACTTTTTGAAACACATATACCACATAAAGTTGTTATTAGTTTTACTTATAATTTAAATGTAAATTTTACTAATAGTTAAAACTAATGAGACCTACTTAATAAGTAAAGTTCCAAATAAGTTCCTTGAAATAAACTATTTAAAACTATATCTAACAGAAAGATATTTAGTGAAGTTTACATAATGCATTGACAGTAAATTTTTAAATACCTTATTGTCAGATTCAAAAAGTTAAAGTAACTTTAAATACTAATGTTATTTAAACTTACCATCACTTCTAAAATTACAATTTAATGTTTTATTTACTTTATTTTTTTAATGCGGTTTTGTTTAGGCATCAGACAACGTGTATAAAAATTAAAAACAATCTAAGTATAATTACTCTATTGAAATTTACAAGTGCATGTTTTACCGAATTGTTTTGAAGTTTAATACTGTGTACTAACAATCTTATTAAAAAAACCTTGAACTATAATCCTGTACCCAACATAAAACACGAGATTTTCCAACAAATTTTATATTTGACAGATTTAACTTAATTTTTCATAAAATCATAGCAAAAAGGTAGATGTCATAAAAAGATGCTAAGAACGAAACATCAGAAAAAAAGTATGCAACTAATAAAATTATTAGAGAACAATCTGAAATATTGAAGTTAAACTAATAAAAATAAGAGCCTGGATTTATTTAGATCATAACTTAGAAAAAAACTGTTTGTATGCTAGATTCTTGTACCAAATGTTAAAAATAGTCCCGCGGCTCAACATTTTTCATTGTACACTTTTACTTTCTAGGTTAGGGGCAAAAGCTCCAAAAATGAGTCAAACTAAAAACCAATCTCATAGCTTCATTTTGGTTGATTGGTGGAGTTATTGGTAAAAAAATTAGCAATTAAAAAAGGAAGATGTCTTGTTAAACTTGCCAAGTATTATAATACGGCTTATTTTGCAATTCACATAATTAATTTTTGATTTTTAATTTATCAAAAATAAAATCAGCCATACAAAATTTGCACTTATTTACAAACTACTTGTTTTAAAAATAATAATTAAAAACAATATCAAAACTTTTTTTTTTATCATTTCTAAGCTGCCACCCAGCGTAAACAAATTCCGTCGTTTTAAAAGGAAAGTAAAACACGTGTTTCTTCATATGAACCTACTTCAAATGAATTTTTAACGAAATCGCCACTTTAATATTAAAAGGCAAATGTCAATAATTAAGAAGGCGCCTTTAAAATGCATTTTGATCTGTGTTTTACGCCAAGGCAAAAAGTTACAAGAAAGTATTATTTTTCGTTTCTTGCGCAATATAAGCGCTTTAAGAGTCAAGCTCATGTTATTAAATTACCGCTTTAAAAACTTTAAGCCTTTTTTTTTTATAAAAAAAAAGATGCAATGATAGTGATTGAAATCGGATTAAATAACGTTTCGTTAAAATATATGGATTTGCGAGTAAAACTTTTTTTATAAAATGTTAAATAGATGAAAGGATATTTTAAGCTTAAGTTATTTGAAATAGAACATGTAAAAAATAGTATTAAATTATTCATTCAAAAACTATTTACGTGTCTTCACATGAATGTAATTTATCAGCTTTTGTTCTTAAGTTACTTAGCATCATAATACACATATTACACAGTCATAATAATATAGCTGTAAAAAGTAATTTAAAAGAATTATAGTGCACCCTTATGAATATTTTTTAACAATTAAAAGATAATAAAAATAAATGCACTTTTTAATTGTTACATTCCATTGAAAAAAAAGAGAAAAAAGAATCCATCCTTTCTATTTTTTATGTTTTATAAGTTCTTAAAATAACGTTAATATTTTTATTTACATACCACAACATGCATTTAAAACGCTTTTATTTTATTTTATTAAAACTTTATTTAGTAAAGATTAATAATTTATTTGGTTGATTTGAACATCACATTACAGCTACACGAAGGCTACGCACATTAATAAATTTTCTAGATTTTCGTTATTTATACCCACAATAATAATTTTGTAAAAATAGTACCAATTTTTAAAATGATACTGCATCGAATATTTTTCGAATAATTTTTATACCCAAGAAACTGATAATCTACCCTGCGTTAGTTTAACGAAAAATATTTTCAAAGAGGTTTCTAAAATACTATGTACCGAGTTTTTTATGCATAAAATACTGGCAAGAAAAGTATAAAATAAAATTAATATTTTAAAAGTTGACCCATGAAAGAAATAGCATTGATTGGTCTGCAACCTACTATTATATGCTTTAAGTTTCTAAACCTTTTTTTCGGTTTTTTTTATTGGCCTACAATCGCAAGCCGTACCACTTCCATTAATACTACAAAATCCACTTAAACAAAATAGTTTTATGTTTCATTACATCCTTAAATTTATTGCTTATATACAAAAAAAACATTCCCTTTCAACAATTCCATAGATATCTATAGATTTTAGACTAACCTCAGCTCATCGATTAGTTGTTTACTACCAAAGTTCATGTGAATGCTCTCCCAAGTTCAGCAACTGAAAAATATCAATTGGAAAAGCGTTCGATATCCATGCTGTACTAAGCACGATCGTGGGTTAGCATAACACGATATGCATACCCACGCGAAAATGTATCATAAAGCTATCGACATAACCTTGTAGGTTATGACCAGTCTTAGGGCAGATACCATTAGAGATTCTGTGATTTAGAAGCTTTTAATGCATAAAATATGGACTGTTTTTTTTTACTGATGGTCGTAAAAATAAAATAAAAATAGCTTAATTTGTTCCGTTTTGAACACAAGATTATTCATTGGTTTCGATTAAATTCACTAATGGTCTTTGTTTTGACAATTTGACTATGAATTATTAAGGTACCGATATTGAAAATTGCCTATTGCAGAAAACTCAATATTCGAGGTTTAGCAATAAGGACAATAACAATCATAAGGATACTAATTGTATATAATTAAACGTTTATTGAAGATATCGATGTTGTTGTACATCTAAATGTTTTAAGTCCTATCTAATATTTAAAATAGATGATTATTTCATCTAACGATAAATAAGTGCGAGCTCAACTTAGTGAGAAAAAAAATAGCATTCTAATGATTACAAGTGGAATGATTGGGGGTGAAAGGGTTTAAACCATACAATTCCTAATTGTTTTGACAGTGTAAATAGATTGCGTGACTATATTATTGGATGTATTTATCATTTAAATTAAATTTTTAAAAGTTATTCACACGTTTTATAACATATTACTTAGCTTACTACTTAATGTATTGGCCAATAAGATATACTTGTAAATACCAATGAGCTCTATTTATTTATCTCGTATAAATAATAACTTAAGATTGATATTTTTAACAATGTTAATTTTTAAAGAGTTAATTTTTCTTTCAGAAAAGTTTTAAAACATTTCCTGATTGCAAAAGCATTGTTTCCTTACATAAACTTATATTTAATTTATTATTAGGTAAATACAAAATGTTTAACTGTAAAGTATAAATCGGAAGTATAATAAAAGTTATGATAATTTCTCTTTATGCTTTGAACTTACCATTTTTATAAACTTTTTACTAAAATTTCTTATACATGTGATAAAAACCTGCAAATGTAACGATTTTGAGTGATGAGGTTTTAATTTATATTACTATACTGAAAGATTCGATATTCATTTGTTAGTTTCGGTGAAGATTCGGTATTCACTTGTTAGTTTCAAAATTTTTGTTTTGTAATGCTACTAATCAGTACTATCTAAACTAGCATTCGTAAATAAACATTTGTTAGTTAATTATAGTAACGCATTGTAGTAAAATTTGTTCTACAATACACTGGTTATCAGTTAGATATGTCCGACCCATAAACTAACTGTGTGTTTGTGTGGTAAGTTTCATTAAAAATTGTTGAAACTACATTTAGTTTTTCATAAATATGTTAAGTTTTTAAATATAAATGTTCAGTTAAGTTTTAAAGGCAAGTACAATATTAAACAAGAGGGTCTCTTTCTTGTATATTGAACGACACTTACGTGATTACTTCAGCTGCAAATACTGCATTGCTGTGAGCAGTTAAATCCCCGATTTTACAAAAAAAAAACTCGAGCCATTGATTTAAACACTGAATAATTAGCTAAGAAAATACACCAAAGGTATATTTTTAGTACAGAAACGGCTTATGTGTTTTACTTATATACCTTCTCACAACTGCACAATATGCTGCAATGTTATGGGTCGTAAAGTAATGTATAAACAAAAATAAAAAATTTCACGAGAATTTTTGAGTTTACATGCATTTCAGCTTGGAAAAGTTATGGATATGCTTACTGTGGTCCGACTTGTTTACCACTGTATTCTAAAGTATAGCTTTATTGGAATGTAATCCATACATAATATACAGGATGTCATCACTTTGAGATAAAGCAAACAGACGATGACAAACATAGAACGGCAACAGTAGAACATAAATGAAACAAAAAAAATAACAAACAAGTCCCAAGAAATAAGGGTGGAAGGTGAATGCGGTAGAGAAGATGGTTGTTCCTCATTTGCCCAGGGTTAGGTTTGAATTATCGTCGCACTAGAGCTACACGAGGGGTGTTGTATTTAAGAACCACAGTCAAGTGACGAGCCGGCACTTGAATAGGCACCCAACGCAATCGTTAATCATTTGTCCATCATATCTTTTGCCTCCCAGTACAGTGTGACAAAGTCTCTCTGTTTTTGTGAAGCGTTATTTAGACCTGCACAGTCCAAGAGCTGGTCAAAGTTCATAACTCCAGAATTGCAAATTGTGTATATATTGGTATAAATGATACCGATCTTGTGTAGATGTTCTCCCATGTAGTCGTGGAAAGTAGTTCGTTTGAAATGTGCAATTGCTTCTTTCCTTGGCCTTAAACTACTCTTGTTCCAGGTGTTATGGATGTTTTGCCATTTCTCACCATTACTGGTGGCTTTTAAGTTGTCTCTGCAGGAGTTTTCTATATTTTTATGGAAATACTACTTTTATTGAATAAGGGGGAATTAAAGTTTGATCACTAGTTTTGTGAACAGGGAGGTTTTACTAATTTTTCACTTATACCACTCTATTGATTACTATCCGCACATCTAACTCAAGAAGTCACTTTATACCCTTGTAGAGCAATTCATTCCTTCCTTATTAGATATCCAAACTTACAAAACCTTTTCTTCCAGGGCAACCTCTTCCCGGCGTTCGACGACGGCCTGGTGGGCCGGCCCGACGGCCTTTCTATGGACATTGGCAAACACGGGCCGACGGGTGGGCCCGGCCTCCACATCAAGCACGACATGATGTACGCCCACCACCCCGGCATGGGCCCGGGCCACGCCGGCGCCAACAGCCGGCCCCACCACAGCCAGATGGTGCACTCCGGCATGGACGCAATGGACCTCCTCGACCCCATCTGCCCCTCCTCGCTGCCGCCCCTCTCCATGCCCACAGAGTCGAGCGCGGTCAGCTCACACCCGCAGCTCCACGGGCCCATCTACTCCCACGGCATGAACACTATGATGGCCACACACCACCACCCGCTGGCACCGCACCCATCCATGGGCATGCACGACGCAGACACGGACCCACGAGAGCTGGAGGCTTTCGCCGAGAGGTTCAAGCAGCGGAGGATCAAGCTCGGGGTTACCCAGGCCGACGTGGGGAAGGCCCTGGCCAACCTCAAACTGCCAGGGGTCGGGTCGCTGTCGCAGAGCACCATCTGCAGGTTCGAGTCGCTCACCCTGTCGCACAACAATATGGTGGCCCTCAAGCCGATACTGCAGGCGTGGCTGGAGGCGGCAGAGGCCCAGGCCAAGAACAAGCGCCGCGAGCCGGACGGGCCATCGGTGCTGCCCAGTGGGGAGAAGAAGAGGAAGCGAACGTCCATTGCCGCGCCGGAGAAGAGGTCTCTGGAGGCCTACTTCGCCGTGCAGCCGAGACCTTCGGGCGAGAAGATCGCAGCCATCGCAGAGAAGCTCGACCTCAAGAAAAATGTGGTCCGAGTGTGGTTCTGTAATCAGAGGCAGAAACAGAAACGAATGAAGTACTCGGCTCAGCAGCATTAGCAGAGACATTCATATTAGGGACTGATTTTAGACCTCGGTGGCACACGGAGGCTTCACACAGCGGGAAAACTGTTGAGTTTTACATTTTACGTGTTCTACGGCGAACTTCCACGAGATTTTCATAACTTTTTCATATATAATAATCAATTCTCACAGTTCATGTCCAAGGTAGATGAATTATTGTAAATTGGTACCAAAAAAAACTAGTACATCTTTAAAAGAATCTCTAGTTTTCTAGGGCATGTCTTTTTTAAAAACATATTTTCTTCTTTCAGCCATCCACATCACTATAAAACATTCATCTGTAAAATAAGAAAATATAAATATTTAAGGGATGATTTATCTGGCAGTTCGGACGTGCCCAAAAAAATTATTCAATGCTTTTCATTATACTTCTACAAAACAAGACTACTTGTTTGTAGCAGCCGAGTAGATACTATCATCTTTGTAATATAGCCAACATCAATCTCTTACTCACTATTTTTTAATGAAAAGATAATTGAACGTTGTCAAATTTTATACAAATGAAAACCAAAAAAAATTACACTAAGCCAGTTTTCAGAAATTCCGTGTAAAACTACCGCTAATTAAGGAAAATGTTCAACTTTCTTATGCCTCTTGTTGAACAATATGTTGCGAAACAATACAGAAAAGGGTATTGTAGAAAAATAAGTACAGAAATATCGTACAAAGAATGAAAAAATTATTTAAGAAATACAAATCTGAATACAAAAACTTAAAAACTTCCATTATCACACACAATAAAAAGGTAGAGAAATGTGATTCGGCATACCTTTATTTATTCAAAATTTAAAACACCGACTTTCTTGAAAACGAACTATTTTTTAAATGTTTTTTAACCTCTACGTTAAATAACAAAAATTATAACGGTGAATTTTATAAAACCTTAAATGAACTCTATTCAGTAAAATAAATTATATTCAGTAAAAAGTAAAAGGTTAATAATAATTAATAATTGACAATTTTTGGATGCTTATTAAAAAACAAATAATAAATATAGAACAAATATCTAATGTAATCTAAAATTTTGAAATGTTCTTTTGGACAGTTTCACATCTAAACTATTTCTGCATTACATAATAAATAGGAAAATCACACTTCCTAAAATGTAAGATTTATTATAAACATTTTTTTGTTTAAGCTTCAATTTCATTGAATTGTTCAATGTTCTCTTCCGAACACCTAAATTACTGCGTACTAAATTACAATTTGGCATCAATCGAAGATTACAACAATCAAATGAGTGGATAATACTCATACGATGCTAAGAAAAATACTCTTCTCGAAATTTTCCAAATACAAATAAAAAAAATTAAGCTTTATTAACAATCGAGTATACACCTTTATTTACAATTAACTTAAAGGTTAAAAAATATTGATTCTTAACTCAAAGAATCTTTGTTACAAATTAATGTAATGAAATTATCAAACACAATTTTGTAAAAGTTTTCACAGTTTGAAATATTCAGCTGATATTAAAAATTAACCATATTCTTCATTTGATGTAACAAAGTCATAGCTCGAAAAAAATGAAAAAAATCTGGCAAAATTCAAGCAAAGTTAAAATAGAATATTAAATTTTTTAAAAGACGAGGAATCTTGAAAGCTTAAAAATTAATATCTACTAGTTAAAATTCGCATAATTTCAACCACTCTTCTGCCTACTATAAAAAATGACAGGCCATTTTTTAGTTCCGACATTGTTGAAACAAATGAAATATGTATTATAACAATTCAGAATAATCATACCAATTTTAATACTTGCGATACCTTTTATTGAGAATAGTTTGTCTTTTAAAATTTACAATTTTGAAGTGAAATGTAAAGGTTTGGTATTGTGTATTTTTATTGGAAATTGTAACATTCTCTCCGTGAGAAAGTTTCAAGATTTTATGTAAATGCCGCGAGATCATATTGTACAACTGTGTTTGCAAAAATATTTTTTTCTGTTGTGTCAGATGTATATAGCATTTGAATTGTAAATACTCGGGTCCAATATAATAATATAAATATTACTTCATTACTGTGTATTTGACTCATTTTATCTTAAGATATCATTATAAATTATATACATTAAAAAAAACATTATACAGGGCGAATCGTAATTAATTAGAAAATAAGTAGGGAAATACAGTGCACAATTGAAGGTAAATTCTTGTAATAATACAATACTGAGTACAAACAATTTTTGAAATATAGAACAGTAGAATACAATATAAACATTTCAGAAATATACAGAAATGATGTTAATCATTTTTGGGTTGTAACTATTCATTTCATTTTATTAATACAGAATTTACACTTAAACTATAAAATATTGTTTTTGATAAAATATAGTTGTCCCTTTACAAAAAAAAAGATGTTTACTTAAAAAAAAAACTTAAGTAATATGTTTTTTAGCATAACACACCAATCTTACCAACTGTCTCTAAATACTAAACGTAAAAATAAAAATTCACACTACCCAGATATCATTGCTTAAAACAAAAATTGGAGATTTTATATCAATAATATCCAAGTGAATCTCTACCAGAAAAAATTATTGATAAATTTTTAAGAAAGTTCTTTTAATTAAGAAAAATAATGAACAGAATCTCCAAAAAAAAAAATTAATATAATCGACTCGAGAAAATTACTCCGAACTTCTCATTGTGTTTATTCCTAGAAATGTGAATTTTAAATTTTTGATAACGTGTGCTTCGTTTGCTAAAATTAGTTTGAAAGCCTATAAAATCTAGTTATGAAAAGCTGAAAAAAAGACAATAAAATTAATGGCTGAAACAATGACAAAATATTTTATCTACTATTTAACTGTCCATACTGCTACCTAAATACTGCTAATAAAATATTTCTTAATTAAAACAAAAATTAAAGTACAAATTATACATATTTTAATTAGTTTCGAGGTATTTAAGCAACAATGAAAATATCTCAAATTAAAAGTAACAGGTTTTAACCAAATTGAAAGCCAAAATGCAATTTTTGTTAAAATATATTTGAACTTGTATGACGATCCACTTTAGAATATTTGGACGTGCTACCGTTAAAGATTTTTCACGATGATGCATAAAAGCAAATATAGAATTTAAAAAAAGTCAAAGAAACTGTTAAAGTTAATATTTAACTAATCATAACAATATGCTCTAATTCAAAAAGAGCCCTTTTTCAAATTATTGAAAGTAAAAAAGATAATGATACCATAGCACAAAAGCGGAAATATATTTTTCTTTATAATTTTCTGATTAAAACTCAATGCAATAAAAAAACAATATCACTAATGCAATAAAGTATGCATGTGAGAAACTTTTTAACTCATTTCAGCACGAGTTGTTAATGGTTCAATTCGCAATATAAAATATCCAGCATTTAAATGTTTATCACTGTTTTACAAGTTAAACTGTTAATGCTGGTTATTCTTTTAAAACTAATTTCTTTAGTGGTATTTTCTGTGCGTGAATTTAAATATGTCAAAAGAAAGTTTAGAAAAAATAAGTGACATTTACCATTTTAGTATTTAATAAAATGTTCGTAAAATTCTATTTTTTTTGTTCTAAAAATGAGAATTTACAACCGTCATTTATAAAAGACTACATCAATGAATTCCATAGTAAATTATCGTGAATCAAAACAATCAAAGTCTACAAATGTTTTAAATGAATTCACATACTTTTATCTCCACTTGTTTACAAATAAATGTTCTTAACGTCTTTATTTAAATCCTTTGCTTTGTATTCCTTTAATTTATTTAATGCAAATGTAGTAAGAAAAAAAACATTGTTAGCGTTTTATCTTTACAGCAGTGTAATGAAATCCATATTTCAAAAAATAAGCATAACCATGCAATAAAGAAATTAAAATTTACCAAAACATTGAAATCCTTTAGGGAAGTCTTTTCAAATAATTTATTCCAAGCAATCTCTCAATAGCATTTGAATATTAATGATATTTAACGAGAATCATTTTCACTGTTATAAGAAACATTGTTTTGAATACAATTCATAATTCAAGAAAGTTTATATTACGCAAGAGCATAATGAAATTAGAATGAGGATAATTCGAAAAAACTCGTATTAGACAACCTAAACATTATTATATCAACATTCCATTAAGCAAGCGATGGAAAACCTTATTCTGCATCGCTCTAATAAAGATTTTTTTGCAAACTCTGCTCTCCACATCTTATCTCAATAGAATTATAATTTAATTAGCAGTTCTTCACTCGCTAATTAGAATTTATACAAGAGGGATTCGCCCGCGAAAGAAAAGCAATTTTTCGGCCCTCGTTTCTGATTAATACTTTTTTTCAGCATCTCGATAGGCATTTGTTCGGCAGCAGTTAAAAAAAAACATTCCAGCACACACACAAAAAACTATGACCGAGCGTCGAATCGACTGCTTCGCCTTTCCCAGCCCCGAGCGCAGGTTTTGAGAGCTAATTAGAAAGAATTCCCAGGTAATCTCATCTTTACTCGATTACAAATCCAATAACGAGACACTTCCTAAATCAGTTGTTCCTTACCAGTCGGGCCATGCTCCGCCCCTGCTCCGCATTAGAGGATGATATCCCTACATTATGTATTTAGTACAAGCCTTCTTCGTTAATTATGAATGCGGAGCGTGAATTATAAATGCACCTTTTCACGGTGTTTCTAGTTTAAAGGAGTCTTGCCTTTTGCTTCGCTCCCGACGAGAAGCGGATCAGACTAATTACTCGAAGCCTGCTTGCGAGGAGGTCGCATTTGGGGACATTTCGGGAAAGAGTTGGGAACTACTGCCGTTGTTTTGCAGTCACATACTCAATAAAATTGTATCTTATAATTAAAAGAATGTGTAGAAATATTTAAATATAGTCAATCACTCAATAGAATCGTATCGGAAAATTTAAAGTTAGGTTATGTTTGAATTATCGTCGCACTAGAGCTAAACGAGGGCTATTGGCGTCGGGCGTCGTATTTTAGAACTACATTCAAGTGACGAGCCGAAACCTGAATAGGCACCCAACGCAGCCGGTAAGGGCGACATCATACGCAGCGTTAGGACTTTGAAGGATGCTTAATGTGCATTCAATTACACGGGGTATTGTTCGTCGGACATTTTTGAAAAATTTAAGGTGGACATATTTTCGGTACGCTATTTCGTATCTTTACGCTTCTGCTATGTTACTTTAGCGGTACAGTACTGCTTTGAGGAAGTCGTACTTAGGAGCATTCAGTTAAAGAGTTGGAAACCATTATCGTTGTTTTGAAACCAGTTTGCAATAAGATACTCAAAAATAAAATAGTACCTAATAATTAAAAGAATTTGTAGAAATATTTGTGTGTAGTCAATCACTCAATAGAATCATATCTGAAAATTAAAAGAATTTGAAATATTTTCTGTATCCCATTTTAAAATTTGACGTAAATTCCATGTAATTTCAAAAGGGGTAACGTCGGCACGACTTCGTTGTAAATGATCTCATTTGGGTACGTTTAAAAAAGGAACTATTGTTTTTGTTTTAAACGCAGTTTACTGTCGCTTACTCAATAATAAAAATGCTTCTGAAAGTAAAAATATTTTTTTTAAGTATTTGAATGTAGTAAAACACTCAATTGAATAGTAACGGAAAACTAAAAGTTGGAATATTTTCTTTACGCTATTTCGCATCGTTAGCTTCTACTATGTTAATTCAAAGAGAGAATAGACACATTTAATTTTACGGTTTTACTTTTAGAAAGTCGCACCTAGGAGCATTGGATTAAAAAGTTGGGAACAAATGGCTTTTTTTAAGACAGTTTGTAGTCACATACTCAATAAAAATGTATCTTACAATTAAAAGAATTTGTAGAAATATGTGAATGTAGTCAATCACTCATTAGAATCGTATCAGAAAACTAAAAGTTGGAACATTTTCTTTAAGCTATTTCGCATCGTTACACTTCTGCTGTGTTAATTCAAAGAGAGAACAGGCACATTTAAGAGTACAGTACTACTTTGAAGATGTCGTATTTGGGACTATTCAATTAAAGAAATGGGAACCATTGGAGTTGTTTTGAATGCAGTTTGCACCCACACACTCAAAATAAAATTATACCTGGAAATTAAAAGAATTTGTCAAAATATTTGAATATAGTCAATAACTCAATGGAATCGTATCTGAAAACTATACGAATTTTTTGAAATATTTTCTTGGCTCTATTTTTCATCTTGACGTCAATTTCAAGCAATTTAAAAAAGACCACATTTTTGGTTCAATTTAGTTGTAAATGAAGATGTCTCATGAGTTGGAAACTGTATGCAGTTGTTTTGAATGCAGTTTGCAGTCACACTCAATAAATTGTATTTAAAAATTAAAATAATTTATCGAAGTATTTGAATATTGGCTATCACTCAACGGAGTCGTATCTGAAAATTAAAAAAGAAATGTTTAAATATTGCCTTTACGCTATTTCTCATTTTGAGATCATTCAAAATCGAGTCGAAAACTATTGCTGTTGTTTTAAATGCAGTCACATACTCAATAAAATTGCATCTAAAATGTAATAAAAAAATTGAAATATTTTTTACTTATTTCGTACCGTGGCTTTCAGCTGTTAATTCGAAGAGTCACATTTAAGGGTACATTATTACTAGTCGCACTAGGGAACATTCCGAAGAGTTCGGAATTATGACGTTGATTTGAAAGCAGGCACATACTCAATAAAAAAAGCATATAAAAACTAAAAGAATTTGTGGAATCATTTTCTTCGCTTTATTTCGAACTGTGACTCTAATTTCATGTTAACACAATGAGAGAAATCCTTACTTTTTACACACAGTCGAATTAGTAGATGTATCAAATTTTATGTGTACAATGTAACATCATATTGTGGAAAATAAGTTGAATAATTCATGTCTATGCACATGAATTTTCAATTTCAAGAAAGCTCACTTGCTCTGTAACAGATAACAATGAAGATGTAACACTATTAAAAAAATTCAAAAACACGAACTCTTTGAAGAATTTTTTTATTTGGGTACGGGGTGTGGGGGGTGGGTCATTTTAACACTTAAAGGGGGCATTTGTTTTTATGGAAATATGGCATATAAACCTCAGATTGGAGAAAGTTTAAAAAAGATTGTTCTTATGATTGTTCGTCTGGAGTGGTATTTGTTTTATGACAATCACTTTCTCCATACAAGCGTTAAAATATGTATGTAATAGCAACAAATCTCGATGTAAATAATAGGTTTCATAACACGAATGACATTGTTAAAGTGGTCAGCATTTTTTCATAAGTTAAATAAAATCTCTATTTCCAGGATGGCAGAATAAAACCAAACCTAACATATCCGTTCACCTTTAACTTTCAAAATACAATCACGACTAACATAATAACTTTTCCGAATCCTACTTTTCGGAGCCAAGCTGCTACAATGACCCCCCCCCCCCACCCTTCAATGCCAAACAACTGTCCCCTCATAATATGCTTAATCAAGAACCCTCCCGCCCCATCCACTCTTGTTAACAAAAGCTCAATGGAATTAACAAGCGAAGGTGGGGAAGCATCCTTAATCTCTTTTTGGCGGATCATTCCGGGTCAATAACGGGCCCTCAATCCGGGGGATAATCCCCCGCCCCCCTGGGCGAAAGTCAGGGCCCCCCTCTCGAGGATTACAACAGGGAGTGATGCGTTATTTTTAAACTGTTGTTTAACTAGAGTGGACAGGCGTACTGAATTTCGTAGTACAGTTTAGTTTGTTATTTAGCTATCTAGCTGCAAAATTGTGGAAATAGTCTCCGTTTAATTAGTTCATAGTTTCTTCAAACAAAAACAATGTAGATAAATATGATTTATGAAAATTTTATGATGATTTTATAGTCAAAAAGTCAGTCTACTGAAACTAATCTGGTAAGGCTATGCTTAACCATTGGGGTTCGCGAATAGAAACGCACTGATAAATGAGTAGAAGTTTTGCTTTCAAATCTTCTTAAGACACTTACATTTAGAAAAGTGACAACTACGTATATAATAAATATCAATTTTAAAATTAAAATTAATTAAATTTTACGACATACACTGTAAATCCTTAGTTATCCTTACTCTTTTTTCATGGATTAAAGTTACACAAATATAAATTTTACTACGTAAAATCGGTGGCAGCATGTGCTATCTTCAGTTTTACGGAGTAACACAAAATTAGAGTAAACTACTCGTGTAACGTTGCACTGTAAATTTAGTGTATTTTAAATAAATCTATAGGGAACTATTCTTAAACCAGTATTATGGAGTAACGTCAGCACAGTTTTACAGTGAATGATGAGTTACAATAATCGAATCCTTTATCTTTCGACAGTACAATAAAATAAAAACAGCTAAAATTCCGATAATTCTCATTTAAAATAGGTATTTTTGCCAAAATACAATAGTTTCCGTATATGGCATATTCGCGCTACAGAACACACATACCATTTGTTACCATGAATTCCGTGCATTGCTAAATCATATAAATATTTTAATAATAAATATTTTTTAATTAAATATTTTAGGAAAAAGAACATATAACTGTTCTCTGCAAAATACTGAAATGAAAGAAGCCGGTTGCGCAAACATTCTTTCCAGTTGTGGTGATTTTATTATAACAATGTAGTCCCTGGAGTCTATCATTATTTAATGGCGGTCCCCGCTCTTTTCTCTGCCCGGGGATGGTTACAATGGTCTCTTCAAGCGGTTTGTTCAACAAGCCATGGGTATTGGCACAGCATATGCCGACTTTGTAGTCGTTCCGTTCATTAGGCACACCAGTACTGATACCGATACTTGGGTGGGTACTTCCCCCACTCGAATTCCACGGGGAAATTCGGTAGGTGCTACTGTATCTGTTGCTGGCACTGATTTCGGGGATTGGTTATGGGCAATGCGTAATGGAAAAAAGTTATAGCCTTTACCGATTGCACTACAGATAAGTAGCTTTACCTGCTTGGTCGAAAGTACATTTCTAACCTATATATTAGTTGTTTAGTTTGATATTTTACAATGTTAAAAGCGTGGATGATTTCAAAGGTGTTTCAAATATAAGTGCATAAAGCTTGGGCTTAATGGAGAAAAATATATAAAATGTCAATAATTAAACTTAAAAAAACTGTTATAACATTTAAACTATTTTTTGTATAAATAGAGGGATTTATATTTTCTTTTAAGCAAATTTCAATTAATTTGATGTGAAACATAGTTCTTTTAACAATATAAGGTGTATTTAATATTGCTATTTATAAAAAGTGTACACAATAATGTGGGTAACAAAAGTTCCTCTTGAAATAGGCAGGAAAACTACAAATACATTAACAAATTTTAATGTTTACTTTAAACCCAAAATGCAACTAAACATTGTATTTTATTTTCATGTTATGTTAAAATATTGTCTAATTTTTAATTATTACCTGATATACAATAAAATTTTTAAGTTTTTCAAAAAACTATTTCTAGTAATATTAAAGAAGTATTTCTTTCAAAAAGGAATTTTGGTTAGGTATGTACAGTTTTAAAAAAATTGAAAATTCAAGAACTTTTTACGCATTTTTTGGTACCGGAAATGTCATACTAAATATTTCAGGTAAGGTAAAGAAGTCCGATTTTGAAGTTTGCAAAACTTTTCCTACAAGCCTTAAAATTTGTTTACCCTTTCCTCCATAACAGATATTTACAAAACTAATATTCTAAAACGTTCAAGAACTGATTCAACTACTCAAAAAAATTCAACCCTCCAGAACCCCAAACTGACCTAAAAACATACAAAACGAAGCCCAAATATTTAAACCACCGAATCTCTCTTTTTTTTTCCAGATGAACAAATAGCTAGAAAGGCACTCTCAAATTAAAATCGATTTTTCTATCCAGACCAACCCCTCTCCGCATTCAACTAGCTACGATGTAGGTTACAAGATTATTGCACAAGCCGATTGCGCTAAGCCGCGGGCGCACAGAGTGCATCAAAAAACCCTTTCCCTCTGAGTTGACAAGATTTCACCCCTTCTGAAAACATCGAGATAATTCGCCTATTTTAACACTTTCAGGCCTTACACTCAAAGGGAAAAACGAAATACTCTAAGAGGTACTTAGGGAAAAAGGGGAGGTTTTTTAAGTAAGAAAGCTGCGAAATTGGAGCCCTCAGGGAATGGCTTTGATTTGGGTGGCGAGGTATTGATTTTGATTTCAGGTGTTGATCGGATGGCTGGATAATATATTGTGTTAGTGAAGTTACAAATGAATCTGGTATGCACAAATCTGAAAAAGTCGTTATTTTTAATAATAAATCAGTTATTAATTTATGAATTAACTGATTTTTTTATAGGCAAAATAACGACATTTAAAACAAAATTGTTTAAATGTTGGTTTATATTCAGACTGCAATATAAACATTGAAAGATTGGAAACAAATTAAACTCGCCAATTGTGAATTAAAAATTCCGCTAGTGTTGATCAATAACACTTTTTTTAAAAAAAATAATAATTTCGATAATTTAAAAAGTCTATTTCCTTTTTCTTGAAAAATTATTTTTTTAACTCATTCTAAATTGAAACAAATATTTTTACGACAGAAATGCGTAAGATCACTTTTGCAAAACTTCCTGATCTTTAAAGAGCTATTTATGTTAAGATGCTAAGATATATTACAGCTTTCTTTTATTCTGCATAGCTGAATTGTAATAAATACCCTTAATTGACTTATTCACTTATGGTGCTAAAAAATGACGACTGTTTACGTGCATTTTTTAATGATAATTACCAGCAAAATTATATTCAAACTAAATTGAAAATCATCAATTTACATACAAAAAAAATCACAACCCTACGATCTCCGCAATTGATATCAAAAAGTTTATTATTGACCACAAAACAAGAATAGAAAATTAAGTACGTTCATCAACCCAATTATCCCACAAAATGATTTCAGTACAATCCACCATTCCTTCACCACAATCCAATTTTGATATTTGATCTTCTTAACAACTTGACAATAAATCACAAAAACCGTCATTTACCACGGAAAGCAACTTGGCACAATCCAGTTTCTACCGTGTATGCAAAAACACATCTATCCTCCACAATGGCTTTAATAATTATTCCGTGCTTTATTGCTGCCTTCCGCTTGTCTGGGAAGTAACAGCAGTCTCTGCGTGCATTGTCCGATTGCATATCGATTGGTGTCACCTGTAACGCGCTATATGGACAGGTGCAATGCGATGAGGTCATTCTTTGACCCAAGGTTGTGTCAATGGGATAGTCCGAACAGAGTTCGATCTGGTTTTTACAACTGTAGTAGACCTTTGTTGGAGTTTTTCAAATAAATCTAGATACTTTGGATTGATGCAGGTGTGTTAGGCTCAAATATGAAAAGGAATGACAATTTCAGGGTAGCTAAGTTTTCACTGAAATAGTAATATTTCCCTACTAGCACACAATATCGTAATATCAGCTCTGCATACTGATATATCAGCTTTTTAAATTGATCTAGATTGCTATTTAAATCTTTAAATACTTAACATAGCAGCACAAATGAAATTGATAAGTATATCTCTTTATTCTTCGCAGCAGAGCTACACGAGTGCTACTGGCGTCGGGCGTCATAATGTGTTTTGTTATTATTATCAAAATTATGAAGGTTTTAAAATTGCAAAAACGGGTAATAATCCATAAACTTTTTTAAAAAATCTTAATTTATAGCTTTAACACAGATAAATCACTTTTTCTTTTCAAATTTAAAATAAAATACACGCAATAATTTTTTTTAAAAAGACTTATTTACAATTAAAATTAAAAAAAAAACATTTATTGATATCAATACCAGCAACTGAACACGGAAATTCCAGGCAATATTTCCACACTTACACACAACTTAACACGCAATCCTCCTATACCTAACAAACAATCATTTGCAATGCCTTCTAGCTAATGCAATAGCATTTCTAGGAAGACCTGGAGTCTATCTATACCAGTACAGCGTACATAAAGTACATAAACAAGGAATCCCAGTGGAAGGCCCGTATTGTCTCATTTCCGGAAAGCAAAGTAATTATCGCACTCTGCTAATTCGGTTTGGTTGTCTCGCTAACGACTGGCCGAGTGTAGAGGGCCGTAATGGCTTTCATCAAGAGCGCAATCAGACCTTTGCATTGACATTTAGTGCCTCTCAGCAAACGCCCGCTGTTGATCCAATCCCGGCCACTTTGCTAGGTATTCAATGAATCGGGCTGGCTTGAGATAGGGATGGATTTTCATTTGGAAATGTTATTGTTTAGAAACATTAATTAATGTTACAGTAAGTGGTGAAAACAATATTCTTAGATTTTACATCGATTCTTGTTTGTCGGTTTAATTAAAAAAAAATTAAGGTCAAGTTACAGCAAAATTCTAAATCTTACTTAAACGTTTTTGACAGGGAAAAATCTTTGAACAAATTTTCACTTAAAAACTTAGGAAAAAAACAAGCCTATGCATTATTATAAGCGAGAAAATGTCTGATAATAAATAAGTAAAAGTATATAAATAAATTGCTTTAAAAAAAATAAAAGCGGTCAGGGTCGACATGTGGTACAGGAAAAGTATGGTAT
This sequence comes from Hylyphantes graminicola, assembly GCA_023701765.1. Taxonomy (NCBI): domain Eukaryota; kingdom Metazoa; phylum Arthropoda; class Arachnida; order Araneae; family Linyphiidae; genus Hylyphantes; species Hylyphantes graminicola. Next base: position 14,988,517 of record CM043123.1, read on the forward strand.
AAAACTTTTATCAGACATTCGTTTTTATTCTGATTTTGTTAATTTAAAATTAAATACATTTAATATCATGTAGCTAACGACTTTAAGGGCTTTTATTTCTATTCAAAGTCTTTTTTGAAGAAAAAAATCTGAGGTACAACCGAATAAATTTTTTAAAAAAAGTTAATGAGAAAAACATTATCACAAAAAATAACAATTCAACTACTGCTAATTTTAAAACTTTTTTTTAAAACTTAATTCGTTAATTGTTCCGTTATGTTGTTCGACCTTAAACGCAGTTTATTTAAAACCAATTTATTCTAAACTTATCTAAAAAAAACTTCGTGTACTACTACATAAAACAATTAAAAAATATCTGCAATCTTCAGCGCACTATCCTTCCCAAATCGTCCACTAAGTATCCGATAGATACCACATTCAGTGTTTTTGTCCTATCTTAAAGTAGAGCGCCTAAAGAAGAGTAATTGCCCTTGTGTAATGATAAGTTCTGTCGGATGCAAGTGTCAAACATGACAAATGGCTTGACGTCACAGCGAAAGTTGGATGGCAAGAAAGATTAACTACGCTACAGATGAGTATTAAAGAGGGCACAAAAGTTGGAAAGCTCTCGAATCCATAGTTCATAAAGAAATCATGGATGGGACATATAAAATAAACCTTTTCATACGAATCCATAATATATGTATAGATATGTATATGTGATAAGTATAGTTAAGATGGATGTGATATATTTGATAAACTGGAGCGTATATTTGGACTTAATGAAGTTATTAACAGTTTTTTATAAAATATAAACTAAAATATTTGTATCGAAAATATTTTATATGTATTAGGACGATTTTATGGGGAGAAGGAAACAAACGTGCGCCGTCTTCTGTGGAAGAAGGTTTTTAAGAAACAAGGTTTATTAGGAAGAAGGTAAACTTTAAACTGCTAAATAAATATTTATCCCCTTATTAACATTTGTAAACAAAATTAGATCGAGTTGAGCAAATCTAATAAGTCAAATAAAGATCTTAAATAAATAAAATTATATCCGTGTGCTTGTACTTCATTTTATATTGTCTTTTTACAAACCCAGAAAGATACTTAAAATGTATCTGATTCCATGTTACGTCTATGAGATGGACTGAATTGAAGCAGAACTTTCAAATGAAAAAACACAGAAACTTTTAAAGTGCCGTAATAATTTTCCCATTATATTCTGCGCATTTTGACAATTTTTCCGATACATATAATAGTATATCCGTGTTTTATGGTTCACATGGATATAAATTTCAGACAGACAAACAGATACTATCAATACCATTAAAGAGTATTACTGTGTAAGTCACACATTAGTGTGAATGAAACAATTTCACCTTTAAGACCAGTTTTTAAAAATATATTTTTTTCTTACGGAAGACTCTGGTATCACCTTAAATTCTTTTATTCAAGAATCATGTTCTCTTACTGTATAGCAACTTATAGACATATTTGAATGCTTTTACTAATATTTACAGATTCAGTCAACTTGGCTATGCCACTATACTTCCGTTAAACATTACATTTCAGTTAATAATCCATATAATCGCGTTTTAAAATTAAACAAATCAACAAGTACTATTTTACAAATTTTGAACATTGATAATTTTTTACAAATTTAGGATCATTTGTCCTTCCCTAATTGAACTAAAAACATTTCAAAATACTGTTAGTTCCAAGCCAAAGCTGAAACAACCTGTAGCAACCTGATCTCGAAACGATTTGAAAAACCAAAAACTATTCAAACGCGATATCCAGCTAACTCAAAACCACAACCTCATCTTAATTCCAGAGAGCTAGAATCCATTAATTGGGAGTAAAAAACCATCCCCTCAAGGGTAAAATGAGGGTAAAGCGCAATGAGAGGTCGTTAATTTATTAAACAGCATGCAAAAGTCAAAAATAAAGCGGGCACATAAAGGAGCAAGAATCCGAATATCATCCATGGAACATAAAAATAAACTAGATAAGATCCGTCAGTGAAAGGAAAGAAACACACAGGTAATGAGGACCAAATGAATATTAGACGAAGAAGTGAAATTCAACTTTCCTCCCCGGCCATAGAAAAGAAAAGGGGGGAAAAGTCTGTTCTCCTCGGAGGTCTATCTATAATGCACAGGCGGCATCTTATATTTAAAACCAGTTATAAATTATTACTCATTGTTAAATAATAGAAGAATGCCTTCCGCATTAGCTGTCTAAAGATCCTTATGAATTATTTAGCGAGGAATGGCGTGTTGTCTCACGTGTAGCTGGGGCGTGCCTTTTGCAAGGCAGACACCGGCAGGGAAGGTTCAGAAACCGCTGCCGCCAGCAACAGCGAGTGGTGCCGGGTAAGGAGATTTTGTTTGCTTGGTAATATGCATGCTTTTAGTTGAGTTAGGGCTAAGTAAAATATTTTCTGGAGATTATAAAATTTTTGTATCATTTAGTGGATATTTTGTTTCGTTCACAAGAAAAGTAAAGGGTTCATTTAGATGAAAGATATAGTTTTGTGCTCTTATCTGTATTTACTAGAAAAACAAATTTAATCAATATTTTACAATGTTAAATTACCCTGTAGAAGTTAACACTGTTCAGATACTATTTAGGTTAAAAAAAATTGTTTTTCACGCAACTAAATTTGTCTTACTTAGTTTGTTTAGAGCTATGGTCTTTTTCCCCCTTTATATTTTTTATTTAAACGAAGAAAACTTTTTGTACAGACAGTTTGGTTTCCTATAATCAAGTTTGTTTTTATAATTTAACCCTTTAACGAAGACTAATGGAATCAAATTAAGGACAAAATTTAGGGTAGATGTTAAGTGGATCTTCTGACTTAATGTGTATTTTTAAGTTGGTATATTTTGTATGGAGTTACATTGGAAAAATGGCCAACAATATAAACCTTCTTGATGATATTTTAATTTGATATTCAAGACAAAGGTTTTTCGGATGGTTTGTGAAGAGTTGCAAAAAGAGTCAAATAAACTCATTAAAGACTTCTTAGTGAATTTTATTGACTCATTAATGACGATTTATTTAACACTATTAACACCTTCATTTCCCTATAAAAACATTAACTTAAAGTTTTTAAAATTCGTTTTTCATGTTACTTAATTTGTCCTGTATAAATTTATCGAGCAATTGTCTTCAGTTGTCTTATATTTTGTTTACTTGGATAACGGAAAATCATTTTAACATGACAAATGTTCCTGCTAACTATTGTTAATGAGTTAACAGGTATTTTGTTTGTTTCTACCTTTTGCAAGAAAACAAATAAAGGGTTCAATTAAAAGAGCAATACAGTTTTATGCTGTCATCTATATTTACTAAAGAAAATTGTTTAGAAAAAATAAAATTTATATTGTAAAATTACCCTGTAGAATTTAACCCACTTCAGATATTTAGGTTTAGTCTGGTTTGGTTTGAATTATCGTCGCACTAGAGCTACACGAGGTTTAGGCTATATTTAGGTTTAGAAAATTTGTTCTATGTGTGACTAAATTTCTCTTAGTTTTTTTAGAACTATGGTCGTTTTTTGCTTAACATTTTGTTTATTTAATACAGAAGATAACTTTTTACACAGCAAGTTTGGTTTAGTATAGTAATTAAAATTTCGGAAATCCCCATTACTATTGAATCTGAATCACTAAGTGTTTCACTCAATCTAAAAAAACATAACTTGGTTTATCACTGTCAGATTAGTTTAAAAATATTGCAAACTATTGTAATTTGCATATTAATCCTCAACGTAAAAATATGGGTCAGGTCTACTAAAATATTTCCGTAACTCTCCTTCTCAAATAGGCCAAGCCCAATTTTGCATTTAGTGATTCAAATACGAAAATTTGGCACGCTATTCATTGCAACTTTTTTTTGTAATTTTTTTTTTTTGGATGACAGTGTTTTAAATACTTTTTTGGTAGAATGCAAATCGTATGTAATCATAATCTTTCTGATATGCTTTAAATTTGGCGTTATGAGAGAGTTGAGAATGGAATGGATTTTGATATTCGAAGTAACTATAGCATAGCAGCACGAAAAGAAAAGTACTACATTTATAAATAAAACAGCTTCAAAAATAGTTAGCTATATTACTCGCATGATCATATTAAATCAGTTTTATTGATTCATTGCTAAAATTAATATTTCCCAAGACTTATTTTCGCAAAGCAACCAAACGTCGTTAATTCTGCAGAGCTCCAGAAATTCAAGTACGTGTTATTTTATTTATGTGAGTGGTATAGGATTAAAATGCAGTTTAGAAATTAAAACAAGAAAGTTTACTAAATGAATACATCTATTTAACAAATTTTAGTTGTTTATTCAAGCCAAAATTTCAACATATTTTTAATAAGAAAAACTTTTCATTTATTTTTTCGAAATAGAAGATGGCTTATACGACTCAAACTATAACTTGATATATGAGCTTTACACATAATATATTAAGGAAAAATTATCCAAGTCATTTCATGCTTCAAAATTCTTTTTGAACTATTTTTTTTTATGTTGTTACGATAAAATTCAAAATTCTTTTAGAGAAAAAATGACGTATTATAATGGCTCTACATTAGCTCTAAAAAAGTAACGGCTATTTTGGATATTCATGGACATTAAGTCGCTGACACAACGCCAATTTTCTTTGGCTTCGTGCCGAAAAAAAATCGAAAATTTGTACTTTACCTATGTATAAGCATTAGGTATCCTAAACTAAAGTTAAATTAAAACTTAACATTTTATATCCTTCATAATGTTTACGGTTTTAATTGTCCTTAATTTTTTAAGTTAACGGTGTTTTTTTCTAGTACAATAATTATATTGTCATAGTTAAGGAAATAAAATATTTGTTTATCATTTCATATTTCAACAAACAGCCTATTTACTTCGTAGAAATGTTTTTATATATGTAATTTTAATTCACTGTTTATTTATACCTAGCTTTTCTTCTGGCTTAATGAAAAATTCAGTTCAGTGTTAATCAAAGTGCAGAATGTCACGCAATGTAGTTTAAAAATTATTAATTATTATTTGCATTAATTATATCATGTTATTAAATATTTTTTTATTTTATATTGTCAATTGGATCTCTGAGGTGCTTAAATATTATTAGATTATGTCATAAAATTAGCTATACAAATTCAAATATACATTATCTTTAAAGAAAATATATCGTCTTCTCTTACAAAAATCTTTTTTACAACGAATGTCAAACAATATTTGATTTGTGTAGAGGATAATTTGGGAAAGTTACCAAAAAAGAACAATCACAGTATATTATTTTAATGTATTTCCTAATTGTCTTCATTTCAAAACTACTACCCAAAAATACCAAATCAGCAAAATTTAAGACATTAACTTCTATAAACCTACATTCTCTAAGATATTTAGCCTCATCCTTTAGAGGTCGCACCTAGCAACTACTAAAAAAGGCACCACAGTATTTTCAAGAACCTTATTTTAGATACTTTTGTTGAAAATTTTCTGAAAAAACCACAAGGTAGTTTTAATTTGAACTTACATTAAATATTTTTTTTTAATTTTGTAATTAGATTTTTCTTTTTTAATTAACTGGTTTCTATTAGTAAGTTTTTATAGTTTTTAATTAAAATTATCTACAAAAATAGCTCGTATATCACAATAATCTTTGTATTTTTGTGTGAGTTATTGTAAAGTAGTACTCAAAAATTATATTGATATATTTTTTTACTCCACCAATAGGATATTTTGTTTGTGACTCGTCTAAGATTATAACTTCACGTGCAATCAAATATGATAAGAAAATGTATAAAAATAAGTATTTTGTATTAAATACCATAACTTTAAATTTTAATAAGACTACACTGTGTTGCAATTGGCATTTTAAAAATTGGTGCCATTTTTACATGAAAACTACTCGTTATAAAGATTTGTTTTCACCAAGTCCTTAAGATTACATTCGTGGTTTTTTTAACCACATAAAAACTAACAGAAATAATTACAGGGCTTAAAAAATTGTTTTTTTTTTTCTGAATATATAAATTGATTTTTTAATTATTTTCCTGTGTATTTTTTCCTAACACTTTTACCAAGTATGCCATACATGATTTAACAATTATAGAATACAACATATACTTAATAATTAAGAATATCAATTACAGAATAAACAATTGAATTTGAAGACAGACAAAACTAATTCGGTACTACATGCCCTTGTCATATTAATGTGTACAATTGAAATAATGAGTTGCAATAAATTATATTTTCTAAATTACTAACTATTGCCTATAGGCCTACATTTTGGAATGCATAGAAAAGTTACTTTATAACGATGACTCTTAGGAGTCTGAAAACAGGAATATTAGCGTATTTAAAAAGTTTAACAATGTTTATTTATCTGCACAAATGGATGTCAGATGAATGTTTTCAATGAAATAATGAATTACAAATAAGAAATAATTTCTAAAAATAAATCAAAATAACGTATGGTTAGAAGCCAACAGTTTCGAATGCGTAGTAAAGTTGCGCAGCCCATTTTTTGACTTTTTTAAGTCTAAAAGCATGTATAGACTAATTCCATGTAACTGTAAGTCACGATTTAAAAGATTAAAAACTTTTTTAATTTAAAAAATAAAATAAAATTAATTAAAGTACAATGCATTATTTAGTTATAATAAGTGTAGATCAACTATAACACAGTTTTTTTTTTTTCATTTAATGTTAAAGTTGTAGGGATAATCACTTTTTACAAACCTGACTTACACTATAGACATGATAATTTTGCATGGAATTTCCAGTATATTAAATCGATTTAAATTTTAAAAATATTAATTTATTTTCACGAATCAGCGTTAAGCACAAAAACTATTCTCCAGTCTCAGTAACTCCCAAAAATAAAAATATACCAGTGTCTCCTCCAGATAACTGTTTCTAGAGCGCCTTATTTTTGGCCTCTTCCTTTCCTGTATCAATAGCTTATAGAATTAAGTGAACTCATGCGATTTACCTTTCAGCTGAACTACCCTAGGATAAGATCATTAAGAATTTAGTGTACCCCCTTGGCGATCGATAGGCGCAGAGAATCATTAGTCCGCTCGCCAAATAAAAGTTTGATGAGTGCGCGTAGATTACGGCCTGACTTTTGCTCTCTTTTGGGGCGACAATGAATGGAAAAAACTGAGCTGGTTTACTTAAGTTTTGGGGAAATTAATTTTTGGGAAGAGTTTTTGTTTTATCTTTGGGTAGATTGGAATCTCGAATGTATGATCGTTTATTTTGAGGAAGGAAGGAAGGTAAGGATAAATGAATAGGGTCGTTTGCGAATATGGTTACAGTTACACTGTTTAAAGGGGTGGTTAAGTGTTTTTTCTTATCAGATAAGAGCAAGGTTCATATTTAATTTTAAAGATGTTATTGATATTTTTTGTATTGATTTTCTGTCATCGGGAAAATATTCTGTGCTTTACATCCATACCCAATTCAAATTATACACATACGGGCAAAATAAATTTAATTTGGAAGAACATTCTTACGAAAATACAAAACTTAGCTAAAAACCAGTTAAAATATATTTTATTAGCAAAAACATGCGCACTCAGACGTTTAGTTAATATATTTTTATTTGGACTCATTATTAATTATGTTTTTTACAAAAAAAAGCAACATACGAAATTAAATCGAAAAATTTAAAACAGAGAAATAATTTAAATTATAGATGTTGTTTGAACTTCACAAAAACAATATTTCTCATTTATACTGTTAAGTTACTTAGAATAATTTGTTGAAGATCTGAAAAAAAACGCTAACTTCACATATTATATGGTAAGTTTTTTTTAATCTACCAGATGGAATACTGATTCTAGATGCTAAAAATTTCCTATGAATTCTGATAGGATAATGAAATGTTAAGATTTATTTTATGTAAATATGATCTCAATGATGTTTTCATTGTCATGCAAAATATTTATATTAAATCTGAGAACATATGTAAATGCGTTGGAAGGGTGAGAATATTTGTTATCTGTACATTTGTCCCCCACGCTAATTAAAAAAATTCCGATTATACTTTTTGATTATTTGAAATATGTAGTTTTACTTACAACTCCATTGAAATCAGCTATAAACTTCTTTCGAAAAAACAAACTAATTTTTTATTATATAAAATTTAAATACGTTAACATCCAACATATTCTTACTGAATGCAAAAGTAGATCAAAATTATTTTTTTCTTTTAACACGCCAAATGTACGTCTAAGACTAATACAATATTTAGAAATACAAATTTAAGGAAGAGATTTAAAGTAAAACAGGTGCTCAACTGATATTTTATAAACTTTGGATAATTTTAGCATACTATAATATGCTTAAAATCTGACAAAAATGTATGCTAACGCATAATATTAAAATGGACCCATTTCCCGTATAAGAAGATTGTATTTCAAAATGACAAATTTAAAATGTTTAACGCTAAAATTAAAGGGGTAAGAATTTCGTCATGATTTTTTTTAAGTACAATTATGTGGAAGTACCCTTATTTCTGTTCAATATAAAGTATCATAGTTATCTAAATTTTGTTTAATTTTTAAAGTACTTTAAGGATATCCGACCGCGGTACTTGACTTTTGTAATTGCCCGTTTTTCAAATACTTGTTTTTTAAACTTGTGCGCATGACAACATCATTTCCATTTAACCAAATGAAGTGTATTGTGGGTAGATGCCCCCCCCCCCCACATACCTATATAATTGATATAGCCTACAAAAATTGCAATATACGAGGGTGTTTTTTTTTATTTTAATAATTGTTATAAATTTAAAATGTAATGTTGTGCTCTTTAAAAATATACCTATTTTTAGTTATATTACCAATTTTGTAGTCTATTATGTGTCGATATTGTTATTGCGTTTTAATCGGATTTAATTTTGTATATAGCTTGAACAAAAACTACCACTATCACTATTCACTTTAGTGTGCCACACTAAAGCTAATTTTATAATTTTTAAGAATAGACTTTACTAATCAATAGACAGATTTTTTGTAGAAGTATTTTTGCGATTCATTTGAAAATATTATATTTACACTGCTCAAAACAATTAGAGGAGCACTTTTTAATTACAACTTTAACTTCACTCCCAACTTTTTAATTTTTATCCTATAAATCTAAAATTTGTTAAATAGGTTCACTATGTATTCGAAATGATATAGTAAAAAAAAGGAGATAAAATTTAAGTTTTTAATACTTAAATTTAAAGGGGGGAAATGGAATAATAACTTTTTAATAAATTATAACAATAATTTTTTCAAAACTTTTTTTGCTAAAAATAGTTGAAATATATTTTTAAACATCTAAAAAATGCAAGCATGAAAAATTTAGGGTCAATTTATTTTCTAAAACTGTTTTAAAGTGAAATTTATTTACCATATTTTTCATATTTTCATTAATATAAAAAAATATATTAAATTCTTCAAAATGCGTTATTCTTCCATCTAACGATGTATCTAACGATACATAAGTGGCGAATTTAACTTAGTCAGAAAAAAATCACTAGCTGATGATTCCCAATGGAATCATTGGGGGCGAAAGGGTTTAGAACATGCGCTCCCCTAATTGTTTTGAGCAGTGTAATAACTGCACCAATACTTGGCAATTGCATATATATTTTGATTTTAGGATTTATACAACTTTGTGAAGAACAATTTATATTATTTAAAGTTACTGATACCCTTAACCTATAAAGCCTACCATTACCATATGGTCACATATTTATTGTTGCGACAATAATTTGTTTTGTTACACAGTTGTCTTAAACCATTTCTGTTTTGCACTTGTGGATTTGGTAATAATTTAAACTATAAATAACAGATTTCGCTACAAGTCTAGAAATTATTTTCGCGTTTTTGTGATGGTTTAAAAACTCTCCATGAAAACATAATTCAGACTTAAATAGGTTAACTTAAATCTGTCTTCCAGCTTTAGAATATCTTCCTAATTTTCGCATCCTTATATGGAATTAAAATTATTTGGCATATCATATGTACTTAAAAAAATGGCAAATACAATTTAGCTTCTTTTTGCTTTTTTTATTGTATTGTGCGAGCTGGCCGAACAATTGAAGATATTATACTTGAGTGTTCATTATTTAGCTCAGAAAGAAATAGTCTTAAAATCGAATTTGCTAACTTTTCGCATTAAGTAAAACGAAGCCTTTGTGTTTTTTAAATTATTTTATTAATATTCTTTAAGTTTAATGATGTTTTCCTTATAGTTAACTTTTGATGCACTTATATATATATATTTGTGGGTTGTTTTTTCCTTCATTGCCTTATGTGTGATTACTTCATTGCCCTGGATGTTTTGAAATCACTTTCTTGACCAAATTACTTGCATCCATAAGCCTCATGAGACACTTAGTGACGCACTATAGGTTTTTAACAAATAAAATAAAAATTACAAATATTTTACTTTTAAATAAAGTAAAACTGTTGCCCAACCGATACTTCCTAAGCTCCCAGTTTTCGCATCACATGCTTTTCACGTTCGTTTGCGTGGGCGGGGCGTCATTTGGCGTCGATCGGTATCTCCATGCCGTCTCCAAGGGCAACCCTTGTCACGTGATCACAGGGGCGGAGCCAAAGATACTCGAACAGATACATAGGTAGGGCTCTTAAAAACCTTATCAATTTGGAAGGTATCTTTGTTTACCTTTTATTAGAGGAAAAAGAGCGTTATTTAAAAATTTTGTTAAGACATGTATTTGTTGTCAAAGGGACTAGACCTTCACAATACAGATCAACAGAGAATTGTTTTGTAAGAATAAATTTGCCATTTGTTTTAAAAAATAAGTTTTAGAAATTTTTAAAGAGCCACTAAATTTGTAGGAAGTCGATAAATATATTTTGATTTATATTTTACTGTTCCATTAAATGAATTCAAAGTCACAAATTATTAATATGAACCTCATACTACATTATTTTATAAATATTTTTAAAAGCACAAGAATAAAATTACAAACTTTTTTAGATAAAATTTACCAGCATCAAACTCGAATATTTTTTATGAACTTATAAATGAAATAATTTAACCCGAGAGCAGGCGTGGGCTATTGACGACACATTTTGATAATGATTATTTTTAGGTGTATCTCCGACGTAGATAAATTTAGGACACAGGTGATCGAGTGACTTTCTAACCAATTCTAAACGTTTGGAAAAAATAGGTAACATAACAATGTTAGTTTTAAAAAAAACTTTGGGGTTATAAAATACCCCCGCGTCTTTTGCCGGGTAAAGATTTTTATTATTGTAACGCTTAATCGGAATTTCATTTGTACTTTTTATTCGAACAGATGGATATGTCACAGAATTCAAACATGAATAAAGTATTCGATTATCGACACTTGTTTAATGAAGCGGTTTTACACAAACTAAGCATTTTAAAACAATTAAATATCCCACATTTCCGAACATTTATTAATTTTATTTGCAATTTTTACCACATAAAAACCTCAATGTATCTTTTACCCATTTTGAAGGAGAATTTTTACACAAAGCATGGAAATTGAACCCATTAACGATGATTAGCAAAAAACTTTCCATGCGAAAATAGTCCTTCTGCTTCCGTTTATGTAAATAAACAAAATATAAGACAAATGAAGACCATAGTCAAGAAAAATTTAAGTAGGACAAATTTAGTTACACGAAAAGTGAGATATTAAAACTTAAGGTTCAAGTTTTTATATTCAGAAATGAAGGTGTTAATGGTATTCACAAAGTCGTCATTAACTGGTTATTTCAATAAAAATCTCATTTGCCAGCGTTTTCTGAAAATACATGCAGACTTTATTAATTTTTGTTTATTGAAACAATATATTAAGCTGAAAATTAGAAAAATTGGTGGCACTATTCAAAAAAAAATTATGTAATTACTATACATCTAATGAATTGCATTTTTTATCTCTAAATATATATTTTTAAAAAAATATTCTGGCGTTGCCTTCCAATAATATGTAAAATAACTTTGTTATCTCTCTAGTTTACCTTCCGACAATACACTCTGACGCAATACATCCCACCATAAAATATTTATGCAATACCTTACCATTTATAGTTTACTTAAAAAGGTAATGCGTTAATAAATAATATTCAAAAAATATTTTAGTTAAACAATCTTCCCTAATCTGTCCCACTGTCTAAACATTAATGATTTACTTACAAAAGAATGTTACTACTATTTATAAAATTAGTTAACACTATTTTTATTTTGCGAATAACATAAAGCAGGGTAAATTCTATATTTAAAAATCAATGTGTAATTTCTTACAAACTATTAGTCACAATTCAAAACATTTGAGAATTTACGAATCATTTCTCTATATAATGGTACATTTTTTTTAAAACAATGATAATTTGAATTGCAATTTAACTTCTTTTCTTTACTTTAACTTTGAAATTAAAAAGTTCTTTAGCTTTACTATTATTTACTCGCATATTGCTTTTCTTTAATTGATTTTGGACTGTGTAAAATCAATTGACAATCTATTCATTTACATTTATAAAGAAATAAATCCAATTAAAAGACGGCTTAGTTCTACTCAAGTTAAAGGTAAAAGTCAGTTTATAATGGCAAAATGTATATCTGATGGAATGCACAGTGGGAATGATTGATAAAATATGATTAGGGAATACCCCAAAACACACTTATTTTCTTTATGCCCAAACATTTAATTTAAAATACTTTTATTTCATTGATTTTTTTACCTTCCTGAGAGACCCCAGCAAAAACCCTTATATACATTCTTCATGCAAACATAAGCTGTTTCAGTATTTTTGTATTAAATAGTTCGTTCTAACAATGCTGTTGCTTTTACAAATGCTTTTAAAATGTCTTGCTGAAAAATTCTAATCTAGTTTGCACACACTCTGTTGATCTACGTGATTTTATTGTTTGGCAAACCTGTGTTATCGAAAGGAGTCGTCTAAGACACAGAGTTAATTATTATTTGGATAAAGTTATTCAAATATAACTTAATTAATATTAATTATATAATTTTACAATTATATTTAATATAAATTATATAATTTTGCAATTATATTTAATATAAATTATATAATTTTACAATTATATTTAATATAAATTATATAATTTTACAATTATATTTAATATAAATTACATAATTTTACAATTATATTTAGTATAAATTATATAATTTTACAATTAATATTTAATATAAATTATATAATTTTACAATTATATTTAATATAAATTATATAATTTTACAATTATATTTAATATAAATTATCTTAAAATACAATTATAATTAATATTAATTTTATTACATTACAATTATAATTAATATTAATTATATTAAATTAAAATTATAATTAATATTAATTATATGAAATTACAAAATAGTATTTATAAACATTGTGCTGAAAAATTTAACTGTTTCTTATTTTGAATAATTTTGAGATAGCTGTAAATAGGACAAAATTGAAAATGAGCCTACGTTGGGTAGCCCAGGTGGGCCTATATGGTTTGACCAAGTCGCTTCTTTCTGTTGACATATCCCTCTGAGGGGTAAGCAATTTGGCTGAAATGTTGACTTCACTGCATGAAATTCAATTAAAAATTTTTAACTGACAATTTGACTTCTTAATTTTTAAAAATATATATTTCTGTTGCAGATGGCTATAAATGGCTTTTCTATGCTTTAAATTTTAACAGAATTAGGAAATGTGTTAAATTTTAAAAACCATGTATGCTTCAGGAATAATTGTTAGTCAAAGGTGACGTGTTTATACATCTGTATCAATCAGGGTGATATGGACCGTGCCCACATTAACATGGACCACATTGCAACCTAAGATAAGTTTCCTATACAAAAAACGCCACAAGGGAAATCCTATTTTCAATCATCGAGTATTTTCAATTTGTATTGATATATTGCAATAAATATTTAAAATGTTTTTTTTATTCCTTTTAGATTCCGCCTGATTCCTCAGATCCTATTTTGATGTACTCGGAAATAATATGGTAATAACCTCCAAGAACAATATATTCTACTCAACGGTCAATACAAGAAAGAACAATAGCAGAAGCTCAATGGAATTTGGATAAAATAATGGATTTGTTTAAAAAAAATTAAGAAAATTGGATGAAATAAGATTAAATTGTGTGAATTTTCGATAATTAGTCACAATAAAACTTTTTCAGGACTTTGTACCATGGTGGATTTAACGTGCATCATCTAACTCTACATTGAGTATGTTTTACATAATACGTTTAAAAGTTGGCAGAGTCAAAGAAATCCTTTGATCGAAAGTATGCAGTAGAGTCCCGTTTATCCGAAATTTGGTTTATCAAAAAAATTCATGAGCCTTTCGATTAAAATATAAAATGTATACGCATAAATTAATACACAACAAATACATACTTGCATACAAAATTAGATTTATTTATCAAAATATGCAGTAATTTTTTTTATTTTTGCTGCTTAATTTTGGTCCCGTACCTTTCGGATAAGCGGGACTCTACTGTATTAGGATGCTATAGTTCTGAAGGCAAAAACCTTACTCACTGGGTATAAGCACCATTAACTTGTCAAAGTATGAATTTGCTCTCTCTCTCTAAAATATTATCCTGTCCACTCTGCAGTGTAATAAAATTAAAATATTACTTCAACTTTGAAATTTGAATATTTCATGCATACATTTGAAAATATTTGCTACTATACACTCTTAAAACAAACGAGTGAAATCCACTCCAGTTGGAGAAGTGCATTTTCGACACTGGAAAGGAGTGAATATTAAGTCAGACTGAGTTAAAATCACTCGTTTGGAGTGATCCTGTCGGAGGTTTAACACACAAAGGATCCACTCCAAGAGGAGAAGTGCATTTTCCAGACTGAAGGAGTGAAAATTACTCAGTCTGAGTTAAAATCGCTCGTTCGTTTTAAGAGTGTAGCCAATAAAAACGGGTATTGTCTGTTGTGGCGAAATACAATTTTTGGCTACCCAGGACACCTAATTAAACAACATTTGCTTAAAATTTTAACTTTTTTTTCAGTCAAGCAAGAAATATTTTCATAATTTAACTAAAGTAATAGGGAAAAAACAAATTAATTCGTATTCCATTAATTAAATTTTGATTAGATTAATGAGCATTACAGACTTATTTCTTGCTAAATTATAAATACTTCGTTACAATTTTGACTTTAGCTTGTCAATTTTTTTTTACAAATAGAATATTTAAGGAGAGTGAGAAAGGATATTTCTCTTATTTTCCTTAATAAAATCCTGAATATGGCAACTGAAGATTAAAAAAAAAGTACATATTTTGTTGAATTTCTCTAATGACAGAATTTTTTAATCAATGATAACAAACGTCTAGAAGCTTCATTAATTTGTAAATATTTTAATTCGTAAAATTTTTTGATAATTGGATATTTTCTGTAAAAATATTTGTATTGTTTTAAATTAGTAAAAATTATAATCTAAATAATTAGGCTTTTATACAGATTAATTTTATAAAGTGCAATCAAATATTTTTGTAACATAGCCAATGAAAAACGCAAAATAAAAGCATTCATATGTTAATGACCCATATTGTTTGTTTCCACTTATTTAGTACAAAGGATTGAATACACACTAAAACAATTTGGAAAACCATAGATGCTTGACCCTATTCTCATTTTTGGCTTTTTAATTTAGTTTACAGTTAATTCATTGGTTTCTAAATGTATATTTATACTTTATTCGGAATTGCACAATATTAATCATTATTAATCCAAAATGTTAACTGTAAAGTTGAAAATAAGTAATATATTCAAAACTTAAAATTTGGGTCAAATATCCCTATGTATAGTGATACTTGACCCACTCACATGCCTGACCTAACTCATTTTTAGGAGTATGACTTAAAATTATATTTTAAAAATATATAATCTTTTTATATGAAAAAGCAAAGACAGTGCGTCGTTCTTTTTTTATGTTTGTCATCTAAAATAATTTAAAGAAAAAAATTCAATGGAACCTTCTAATTGCGTAGTAATAAACTTGGGTCAAGTATCAGGGGAATTGGGTAAAGTATCCCTAGTTGCCTTTTTATTACACACACCTAAAATACAACCATTTAAAAATATACATTGGCCCTGCCACATATGATTTTGTTGTTTTAAACGTGTATAAAATAAATGAAAAATTAAAAATTCATCAACTTTAAACTTTTAAAAAAACAGGTAAAACGTCAGATTTTCATAACGAGTTTCAAGCCCAAATACTTTACTTTTGAAGCATGAAAATGCATTTTTTCAAATATTTAAAAAAAATTATACCATGCTTTGATTGTTATTACCACTATGTAATTAGCTAACTTAAAGTGCTGTAACATTCCAGTCGCAAAACTGATTGCAATTATGATTTTTAAAAAAACGCCTTTGGTCAAGTATTCGTATAGGGCAAATTTTTCTGGTTTCACCTGCACAAAAATATAGTAAAAAATATAGTTATCTTACCACTTAAACAAACGGATATTAATCAAAGTTTAAGTTTTTAAAATTCGAGGAATTACATGACAATCAAAAATCCGGTTATCCACCACAATCTGAGGAATTCTTAATTCAATTAAAGAAAATTTTACTGGCAAATTTGCAGTGGAATATTTCCGCGAAAGGACATTTTAGTTTCTAAATAATGCACACACCGCATTCCTTCAAAACCTCAAACGATTTATCAAATAATAGAAATAGGCTGTTGATAAAGCATTTTCCTTAGTTTCATACTTTGTTGTTAGGTTAATAATTACCAATAATTAAAAAAGAATATCTAAGGTTTTTTCTGAACGCATATGAAAATCTGTGATCAAGTGAATAAAGTAGATTTGTTACTTATTAAAATATAAAGTAAAGAGATATACAATGAAGTAAATTGCTATATTGTTAAATGACTGTTTTAAAACAGAATCCTCAGCAAGTAAGAATCGTCACAGCAGCGAAAAAAAGCAAATTTGTTAGAAAATAGCATCCGATTGTTTAATGATTAATTATAATTCAAAAATCAATTAAATAACCGGGTGCTATGTTCATCCCAAATTTGGCTTATTTTGCGGTTATGACGGTTGTAATACCTGGTGAAAAAATGATTGCAAAGCAGTACTTTAGCAGAGTTTGTGATTTCAAAACTAATGCATTAGTTACATGGGACTGACTATCCTTCTTAAAAATGACATCCATAAAAGGCACCCTGTTTTTATCAAGCAATTTACTGGTGTACTATGCATTTGTCCCTAAACAATACAAATTAATCAAAAATGAAATATTGTAAATAAAAATGTAATAAAGAGATAGATAAAATGAATATTACAATAGTTGATAGGTTGATAGTTTATATGTCCATACGGTAGCTGTAGTTTGGTAACAATGAACATACAATCGTCTAAAAATAGTTTTTTTATTGTCCTATTCATTTTGACAAACCCTGTACGTTAGCGAATGTATAAAAAAAATAGCAGGGTCAGTTAGCCAATAATAAACTACACTTACATTTACGACACGTTTTCAATTTTTTTTTTTTATCTTTAACATTGTATAAAGATATATAACATATAAAGGATTTATGGCCAAATATGAATTTTAAAAAATAAACACGCAATTATTCAGTTATGGGTTTTTGACTGTCAACAGACTTGACTGTCAGAATATTTTTAATTCAGAAAGGAGATTCGAGGTATTTTTATTTAAAGAATATATTCACAAAATATACTAATACTATACTAATATAAC
Organism: Hylyphantes graminicola; assembly: GCA_023701765.1. NCBI lineage: Eukaryota > Metazoa > Arthropoda > Arachnida > Araneae > Linyphiidae > Hylyphantes > Hylyphantes graminicola. The sequence continues at coordinate 15,006,275 of CM043123.1, forward strand.
ATTTAAAAGTATAAACCAATAAAAAAGGTTAAATAGATAAATTTTCAACAATTATCAAGTTTAACGTAATTAGAAAATGTTCCAAATTTAAAGATTTAAATTTTTGAAGTTACATATTCAAAATTTATATAGTTTTCATAATCGTATCAATATTGAAATTTTGAAATTAATTGTAAATCACTTATCCTACAGTTGTTTGAAACTTTTTTTTAAAAAAATCATAGAATTCATACGAAAAAAAATTGGCAAGTAAGTATTTACAAGTATGGTATTTTAAATTCAGTGTGGTTTTTAATATTTTGCAACATTGAAATCTTAGCCCACATTATAACGAGAACACTTTAAAAAGAAGCAATTTTGGCCGTTAATAGAAACTTTGACTCAAACTTTGTCCTTCTTAATAACCTCACTAAATATTTATTGAAAAAAAATATTTTTAATAAGTTTCCATAATATATTGTCCAATAAATGAAATATTAATCAGGTCAAAGTTAAAGTAGAAATCCATGGTTTGAATGAAATTAACCAAATATTTATTTAAAAGCTTTGACAATCTACGAGTATCAAAGTATTACACTTTCAACAAACACCTAACCCTGATACACAAAAAAAATTTAAAAATCACATAAAAGTCAAGTAAGAGTAGAATCCAATAAGGATCTATATTAAATAATTTAATTATAGTAATAATTTTGTATTTCAGTCACAGAAAATGTTTTATTTTGTGGAATCAGCCGTTTACCAAGTAAATTTACCCATTTATCCCCTGATATTCCTAATGTAAGCAATGCGCTTTTGTCAATTATATTTTTTAACAATTATAAATATTGATCAATAGTAATGGGTTGTATTGCTTCTAAAACTTGTAAAATACACACTTATAAAAAAAATCCATATAGAATTTAATTTACAAAATAGGATAGAAAATACTGGCCAACTTTAGGATAACTTTTTTTAGGGCAATCACTTCAAAAAGCACAAATAACACGGCTCATTTTACCGATGACGAGCCCGCAATTTCACAAGCACGAAATGCAGTTTCATGAAACCCACGCTTTACAGGCATATCTCTTCATTTAACCACGGACCCACTCCGAATACCATAAGCAACATCTTCCCCCTTGATATAGTGCTACTATGCCCAGATTAGGAATAAGTTAGCCGAGTGGCATTTTTCGTCCATTAGCATTCGGAAAAGTAGCACGTTTTGCGCACGTGCTTGTGCTATTTGCGCACGTGACTTAGGACACCAGCTGCGTACTGCCGAAGTACGCTGCGCATTAGGCAGCTGATGACGACCAAACCCACATTTATCACCTTTTAGTGCTCGCTCTCCCTCTCTAGAAGACAACCTTACTGCGGCTGGGTTTATATCTGATACGAGGATATAAAAATATTATGCGATTTATATGTTTCATAAAAAATATATAGTTCTGGTTTGATGCTATATTTGCTAATTGGGAGGTAGTTCACAGTCTTTTTTGGAATAGGATTAGTTGATTAATTTCTCATATAAGTCTTTGGCGTTTAGTCTTGGCACATCGGAATATCTTTTAAATAGGTTCACTTTTTTATAATAAATACTTTATGCTTTAATGATAAATGTTCTCTTATAAGGTTATCAAGTATGAAAATAATATTTTCATTAACAATTAGAATTTAATTAGAGCAATGATAAAACCTCAAACAATATAATTGAACAACAAACATGACATAAAATCATTTATTTCGAAACGTCTTCTATTCATTGCCTGGTGCGTCTCTAGATATTTACTAATGAATATTACTGTCCATTATCATTATATAAAAAAGAACAAAGGTAACCTATAAGGAATTGTCTGCACAAGTTCAAAAGACTTTAACCAAACGAACTTCATGAAGGCTTAATGTGGTATTATATTACCATCAAATCTACATTTAAAAAAGGGGCTGGGGAGCCCATTCGGTTGGGCACTCTCCTAGCATGCGAAAGGTCCCAGGTTCGGGTCCGGAGATCGCCAAAATAACTGCCGACCTATAAACGGCCAGTGCAGCCAAAAATGTCCGACGAACAATACCCCGTGTAAGGGAGTGCACGTTAAATATCCTTCAAAGTCCTAACGCTGCGTACGATGTCGCCCTTAATGATTGCGTTGGGTGCCCGCTCAGGTGTCGGCTCGTCACTTGACTGTGGTTCTAAAATACGACGCCCGTCGCCAATAGCCCTCGTGTAGCTCTAGTGCGACGATAATTCAAACCTAACCTAAATTAAAAAAAAAACATCAAATCAACAATTGGACGCCTTCCCTTTGAAACCCAAACTTTCCTAAGTCATCCCCTGATCAGCTTTACGCGATAATCGCGATCTGTGTAGATGTCATAAGGCTGAAATGAATAGAGGGGTAGATATTATCTTCAATGGATAAAAAAAGGGCCAAGCCCGATCCCTATTTGTAGGGGGACAATCGAATCGTGCTGTTGATAACTCTACCCATACTTCAACAGAGATGACTATCTCTACTGTAAAAGAGATGGATGGCCATATTTTTATAACAAAAAGTCCAAACGGGCATATGTCGCAATTGAAGAGCTTAGTGGAAGAACGTACTAAGTGACATTTTTGAAAAAAATTAGTGTTCCCTCCTTTAAATATACCAAGACTCCCCATTTTCATAAAATTTAAGTTGTCGATATTTTCCTTTTGTAAGTACTTTTTTTAAGGTATCCAATTGCAAGCGAAAAACTTAAAAGCTCATTTTCTCGTTTTCACGTTTTTGTCACTTAAATATAATTGAAAGGCTTAGTGAAAAATGTGTTAATTTTTACTGGATTTTTTTTGTAGAATTGACGTCGAACAATAGCTAAAATAGGGCTATTGGAAACGAGCCTCGTAATTCGGAACCACGGTCAAGTGTCGAGACCAACAAATGAATTCCTCCAGCGCAACCATCTTTTATTGGAAGAGTAGATATTTTTAAAAATAAAATCGGTGTTATTATTGGTTATTAAAAAGTAACGAAAGGTTAATATAATAAGCTTACAATTTATGTTTAATATTGATATATCTCTATTTAAAAAAAATACTGATCTTTCGCAATTATATTACTTTAATGATTTTGAAAGATATTACAGAATTGCAAATAAAAGTGCAAAAATAAATACACTGCTCAAAACAATTAGAGCACTTCGAGTACTTTCGTTATATAGCACTTTCAGTTACACATTTTATTTTTTATTCTAAAAAAGATCTAAAATTTGTGAAAAAGATTCATTATGCATCCAAAATAAATGTTAAAAAACAGGGAAAACAATCTTAATTTTTAACTAAAATTTAAGAGGGAAAATTAAAATCATAACTTTTGAATAAATCATAACAATAATTTTTTCAAAATTTTATTTGTTTAAAAAAAAGTTAAAATCAATTCAAAAATGAAAGTGTGAAAAATTTAGGGTCAGTTTATTTCATAAAACGTTTTAAGGCTGAATTTTATTTTACTATGTTTTTCATATTTTCATTTAATTAAACAAACATTATTTAATTCTCCAAAAGACATGATTCTTCCACCTAACGATAAATAATTTCGAGCTCAACTTAGTGAGAAAAAAATCACAAGCTTATAATTTCAAATGGAATCATTGGGACTGAAAGGGTTTAAACCATGCGATCTCCCTAATTTTTAGTAGTGTACAATGTACTAGTTAAAACAAGATGCTACTTATCCTGAATAATGTTCTAGTAAGCACAGATTTTAAAATAAAGTGTAACTGTAAATATTGTGTAAAGGTACTATGCAGATTCATGAAGTGTCAGTACTATTTGTTTAGTATATAATATTAGAAAACTATATGAAGCCCAAAAAATGCATTGAGTGCGCAGCTATTATGAGATCAATTTACCAAAAGGTAAATATAAAACATCGTATACAACGTATTATAAAGTGACTAGCACAACATTTCGTAGCGCAGTTCGGTTTGTTATTCGACTACCTATAACTACGGAAATCGTGGGGTTTTTTTTAAACAAAAACAACGTTAATAAAATATAATTAATGAAAATTTGTAAAATATAATTAACGAAATTGTAAAATTTAAAAAAAAAAGGTCCGATGTTTCATAAAGACAAAAACTTATTGCTTGCAACCAATACCTTAGAGTTCAAATCTCACTCATAATCCGCTACAATGTTAGTGGAAAATGGTTAATCTTACAAGCAAATTGACTCTATTTAAGGATAAAATTAATAATTTAAGTTTGAAAATACTTTTTAAGATATTAATATGCTGCGGTATAACCCATCGAATAAACTTTCATTAAGTATATAAAGTGATGAAGGAAAAAAATGCAGTTAAACTCACCAGTTCTAATTATTCACAAATAGATACAATAAGTGAGAAGTTTTATGCGGATTTCTCAACCTAAATCCACAATACTTTTATTTCATACACCACATTTGTTTGTAGTTAAAAAAAATCATACAATACTATATACACACATCAGTTGCCAATATATTCCCGAAAAAGAGGCTAAATTAAGGAAGAATCAAAATTATTTTTAAAAAACTATTTTTGTCGAAACTAACCACAAATAATACATTTGATTTCGAAGTCTGTTTACTATTATGAACTACTTTCGTGGTCACGCGGGTTATTTTTTTGCAAATCTATTAAGGGGTTCCCGGTACCAGTACATGTGAAACTCCTATTTTTTTCAATTTGTTTATTAAAAATCTGCTTTTGAAGAAAGTTTTAATGTTACATTATTTCATATATACTATCGTAGAATCGGGTAACTTTGACCCCAGTTTTTCATTCAAATAACCTCTCATTAAATACACTACACAAAAATATGCTTGCCTTTTTGAATTAGTGAAAAGTTTGCCTTGCCATATAATTAAAGAAATCTTAAAAAAGTCAGTACCATGGTTTTGTTCTTGGGCCAAAGTTACCTCATTCGACTTTACTTAAAAAGAATAGAAAAACATACCTTTTTTTATATACATAATAAAATGCAGGCACAAATGAAGTTCACAAAAATGGTAAAATCCAAACTTTTCAATAAAAAAAAATAGTATCGTGGGCAGATAGGTAGGTGGAACGATTTCCGACTGTCCATTTCTAGCCTATATGTGGAGCTTAAACACAGCCAATCACTCCTCATAATTTGGAACCATGTTCAAATGATTAGTTTTAATGGGGTATTTGACTAAACAAACATTTATCGGCTTAAAATGTTCTTATGCCAAAAATATTAGAACCGTATTTTTTTTTCAAATACCCCATAAAAAAGGGAGAAAAATTAGTTTTAAAATTAGGATGAAAACGTACGCCCGAAAACGCTTTGTGGCTGTCATGTGGTATTTATGACGTCACTCGTAACTATAAACAAACTTTCAAACACCATTTTGGAATCTACTTTAAGCAAATTTGAACTCTCCGCTTCTGTAAAACCTCCTTAAATTATCTATATAATTCTTATTTTCCTAATAAGTTAGATTAAATCCAGTTTAATTGCAAACAAAAAAAAACATCACACCAGTTTGTTTATACACTCTAGTGACGTCAGCCAAATCGACGTGTTTGTGACACGTGAGTACCGATGAAAAATAAGCCATTTTAAAATGATTTTTATGATTTATTTAGAGATTTATTTCGCAAAAAAAATAGATACGTTTGTTATTTTTGGGTTCAAGCTATAATTCATTTAGTATTGGAAAATATTTTAGCGATACAGTCAAGTACCCTATTGTAATATAGTTTAAGACTTAATAAGCTCACTTTTTTCTTACAGACTTCTGCTTGTTTAACTTGTAGCTCGCTCAACTTCTACAAGATCTTAAAGCTCCTAAAGGAGGATAGAAGTAGACAGCCCGAAACGATTAAATTGCAAATTACTTACAAGATCTTTAGTAGTTTTGCTTTATTTGATTTTGCTTTAGTTCCCCACACATGTCTCTTAATTTTCAAATTTTTAGAGCTGTGGTCAATTGACGAGGACAACACATGAGTAGGCACCCAACGAAACTTTAAGGGCGACATCGTATGTGGCATCGGGACATTGAGTCATATTTAACGTGAACTCTACACGGAGTATTATTCTTCGGACTTTTTTGGACTGGTTTATAAATAAGCAATTATTTTGGAAACGTCTGGACTTGAACCTGGGACCGAATGCAAGGCAAACGTTCTCTCTAGCTCAAAGCTACAGTCAGGGAAGTCAGACGTCGACCTCGTAACTTGACCAGGGTTCCAGTTTACTAATCGTAGATGGCTATGTTAAAGCTCCATTGAGTCTAGAAAGAGATTGCCGGAAGCGTAAAGTTTTATAGTAGGTGAGAGACTGAACCTGGCAACAGCACCATGGACCAACACGGAGACACCATGGACCAATATGTGGGGCCCGATGGCCGAGTGGTTTGGAGAGCAGGCCAGAACGCTGGTAGTCCGCGTAGTCCGCGCGCTGTAACGGGGGAGGATACGATTCTCGCCTTTGCCCTGGGTGCACTTCCTTTCTCAGGATCAAATTATAAATTAACTAGCACCACGGGCTCCGTAGTGAGCCATGGCTGCTGATAGCAGCTCAGTACGAGTAGTTCCGTTATCCTACTATAGAGCTCTTTGTTAATACCTAATCACTTTGCGTCGCCTGACTGTGGTTCAAAAATACGACGCCCGTCGCCAATTGCCCTCGTGTAGCTCTAGTGCGACGATAATTCAAACCTAACCTAACCTAATCACTTTGCGTTGATTACCTGGCAGGGCACTAACTGCCTTCGCCATGTTAACATGGCTCTAAAAAAAACTATTACTCCTGGTTCTTTCAATCAGTATACACTCACGAATCTACCCGATACGTTAATTATCCCATCTACTCGAAATAGTCAACCAAACTCGTTACCCAAAAAACCCCAAGAGCCTCCATTTCATTTAAGCAATCCTTCCCGTTTACACACCAACTCCATTTCCAATCTCCCTGCCAAAACATCCACAGCCCAAAAGTCCTCCGCCAACAGCCCACGGGCACATTAATTTTTTCCCTAGATGTCCTTCCATCCCTTTCGATGCTCGTCGGAATCAATCTTTCATGCCAGATCCCTGGAGGACAGCTCGGGCCCACACAATGGGATCTTCCAACAGGTCCCTGTCCCTTAATCTCACCCCCGGGGTGCTACGCACAGCAGATGCTGGAGCGGCGTAGTGGGCACCCACCCTGGTAAATATGGCTATTACATCAGTAATTTAACATTTTTCAGGATGCAAGGGGGATTTATACAATATTCACTGGTCGACTGACTCCTGCGTTGGAGTGGAGGACCCGCAATTGGGTTGTTATTGTCTGGTTTTGTTCTTTGTTTAGCTAGGGGTTGTAAGGTCTTTTAAAATAATGCTGTTTTTTCTGATTTTAGGAATTGGATGGTTAAGAATGCGTGTGCCTAAAAGCACTCAAATAAAATTCATCAGTTAAAACTTGTAGACCATTATTTTTATATCTAGTTATCCAAGAGTCAAGACGTTGATTTTTAAGCTAGTTCAAAAGTAATCTTCTATATCTGCCGACAGTGCAGAAATATGAAACAATTTATTCGTATCTTACTACTCTTGGGATACCTTAAGGCTGCTCATCTCCCCCATACCCCGTCCTCCTTCGATCGGGCTTGCTAACGTTAAGTCTATGGGAGGGGAATTGTTTTTGCTCCCAAAAAAGCCAAGAAATTATAGGAATATTTTGATGCGGTTTTTTTAATTTATAAAACTCCAATAAAGTTGTGCTTTTAGAGGTTATTTTTTTAAAAACGTTATTTACTTTTTTTATCTATTTTTTTTTCTATTAAAAAAAGGTAAATAACGTTTTAAAAAAAAGAACCTCTAAAAGCACAACTTTATTGGAGTTTTATAAATTAAAAAAAAACCTCATCAAAATATTCCTATAATTTCTTGGCTTTTTTTGGAACAAAAACCATTTTTCCCCCATAGACTTAACATTAGCAAGCCCAATCGAAGGAGGACGGGATATGGGGGTGAGCAGCCTTAAATATATTATTGTGTAACATTGAACAAGCCAAATCGTATGTAACACCACCGATTTGAAGTTCTAACCACATACTTTTTATTATGTTATTAGTAATACAAAGTAATAAACAACTTATAGAAACCAACTAATTCTCATATCTGACACTGTATGAAGTTTTATTAGTTCGATTTAAATATACCTGAGTATATTACTATTATTTACCAACAATTTTTTGCAAATATTTTTTTAATAAACCTTCAATACGCAGTTTTTTATCCTTTAAATCCTAATAACTTCTCAATTTCATGAACACTATTCAAATCCACTTCATACCTCCAAAGAAACGCTAATTTTACTGGCCTTTATCAATAAAAAATATTCCACTGCTCCAGAAACTCCGGCTTGCACTGAAAAACGAAACTTTCCATTGACATATCCTTCAGCAGACTTTTTTAAACAATGCTCTGCAGCATAAATTCATCCCCAAGTTTTGCGAAGACATCCCTCGTAATCCTTCTTAGCTGCATAATCCGTTCTATCTTTACTTATTCAGGCCCGGACTTAAATAAGTAACGATAGGAGGATGCGAGCCTTTCCTCCGAGTCAGACAGACAATGGGCCGATTTTTTTTCCTCTGGCTAAAAGGAGAATGGGCTTTCTTAGGCGAGTTATTGTATCAAAACGTGTGTGTCAAGGGTTAAAACGATGTATTCGGGATGTTCTTGGATTGGGTATCACATGGATTTGTGATTTCTGAGTTTTGAAAGACCTATTGGATGGGAATGTGGAAATGGCATAAATATTTTGAACATGGCCAATGTTTGGAATTTGTTTATTAACACTAAACTATGGTACACCTCGGAAACCTTTTATTAATTAATCCAACAACCTTTTGTTAATTAACAACAATTTATTTTCCTAAACCCTATCCAGATGACGAGAACATTTCCTAAGTGGGCACCCATTGCAAACTGAAATGTGGAAAATTATATTTGTTGGAGACTAAATGGTCCGTTTAGGAACTTCGGATAATTTTGACTTGTAATTTTAAACTGCTACTTATTGACGCGGCCAACATCTGAGCTGTTGCCCAGCTCAATGTTATAATGACATTCTACGGCTTCATCGGCATCAAGACATGGGAAGCACTTGAGATTAAACGTCCACCTTCTCAAACGCTAGAAACAGACAGCCGGAAACATTCAAATCAAATCAATTTGGACCAAACGTGAACTAGCCTTTTCTACACGAAATACTCTTAGTTGGATTTGAACTTGAAAATATGCTTACAAAACGAGACCTGGCTGCTGGATAGCGACATAAATCGAATATGTAATCAAAATCAAATGTTTATGTGCAATTATAAATGGAAGAATATATTTTTGATAAGGTACCAATCAAAATGTGACAGCTTCTGTTTTAATTAAAATAATATTAATTGACGCTAAAAAAATCATTTTTAAAATACAAGTTTTACCATAATAAAAGTAATTATAAGTTAAGTTTTATTATGTTTATAAACAGCGTTGTATCATTGGGTAATACCAGCTCTAAAATACTATAAGAAGTAGAAATGTTGCCACTTAGTTTGAGGACATCAGTAAGACCTGTGGAATAGTTTAAAAACACGAAGACCTCGCAATTGCCACGATCTTAAACAGATAGAAACTCTACTTACTATCACATTTCCATAAACAGAGGTATTTTGTTAGTAACAGAAAAAAAATTTCTTTAATTTAAGATCACCATCATTAAATAAGATAAATTATGAAAGTACGTTATGGAAATTTAAATAGACATAAATGAATACCTGGCAAATAGCTTGCGGCCGATTGTGCAACAGCAACTATATATTTTCCAAGTTCTAGATACATAATTGCTGTTAAAAGGGTTATAGTTTATTTCAAAAGCACTTGAATGTATTTTTTTTAGAAAAAAGTCCATTGAAAATACTATCTGCCATATTTTGATTGGCATCTTGGAAAAAATATATTCTCCCTTTTATAAATCCTACAGAAAAATTGATTTAGATATATTCGCATAATCTTACATTTCGATGTTAAACTACAATAGAATTTGAAATATGATCAGGCCGTCTCTAGATCTAAAAGTCACCGCCTTACCAACTGGACAGCTCTGGCCCAAACAGATATATAACTTTCGTGTGACTCGCCACAGGTGCAATAATTTGGATTGCGGCCGTTATTTCATTAGCGGGTGATTCGCGTCTCGTTTGCCGTTGTCAACCCCCGAAGGGGCAGCAATCCCCCTATTTCCTTATTCAATAAAGCTGAGCCACTTTTACAAATACACGGGGTTCGGAGTCCCACATCAATAGTCATAGTACTTTTTTTATTATCATTATCGGATTTTATAAAAAAAAAAAACTGAGTGAGTTAGGTGTATTGCTTAACTTTGTTTTTACAGGGTCGTATATCAAATGTAATGAAGAAATGTTCGATTGCTTTAGGGACGAAGTGTAACAGCAGAAGGCACAAATGTGGCTATTTTGCTTTTATGGTAAGGTTGTATGATTGTAATGTGGTGCAGGTGTATCCGAGGTAGTCATAGTCATTTTAGAAAGTATCGCACACCGTGTACGGAAAGGGGTGTATCGGGTAAATATGATTAGTCCAGTTCAACTATAAAATATTCAAAATTTTAAGATCTAGATATTCAAGCATATTTTAAATTTATCCATAAAATGGTTAAGATACAGTTAGCCAATTGTTTATACTGAAAAAGCAAAAATCCATTTTCCTAAAACAACTATATTTTTGGCCACGACACTTTTCTGACCCACCACCCTATATTCTCCAGTATTCTTAACGACCACTATAACCAAACACTCGTTCAATTAAAAAGATTTTGGCCTAGACACAGTTAAAATGAAAAACGATTGAATGATTTACCAGTTTAGCCATTGCCACCTTATGCAGAAAAGAGGCGGATCACCCATTGATTTAACATAGGACATCGGTCATTTTGTACGAAAGGCACTATATGTGTTTATAGATTTTGGTAGTTATATAACTGCAGAGATAAATATATGATAAGTAACAATCTCCCTCTTTTGTGACTGTTTTTGTAAACGTTATTTTTACTAAGTTATAAGAACTATTAAAAATTAACGAAAAGTAAAGTTTTTTTTTAAAGATCTTAGCTTTTTTCGTATCATAATAATGTATGCCTAATTTTAGCAATTAAATTTATGAAAAAAATATATCAATTTAAACTTACTGGATAACAAGAAAGCATGCTTTATAATCAAACTATTTTCTACTTCTTTGGAATTATTTTCTCTTTTTTAATGTATCTGAGGGCAATGGAAATTTACGAGTAGACTTGAATAAAATGTGGCCGGTAGTGGTTAGTGTACTAGCCTTTGGAGCTGCTGGGCTCGGGTTCGAATCCCGGTAAATGCATGGATGTTTATGCTTGCCAATAAATGTTGTTATTTGTCTATGTGTTTGTGTCGTCCTTCTTTGTGTGTCTCTTGTGACCGTCTCTTCTGGTGAGCTGGGTAATGGGCTATAAAGCCAACACTCTCCCTTCTAGAGGGCGCAATCACTGTCATTTGTGATTTGAATAAAATGTGAATATTTTATCCTTACGAAATTATGTGATAAATAATTATATCAGTCATAAATAATAAAACTTTCTTTTACCCAAACATACTTCTTCGGAACAAGTATCATTCAATTGTGCACATCTGCATAACTATTGATAGATTTCATATAATTGTTAATCTTTGACTTTAATTTTTGAAATATTTTTAATGCATAAATAAAAAAATAATGCATGGGGTTGCAGGCTATTTTCTTTTTGAAGCGCCATTGGGTTATCATAAATTTTAAAAAATTACGTAAACATTAATGGTCCAACTACTTACTACACCGCATTTGAAATAAACTTATTTTTAGAAATAATAATTTTACTTTTTTCTAAAAACCTAGTAGTAAATCCTTTCTCCTTTTATAATAGATAAAAAAAATCATATTCTAAAAAAATATTTTATTTCTCACATAATTTTCCCATGGTTTTGTGATCTAAGCCTTAAAAATAAACTACCAACCGCAAAATAATATAAAACACTTCTTAATCCCATACACATAAAAACTATATCTAAACATTTCTGCTACAAAAGTGCTCCACTCCATTACTAATATATTTACTTTCAAGCGCATTTCGATTTCAAGAGCAGTATCATTGTAATTTCCATAAAAAGCGCCATCTCGTGGCGTAATTGAAAACTTGTGGAATCAATAGCAGTAACGTGACTGCGCATGCGCGGCCAGCGAAAAGGAACATCATCATCCCTCCATTTATCTCTGCCTCGAGCAACCAATCAAATATCACTTCAATTTTGCATGTTCTACTTGTTCTAATTATATTTTGTTTCCTTTTTATGTTCCTTTATTCGCAATATCTGAATTTCACATCGCTAAACATGATCTCAGACAAAAAGAATTAAAAAAAAAAAAGAAGCATTAATCTTTTTATACCCTTAAGTTATCTGTCAGAGAAAATTTCAGATAAGTGTAATATATTTTACTGACTATTTATGATAGCTCTTTGCGTTTAATGTATCTTTTTGCTCCAAATTATATTTTATCGGCTTTATTTATGCGCCTTTGAAAGAAGTTAAGGAAATTAAAAGATTTCTTATTTTCTTTTTATCTTTTCTTCCTAACTTTTTACAATTTAAATTCATATGTCAAAGGAAATGTAGATTCTTAATGATTTCAAAATAAGGAGAAGTATTCAGAATGGATTATTTAGGTTTTTAAGTTGTTATTTATTACCATGACTATCATTTTAATTTAATTATTGAAAATTTCATGTTTAGTCATGCTCACAGCGCAATCAATTATATTTCCACAGCTTTCAAATTTCATATAATTTTGATTTAATTACAACAGCTATGTGAATGATTAATTTTGGTATTATATGGTTTTTAAGTGTTTATGTAAGCATTGCAAGATATTGGATGGTTTGAAGTTCCAAGGAACATGAAAGTTAATTGTAACCTTAATTCAATTATATTTAACCCTTTCAGTCCCAGTGATGCCATTTGGCATCATCACTTTCAATATTTTTTTTCCAAATGTTTATGTCCCGCTATGACATCCAAACACACATCATTCGATTCTTCACACTTTGTTCTATCAGACAAAATTTTACTTTTATCTCTATAGAAGTCAGAACTACTATTTTTTTTATTTAGAAAATAGTCAACAAGCGTTTCTCCTGATTTTTGATAAGTTCACTTCAGTTCCACATATTTAAAACACAATTTAAACTACTTCGGTTAAAATAATTACTAATTTTTTTTTAATAATATGGTCAGATACCTTAAAATATATAACTCGAAGTGTTTTTAGGTAATAAATTTTTTTTTTATTTTGTTGTTTTCCACAGTTAAAGAATTTTGGCTTCAAAAACCATATAAAAAATTTAAATGGATTTTTTTTTCTTATGGAATTCGTATATTTGACCTAAAATAAGCTTATTTTGTGAATATCAGATGTTTCTGTAGTGTAGTAAATTTTTGGGACTGAAAGGGTTAATGCTACAACAAACGGCTAAAAATTTAACCCAAATTAATTTGGCTTTAAACATTAACTTTATTGATTGAAAAATATCTATGTTAGTTCAGTGGATTCTTAAGATGTTTTTGATAGCATAATTTGTAAATAAAGTAGAGTTGAGTGTAATTATCCTCGCACTAGAGCTACTCGAAGGCTATTAGCGACCGGTGCGTAGTAATAATTTAGAACCACAGTCAAGTGAAGAGCTGACACCTAAGTAGGTAACCAACGTGAGACTTAGGATTATATTTAACGTGCACCCCCTCTACACGGGATATTATTCATTGGACATTTTAGCTTCACGGCCGGCAGTTATTTTGACAATGCCCGGGCCCGAACCTAGGACCTTTGACTTGAAAGAACTTATTTAAGGTGAAACGTTTCAGAAAATTAATTATTTATTTATTAGAAAGGAATCCACATACAAGTGTATGAAAATCAATATTGTGATGCTTAAAAAATTAAATAGTTTTTGTTAAAGGTGGTTATAAACCACGTATTTTATATTCCATGACCTAAAGGAAACAAATTTTACCTGAATTAAGTCGCCCCAAAGGAGTATTTATTATTAAAATATTTAATAAAATTAATTAAAGTATATAAACTATTCCATTTGTAAATCAGTATTTATTACTTTTAAAGTACTTTCATTTATTACAATAGTTTATTGAATACCTTAAACTCAATAATTAATTACATTTAATGAATAATTTTATTAACTGAATAGAAATTATAACGTTTAAACGCATGGAAACAAGACGAAAATTCTTAATCTTCAAGTTTGTCTTATTTTAATAAATAGAATTCCCTATGGCCATGCAATTAATTCCTTATGATGATAAATACGATTTGCTTAAAGCTATTTAAGAGATATTCACGACTAAACGTTTAATTTTATTTACTAGAAAGAATATATCGTTGTTTAAATAAAAAGTGACATTAACTAAGTGATAACTATTGATAAGAAAATTTGCCATGCCTAAATACGGTTTTTGCTTAAGCTTAACTACCAAAATATGTTTATAAAAGACAAAAAAAAAAAGCGGGACACATGGCGCTGAATAATTATACAGAACAAATTAAGTCACAAGAACAACGAGTTTTAAAAAGATAGTCAAAGATAAAAGTCAAAGATACCGTTTACATCAACAAGAAAGAGACGTTAATGGTATTCACAAATGCGTTGTTAATAGCTAATGTTACCTCATAAAATTAACAATGTGCTAGCTAAAACAATGAGTAGTTTTATTAACTAAGTTGTGTTTGCTGAAAAACTTACTTTATTTTTTTTAAAGAAAAACTTCTAAAAAATTTTACGAAAAAATTATTTCTTATAATTCGATTTCATTTGCAAAATTATGCTTTTATCAGTTATCGATTTTAAATCAAATTATTAATTTTTACACTAAAATTGAAAAATTATAAATATTTAACTATTCTAAGAATCAAATTGAATATTTCTAGAAATAGTGTTCTTTCTTACTGTCTATCGATTCAATAGTGCGTCTATACCTAGTAGTTTAATTTTCTATGTTTTCCATATCTTATGAATGGCATAAAAGTGCAAGATAAGTCAAATGTCATAAAAAGTTAATTCCAAACCAAAATATAATAATTTTACAAATTATCTACGGTGTAATTCATCGACGATTTTTCTCCACCGCAAAGCTCATTAATATACTTAGCGATAATTGTCATTTTTGAAAAAAAATATGTGGCGGAGAAGTGTCTAACTATCAAACTTCCATTTAATTTCAAAAGAAAATATCTTCCTCTGGACTGCCTGCCTTAATTTTATCGACTTGCAAATTTATGAATTTCACATAAAATAAACCACTTTAATCATCAAAATCGTACAATGTCGCTATGTTGTTCTGGGAAACAACTTATATATCATCTTCGTCACCTCACCATGGTTCAAAATCTTTGTTTCATTACAAATGGCCAATAATTCAAACCAATCATTACCAAAAAATTTCCAAAACCAGTAAAAAAAGTTCTCCATGAGACAATTCCATTTCCCCCTGAAAGCACAGCCCTCCTACTAAGTGTGAGATCTCTTCCTAATTGCGGCACTTTCAGCGGGCCAACGTGAGGCGATTGTTATAAGGAGAAGTTAGTGGCACACAATCAGAGGCCTCGCACTGATTGACAAGCCACTTTGGCCGGCAGGGCATCGCACGTGAGAGGCCGCGTGCACACGATTGTTGCCGGCATCGATCCACCTGATTGGGAGAGCGACACTTCACGGCGAGGATGCTTTGACAAAGCTGCATTTAAATCGGTGAGTGCAGAAACCACTTCAGTCAAAAAAAATACGAAAACTCGTTTTCAATGAAAATAAGCGTAGAAAGGCAAGATGCGTGTTGGGTGCAAAAACTACGTTAGTCTGTTGAGTAGTTCCATAAATACAGGACGTTTGTTTCTACCCAGTAAACAGTGAACTGCTGGCCCAGCAGTTGATTAACTGCTGGAAGTGATGGTTTAGTGCTGGTGCATGCATATTTCTGCTGGAAAGGGCACCTTTACGTTGCTGGCATACGTGTGGTGATTATCTGAAGACAAAATGCTGGTGGGCCGCTGCTGGTCTACTAAATGCTGGATTAGTGCTGTCGTATTTCTGCTGGAAAGGGCACCTTTACGTTGCCGGCATACGTGTGGTGATTATCAGTTGACAAAATGTTGGTGGGCCGCTGCTGGTATACATATGCTGGAACGGTGCTGTCGTGTTTCTGCTGGGAAGTGCCCCTTTACGTTGCCAGCATACGTGTGGTGATTATCTGTTGACAAAATGTTGGTGTGCCGCTGCCGATCTACATATGCTGGATCGGTGCTGTCGGTTTGTCGTTCCAAAACAAAATTATCTGTATTTTCAGAAGCCTTTAATTAGCAAAAGTAGGTATATGCATCTTGAGCCGCGGTAGCTTAGTCGTGTGAAGCGTCGTGTTCGCATCGGAAGGGTTGTGGGATCTGTCCTCGGCGGTGCTGGGTTGGTTCTGGGTCTAATTGTTGTAGGGTTGGCACTTGTATTCGGTCTAAAGACCACCGTGTTGACTAATGATGGCTGGGTAACGTTAAATATGTAGTGGTCAAAAAGTTCTCCATGTTCTCATACCACATCAATACCTCTGCATGGAAATACTAGATCAGGGGGTTATCGGCCTTTGATCCGGATCAAAATTCCGATATGTGAGTGAGTCTGGATGTAGGTATTATTAAACAATCATTTTTTATTCAATTAATTCTGTTTTATTATTATTCAATGTACAGTTTTATAGAGGATCCAAAGGCATAAAATCCTTGGTCGGCTATTGATATTTGCTGTGGCACCTCTGGGCACCCCGAATCAGGGGTGCCTTTATTCTCCCTTAGGGTGCCATCATTTCATTTCCTGGGTCACTCTGGACTAGGGGTGTCATCCCTTCACCCTAGTTAAGGGTGCCGTATGACGCCTGTTGGGGTGTCGCTGACGGGACACATCCTTTCACCCCTACAGGTGCCAAATGCCACCTTTAGTTTTAACAGTGCGGGGGGGGGGGACTGCTGTAATATTGATGCTATCATTTGGCAGCGTTCTAAAAAGGTTGCAGGAAAATAACTGCTGAAATACTGCATTATTGCTGCTGTTATATTGCAGTTTTCCGGTAAGGGTGTTGGAAGAAATAACTGCTGAATTACCACCATATTGCTGTCGTCAATACAGCAGCATACTGCTGGGCGGCTTACTAGAAAAGTGCTGGCAAATCGGCACTTGCTGTTGGCCCGCTGCTAAATTGCCGCTGGAAAACAGCAGTAACTGTTGGGCGGCTTACTAGAAAAGTGCTGGAGAAAACGCAGCTGTCTGCGAACAAGTGATGGATCGCTGCTGGCCAGCACTGCTGGACCAGCATTTTTCCCGCGGACACTTTATTGACTTTTAAGTACACTTTCTCCCGGCACTGAATCAGCAATTCGGCTGCTGGAAGCCAGCAGTTTCCTGTTGCTGTCCCAGCAGATTTTTCCTTATTGGGTAGTGTTCAGTGCAGAAATAGAGAAGGAGTTATTACGTTTTTTCTCCCTCCTGAAAAATTTGAAATTTGTGACTGACGTTGTTTCTGCACTCACCTATTCATTAGCGGGGGGGGGGGGGATGGATTTGAAAGTCGGAATCAGGGGAACTACTTCCACTTAGTCCACTTCGAGCCCCGTAGCACATAAGGTTTTAAGCTTTTAACGCCAACTCCTGCGATTTTGTGCAGCAGCTCGTGCTTCTGACCAGCTCGCCCATCCAGCCTGGTTCCTCTCGTCTTCCACCATTTTTCTAAATGTTCGTTTGGGCCGTCCTCTTTTTCTTTTACCATCGGGGACCCATGCTAGTGCTACTGCTGGGATTTGACTTGTTGGCATTCGTAGCATGTGACCAATCCATTTCCACCTTCTTTTTTTAATATTAATTGCAATCAGGAATTGGAATCAGGGGAACAGCTATGATATAATGGCCGGCTCCGATTTGGCGACTTGCTTTACGTTGCCAAGCAACGAAAACTACCAAATGTAGTAAACATTCCACTTCACATTTCATACAACTCGATGGGTATAGCAACCTACGGTCAATTTTGAAGATCGACGAAAGTTGCCAATGAATAGACCAGCCATTAAATAACTGCTGTACCAAGTCAGGGATTGGAGTAACTAATGCCATCTATATTACAAGGCCGAAGAATTAACAACAATAAGGTCACAGTAGTATACCGGTTTTGAGTTGTTAACCAATAATTTCTTGATTTTTCTTATCTTAAAGGTAATACGAGATCGAGTTACGAACGATCATTTGTCAGAACCACAGAATCTGTCCACTAATATGACGTCAAGCATCTTCGTTCCTAGGCCTTCGAATTTAAGTGGCACTGGAGTAACGCATTACTTGTACTTACTTATAACAATAACTTGTTTAGGTAACGACGTTCGATTTTTCAGATAGTAACTGTAACAAATCAAAGTTATATCAAAGTTCATTAATACTTTAATTATGTTATTCACCAATAGTTCATTGTTGAAATTAACTATAAGTTCATTTTTGAAACAAACAAAAGTGTTTATTTCTGAAGTATTTCACTATACGATCGTTTTGTTATTTGTATGGTCACTAACAGTTTATTTTAGTTCCCTGATAATTAATTTCTGCAAGCCTATCAAAGTTAATTAAAAATAGCTTATTGATATGAGTTTTAAAATAAATTGCAACCAAAGTGTTATTTAAAACTTTTTCAAACAAACAGTGACTGGCGTTTGGACGCTGTTTGGAAGGATTAATTCAATATTTCAGTTGGATCATGGTAATGGTACAAGTGTTTTTGCAGATGCTTAGAAAAGTATTTAATGGGTCAACATCATATCAAAATGTTACCGTAATGTATCAGTTAGTTCGAATATTCTACATTTAAAACGACTGATGAATTTTAAGCTTTCTTTTTTTTTAAATTAGATCATATAAAGAGGACATAGGCGTCATCACTGAATGAGTTCTCTTCATATGTGATCATACTTCTATAATTATACTTTGTTAAAAAAGCAAAATATTTAAAGTCTTTTATACGGGAAAATAAAGGCTAAGAACAAGAAGTAGCAGTTATTATCGAAAAGGAGTTTGTAGTTGGTCGTTTTATTGGATTGAAAAAATGGCCCCAATTCAATAATTTGAATGATAATTCTATTCAGAATAAGGTGCTTGACTGTTATTTTCTGAAGAGCAATAAAAACTTAGGTCGTTAAAACTATATTAAAGTAAAACCACAAAAGTATATTCGATTAACTTCAGAATTTTTATGTCTATTTTCATTTCTCCAACCAACTTTTAATTGTCACATTTTACTAAATACACATACCAAATTCTCACAAACTGAACATTCATTTTAATTTTATACCCTATAAGTAAGTTTCATTAAATAAATTATTTAATAGCTTTAACCCACAAAGTCAGTCAGTAAGCTCAGAAATCGCATTAAAATCAGCGTCCAAAAGAAATTCCAGTCCAGGTATATTCGAACTAAGCATCTAACGTTTAAAGAACCTCTGTAGCACGTGTGGGGCAATTCAGCCACACATGGGCCTTTCCGATTTCGTAAAAAATGTACGAAACCGTAAGGGAGGTTAAGAAGTATGTTACACTTTCTTCAATAGGATCATGGTACGTGCAAGATTGCTCGACTTGGAGAAAAAGTAGAGTGGTGACTATTTGATAGCAAGAAATGTATTGAGAGACTTTTACTTTTTAGGCTTTGTTATTCGGTGTATAGAATGCTTTGAAATATATGCAAGTAAAAAAAGTTTAACCCTTTCAGTCCCAATGACAATTTTGCATTACCATTTTAGAATTATTTTCTTATCGTCTATGGCCATTTATGATATCCAAAAAGCTCATAATTCGATTCTTCAAACTTTTTTTTTATATTAGAAAATATTTTTTATTAATCCCAATAGGTGTTAGTTCAATTATTTTTTTAAATTATGATTAAAAAAAATATAATGCCAAATGGCATCACTGGGACTGTAAGGGTTAAAGTATTTAAAGTAGAAATAGCGTAGTCTCACATGAAGAAAAATTGTGAGAATTTAATGCTAGACATATAATAGTACACAACAAATACTTTTTTTTGCTTCTCAAAAGCTTCAAATTACACTAAATTGACTTGCTGATCATCCGAAGTAGAACGGACTTTTTTTTTCAAAATTACTGACGAAACTTACTATTATGTGTATAATTGTTTGAAAAATATGTTTATCTAAGCAATATATGTGTAGCATTTTGCTCGGGAGAAAAAATGTCAAAAGTAAGAAAGCTTTATGTTTTTAAATCGGTAAAAACATTTTAAATAACTCAAGGATTTCGGGTAACTCTGCAAGAGTAATGCAAGTTATGGTAAAATTTAGAGTTAAAAATATCTGGGAAATGCTGGTTACCCATTGAAATACATGATTGTAACTTTAAAAATAATTAAATATTGGAGTTAAATGATGAAATTATAAGTTTCGCTTCGATTTCTAATTAAAAAATTACATTATTA
The DNA here is from genome assembly GCA_023701765.1 of Hylyphantes graminicola. Classification (NCBI taxonomy): domain Eukaryota; kingdom Metazoa; phylum Arthropoda; class Arachnida; order Araneae; family Linyphiidae; genus Hylyphantes; species Hylyphantes graminicola. Next base: position 15,026,895 of record CM043123.1, read on the forward strand.
TTCTTGAAACTATCTTCGAACTTCGAATTAACAAACGATAAAGACTATTAATTAAATCTGCGAAAGAAAATTTATAGTAAACGTTAATTTTTGGCTTTAAAAGTGTAGAACTAAACTAAAATTTAAATTAAAGGTCGGCTTTTGCGATTATGTTTATAAGGTTTATAAATAGGGAGTGGAAGTTGCTCTGGGTAACATGTTCTGTTAAAAAAAATTGTTTTGCAATAAAAAAAAGAACAATTTTACGCATTTAACTTGCAGGTTTTTCACCCAAGACTTAAATTTTTTTTTAATGGAGTCAATTGGGGAATTGCCATTTACTCATCCAAGTAACAACGCTCAAAAGTAAATATTTATAAGTTAGGTCCGGTGAACCAAGCTACAGGGTGACCCTAGGTACACTCATCTCACTTACAAAAGAAATTGCATTACATAAAGTTCAAAAGTTTGATATTAACAATTTATAATTATGTTGAAATAATGTTACAAACTAGAAAAGTTATATGAAGAACAAACTAGAAAAGTTATATGAAGAACAAACTAGAAAAGTTATATGAAGAACAAACTAGAAAAGTTATATATAAGTAATATTTTTGATAAACTTGATATTTTAAGACATGATATCAGCACATTCAAAGATCCACAAAGCAAAAACGTATTTTTTGGTGGGGAAAAAAAGTATTTTACCGTAAATGCTTTATCATACCACCGCTTTATCTACCACCGCCGCACCTAAGTTAAAGAAACTTGAAATTTCTACAAAATAGTTCTTAAATAAAGTCACGCAGAGAAATATTCTTTAATTTTCCTCTAAATTCTTCCTCAATGGTTCCTAATATTATTCTTTTTCGATGGTGCCTAATATTTTAACATAATCTGTTAACGGAATAACTTCTACCCTAGTCCCACCATCCGCAATCCCCACCGCATACAGCAAAAGCATACACTCATACACGGAGATATACAGAACGAGAAGCGATCCCTCTGTATGTAATACGTTTTATCGAAATTAAGTTAAGGGACCGAAAAAGGGAAAAGCAGGAAGGTAAAAAAAAAGAGCGAGAGAGCCGCGGCACTATGAGCCAGGCTGGAGATAAATAGGGGTGCCCATTCTCTGCTTGTGGGTCGCCAAGTTGAGTTTGAAACGCGCCAAAAATTCGGCCATTACGCGACAAATCAAGCCAAAAATAAAATATGTTTGTTTATTTTTGAAAAGTTTTTAAACTATGGCCATTTGTATGAGATTTTAAAGATATTTATCCTTTTTTGGAATTTGGTTGAGTCGTTTTAAGGATGATGGTTGAAACTAAACTGTGCCAAATTGGCATGCGTCCGCCATGCTTGGCGCTGTGGGCGCGGGTGGGGAGAGACCTGTAGGAATCTAGCGATTGTAATTTGTTGGCATTTGCAGCGGTGGAACCTACACTCTAGAGAATTGTGTCGCCTCCTTTTCCAAGGAGATTGGGGTATAGAATCCGAAATAATGAAGTTAAAGCCAAGGATATAGAGCTGAGATCTAGAGACGGGGGGGGGAGCAGAAACAGCGAGAGAACCCTATTAGGGATCTGATGGCGTGCTGCTACGTGTACCTCCCCCCTCCCCCATGGTTCCTGACGCCAAGAGGCTTAAATTTTTGATCAGATTGTTACTAGGCGAGCGAAGCGATATTTCTGCCGTCATTACCCGGCCCCTTGCAAAGGGAAACTGTTGTCAGACACACAGTAATGGACGGTGCTCGGGAAGCACAATGGAGAAATTATATTTGACTTCCCCGGCTCCGTCTTGGCGCCACTCTGGGGAGAAAGAGAGGAACAAGAAGTGGGAAAACGAACAAAAAAACGTCGGCGCAGAGAAGGACGTAATGCACTCGAGTCTAAGGTGCAATAACTACACGCGGAGGAAACTGCCTTTCGGCTGGTGTTATAAGGGAGGGGGGCTACAGTTGCTCCCCCTGTGGGTCCAGGAAATCGCCATGTCCTGATTTAGATTTACAAAGGGTTTTTAACCCGGGTTGCCTGGTACTGTTTTGTTGCATCACAGTTGGTTGGTATACATATATTTTCAGGCTTGTGTGCTTGCTCAGAGAGCCGCTTATAAAGCTTCGTCAAGTAAGACAGTCACAACACACTCACATGCACACATATACGTGACAGATGCTGCCGTCTATCACGCGCCACCTAAACAATTTTGACATGTCCCTGAAGGGGAGGGAAATAGTCTCCAGGAACCTGTACCCGTGTGAAACTGCACAATGACCGCCCATAGGATTTAACGAGCACGTACTCCGCATATACTCGGTGAGTTTTCAGCGACCAGGACTCGACGCGGGATCGAGACACTGACCACAGGGCGCCTCACAGCCCCTTGCATCTCAGTATAAGCGGAAATATATACGATTGATGGTTTGGGGGGAAGTGGTTGAATTGGTATGATGAAACATATAGATGTTAAGTCTAAGATGTATAATAGGCTAAGCCAACTTCCAATTCAAATCCATTTTAAAATTTGAAAATTAAGAAAAAATTTTTAAAAAAAAGAAATAGTTACATTACAGAAAGATTCTAGTCCATTAACATGTGTTGAATAGACGAAACCATTTTGCAATTTTAAAAAAATGATCCGAGATAAGTTACAGTGCTGGCAAATCCATTCCCCTTTCAGAAAAATCCAATTTTAAATTTTAGTGTATAATTTCTTCTCCTTATTAAATACAAATTTAGCAAAAAGGTATAGAATATTAAAGAAACAAGGATCTATACGGCCTAAAGGAGACTTTGCTACAATTCTAAAAACGGCCTGAAGTTTTGCATAATACTGCAAGTAAATTAATATTTAAAACAGATTTAGTATAATTACGACAAAAGTTACTTAGTTACAAAGTTTAAGTCTGCCTTAATAGCAAGGTTCTTTTAGAAAAATTAAATTGTAGGATAACGGCTTGCTTTTACACAATGAAAAGCTTTACTTAAAGTTGTTTTTCCTGTTTATACACTACACTCGTAGTAAAACAACATTGCCGTATTTCATAATAACTAACAGAAACCCCACATTGAGGAAAAGAAATCGAATTTCTCGGGCAATTTTTAATTTTTAAGAAATTATTACTTTTCGTAAACATACTAATATTCCTTACTTCAAAAAAAAATTCATAAGTCGAAGTTGTTTTATTCGGACAAACTATCTGTGTGAATTTTTTGCATTTATTAGATCTGTATCAATCTTAGGGGAAATTGTACATGATCTTCGAAACTTGCATATTATTTTTTCAATTTAATTATGTTGGATACTGTATAAACTTTAATGGATGAGATTTTTTTTTAATCCAAATGTTTGTTTAGTATAATGAAAAACAAGAAATTATGGTAAAATATGTGTGGGGATTTAGCCCTAGATAAATCCATAATCAAGAGTCTTACTTTAAAAATGAACTAAAAATGAAAATAATTATAAATAATATCCTAATTACAATGGTATTGGAATAACATTTTCTGTTAAAATTTATACTAGATAAATTACTACTCAGTAAAAATACTTTAAAATCCATTAGAATAAAAATTGGGGTTATATTATTGTATTAAAAACGTATTTATGTGAACTTTAATCATTAGTACTAGGAAAAAGTATTACTATGGCTGTCATAGTTCTTTGAAATTAAAGTTTAAATTAATATACATTCATTTGAATAGCAATCTATATTAAGTTTTTCCAACTTAACATTGAAATAATATTCAGGGACAGCAAAATAACATTAAAAAGGCATTGTAATGAATCATTTTTATTTTGTTCATTATTCTAAAATTAATGCTGTGTCAAGTAGCCGAAATTTAGTCAGTGTTATATCCTAATTAAACTTTCCTGTGTTTTTTTGTGTTGAAATACCCCGCCCTCTTTTTGTATAGTTAGTAATTTGTAATGCGTTTCTTTGATTTTCTTTGTTTATTTTGTTTGTATAATTTTATGTGTTATTTGGACTGCCTCAGGGTCCTTTTAGCAGCTAATATATGTATTCAAATTGACTAAAGTTTTTATATTTTTACAAAGGTCGGTAAAGATTTTTTTTGGTATCGGCACTCTCTGGTGGGCAACAAAAATGTAACTCAATTTCATATTTTGTACCAAGATTCTACAAATCATGTGCTTAAATTATTTTTAATTATAAAAATTTATGTTACAAATTATCTTCTAGTGTAATGTCTTCTAATATGTAATTTAGGAGTAAGGTAGAAGAAATGTTTACAAAATATATCTTTATGGAAATTGGGGATTTGAAAAAACATCATTTGATCTAGTGCTATGAAGATTTACTTGAAACTGCAAAGAGATTTATTGCGATGGAGATAAAGTATAATACGAAAGACGTCATTGTGTCGAATCGGTAAAAATAGAGTTCCTCTCTTTTTACTTTTAAAGACTTTCTTAAACATTCACGAAATAGCAGTTTGACAAAAGATAAGTTTACTTTCACTAAAAACTTATAGCTCTCAACTTTTGACTTTCGCTGGAAATTTTCAACTCCCAAATAATCATACAGAAGACCTCAAAGACAGGACACGATCCTATATTTCCCTCTAACTAAACAATATTTAAGGAAGACTGCGAACCTCCCATGTCTCAAAAGAAACTCTTTTAATCATGGCCTCCCTAACTCCCCAAATAAGAACATCTTTCAACTGCAAGAATCTTCAGCCAGGGGTACTCTAGGGAGGTGGGCAATATATCACGATACAATAGACACTCCAAGAATTATGACCACGCCCAATGCAGCTTCCTCCCTCCCCCTAGGGTAGTATAACTCATCCCGTACTAGAGCGCTTGGCTCACGTTGGCCAACCCCTCCCTCATATACACGATTAAATGAATATTTAAAGATTCGAGCTTACATTTTTTTTTATCTCTCTTTACGAAGGATTTAAAACGATAAAAAATACCGTTCTCCGGAGGGAAAAAAATAAAATTGCCTTTTTTTACCCAACTCCCTTTGATTAGCTGCGATAAAATGTTTTTTATGTGGAGAAAATAACGTTTTTTATATGGTTCTGATTTGGGAAACTTTAAGTAATGAAGATTCAATAAAAGCAAGGAAAATTTTTATTCAATAACAACCTAAAAGGCCAAACGAAATGTTTATTCCTTGTGCTTAGCGGGTCATGTAGAAGGTATTATTAAAATGGTCAAAAACTATAAAAGGTTGTGTTTTGCTTTCACTGCAAGACTACTGGAAAATACACAATTCAAGATTCGAAGTTATTCAAGATCAATGCAAAATTTTTAATACGTAAAAACTAAAAAAATCATTGGAAAAATAAATGTTGCTAAATATGCAATTGCTCTCATTACAGATTATTTTCGCAAAGACATATAAAATTTCTTACGCAAAATCTTGTTTTTGAAAAAAAAATAACTACAATTTACTAACATAACTAAACAAGAGATATTGATTTTATTTATTATTACGAACGAAATTATTTTTAAGAAATATTTTAACAGAAGCACCGAACTAAAAACATTATATAGTACAGATTGTGTCATGTAACTAAATGTAACTATCATAATTTGTTAGGTTACAAATTTTAATATGTATAAACACATAGTCAAATCTACTTTAATATTCATTTTCCATTTATACAAATGTTTCAAATAGTACTATTTTGTATTACAAAACTTACTTTAATACAAATAAGATTAGATTTGTAATTTATTTGTAGTTTTGAAGTTTAGATTATTGTATAATTAAATTTTTACAAAAAGAGTGTATACAAAACCATTTGAAAACCCAAACTCCATTTATTGATACCCATCCACTATCCTAAACAATTTCAAATCGAATGAACCAATTACGAAACCAATTGTTAATCCACATTCCATAATAACTTTCCAATTCATCCTTGATAAAATAGATGACTCTGTGACGTCATGCAGTGTCAGATTGCAGACAAATTAATGACACCATTCCTGCCAGCCATGAAGGCTGCACGAAGGAGAAAATGATTGGAAATTGCGATTCAAGATTGGGGTGTCTTTTGGATTCGAATTTATTAGGGGAGAGTTATTAGATTCGTCTAAGGTTTGAAACAAAGACTTAAATCAAAATCTGGCAAGATTAAGGTAGATTAGTTTTCGAAGATAAATTTATCGATAGATATTACTGGTTTTAGTGTTGGAATTACATTTGTTAAAGACTGTTGACTGAAGTTTCTTTGAAGAAGCTTTAAGGTAGGCGAGTACCCAAAATTCCACAAAATTCTAAAATTTTTACTATTACTTTAATCTTTTCCAAATTTGGCATAGTGATTTAAAATATAATGAACAATGCTATTTAAGCATTTTTTAAATTTAAATATAATTTATTTATTTTAAACGGTGTTTTTCTACCAAAAAAAAGAGGTTTGCGCTAACAAGTCTACCACATTGAATTTTCATCCTATAAACATTAATTATGTGTTAAATTCTTCGTTTTGAACTGATGCATGCAATTACTCTCTAGAGTTACATACAAATTACAAGAAAAGAAGTTAATAAGAAAAATGTTATAAATTAATCACACAAAAAAATTCGATTAACTTACACTTAGACATTTTTAAAAAAAAAACTTATAAATATTTGCACCAGATGTTAGAGGTTCATGACACAGAGATATATTGAAATAGCATCTGTAAAAAATTTCAGGTAAATTACTGTAAAACTTTTTATGCTAGAAGTGTTAGCGTAACCCCCTTTTTTCAGTTGAAAAACACCGTTTAAAATAAATCAATTATATTTATATAAAAAAAAATGCCTAAAAAGCATTGTTTATTATATTTGAAATCACTATGCCAAATTTGGAAAAGATTAAAGTATTAGTAAAGATTTTAGAATTTTGGGTACTCGCCTACCTTAACCAAAAAAGGCTTAACAATAAAAAAAAGCTGTTATTACTATAAAAAAGCGTACCTTATAAAACGTTTGGTGTAACGCTACTCCATTAAAGAGGCAGAAATATTTTTTCCAGTTTAATGAAGTAAAGTTACAGCACAAGTGAGGCAAACTTAAAACAAATAAGAGAAAATTTCACCGAAAAAACGGAGTAAGATTACACTACAAATATTGAAAATAGGTTGCACCACGAAAACGTAGTAAAAAAGCTGTGGCTACAAGTGTTTCTACCTTTGTAAAATATTTCAGCGTAACCGTATTTATGAGTCTAAAAAAAGTTATACTTAGCATAATATTTTACAAAATCTTATACAATGTCTAAAACTTTGGAGTTTCTTCATGTGGTTCAATGTTTTTCATAACTTAAAAATTTTAAAGTGATATTTCTTCCTTCATTTTTTATCCCTTGCATAATATATTTAGATTTTTACGATAATATGAATTAACTATCACACGAAATATTAAGTTATTTAAAAAGATAACTAATATCTTATTATGTAATTGTTTAAAAGAGGGCAACTTTTATCAAAGTAAAAGAAACAAGGAGATTCAGTAAGTATTTTTAGTTTAAAATAATACTGGAATAAGTCAGAAAAATAGAAAATTGAAACAATCCATTTTAAATAAGTAAAAAGATAACAATGATAAAAGGTGACAAGTTAAATACGCGAAATATGTTGAAATGAATATGCATGAATTTTATAAATATTTAAAAGGGAATGATTTTTTAATAAACGATGCTTCAAACACTTTCACTTGATCTTTCAGTGCCACCTAGTGATACAATTTTTAACGTGTACAATTTTTGTAAGCATTTCAATGTTTTAAATTTATATTTAAAAATACTTTTAAAGTGTTTTAAACTTTCTGCCAGTGTAACCGTATAAAATAACTGCTACTGTTGTACTAAAAGAGGATTTTACGATAGAAAATTATTTTTAGATTTTAGGTCTGAGATTGTACGATAATTTCATTCAATAAAAGCAAAATGAAACCGTGCTGCCATCTTGTTTAAATGAAATAATACAGAAGTTTGCTGTTATGGAGAGTAAAACGTTAGTGTAACTGCATTGCTTTATTTCTTAATAATAGTATTTTATTTATAATATTTTATTACTCAAAACTAGAAAAATGCCTACCATAACCTACTAGCAATATAGAGGAAAAATCATGCGTCAAAATGTATAGAAGTTGAAATTTATAAACTGTTCTTTTTATAGCTGAATATATTTTTAATTAAATATTTTTAAAAAGGGTACGGATTACGAAGGCAAAAATTTCTTAAACTGTCATAATGGTTTTTAAAACTTAAATATAACCTCTAAGAATTAAAAAAAACTTTTGGGACATCAAAGTTCTAATGATTGTACTAGGCGGTTTTTTTTAGGCGGGTACAATACAAATTTATAGTTTAAAAATAAAAAGCTTTTATGTATGCAAAACGAAATATTTACCTTGACAAAAATACATTTTGTCCTCTATAAGATAAAAGTTATTTTTATAGAATAATTTCTAATTTTCTTTATTATTTGAATTAGCTTAATAATTACGATCAAATTAAATAATCGACTATTATTTTATTCAAACTTATTTTTTAAAAAAAAACTTTATAAAGGATAATCTACATAATCGGATTATTTTTTTTTCTGAATGCTTAACAACATGGTTAAGCTTAACGGTAACAATTGCTATAAAAAAATGCCGTTTGTCAGAAGTGGGGTTCGAACCCACGCTCTCTTTCGAGAACCAGAGCTTAAATCTGGCGCCTTAGACCGCTCGGCCATTCTGACATTTTGCACACGTAATAACATTGATCTTTAAAAAAATATTTCTTTTCTAATCAAACTACTATTGCTGTTTTTTTTAATGTTACATTTTTTAATGCTTTCGTTTTATGTTGTGTTTAAATATAAATTCTCAGTATTTTTTTCAAAATTAGTAATAAAATAATATAACAGTAAAATATAGTTCTCAAAGAAATACCTATTTTATTATTGATTTTAGATTTATTTAACAACTGTTTTTATTTATTAGGGTTATTTTTTAAATATTTTATTAAATTCAAACGAGTTTAAATTAATCAAAGGCACATGGCAGTTATTTTGGGTTAGATGTATTTTTAATGATATGCAGCCTTCAAAACATATATTTAAATAACATATATTTTTAACATTAACATATATTTTTAATAAACAAATTATTGAATGAAAATTAAAAAAAAATATGTGATGTTCGGAATCTAAAAAATAAATTTTGGATGGGTATCGCATTCGTTCATTAGATATGGTAATATTGAGAACTATCTGAATGCGATGAACGCTAAAATAAAAATAATATTTTAAATATTTGTTATATCCTTATAAGACTATCAAAATCCTACACTCATATTCTTGATGAAAACATATTTTTCAAACAAAAAAATATATATTAACAAGATACATGTTTTGCAATAAATTTTGAGAAAATATGAATGTTTAATATTTGCAGAGAAAACTTTCCACTTTCAGTGAACCTCAAATTTCATAAAAGTGAGAGACGATAGTGAAACACCAAAAATATTTTTTTTGGTGTTCTCAATGTAAAACAAGCTGTATCAGTTTTTTTTTTTTTTTTAATTAATAGAATTTTCTAATATTTTTTTATAAAGCTAAACGTCTTAAAAATTTACTACCTACTAGAAAACTTTATTTTGCAAGAGTTTCGAAATCATGTTGCCCCCTAAGCATAATTAATTAATGTGTAAATACAGTGAATTGGAAAACTTAGCAGATATTAAATTGTAATAAATTCAAAAATTTTGTTTTGTTCAATTTAATTAACAATTAAAAAGCATTTTAATATTTTTAAATAATTTAATTTAATTATGTGTCACATTAATGTAATCTATTTAATAAATAATAATGAATCTTAAACTAATTTAATTTAGGATTTATTCAAATTATACGGATCGTGATTAGATAACATAAAAAAAATTGTATATTTAAATGGCAACTTAAATCAGAGTAAATAAAAAAATATATATATAGCTAAACGCAAAACAAGCGAATTTAGGTGACTAAAAGAAAATTTTCTGAGCTCTGCACACTAGAGAATAGAATGTTTTTAATTAAAAAACCATGCCTTCCTAAATAATAATATTTTCCACGATTGAAAAAAAAAGGAAGAAACGGATTATTGCGGACTGTCAGGGAACGGTTTTGATTGTAGCGCCATCTATGAGTAGTCATTCACATTGTTTAGTAAGAAAATTTACTAGCACTAGTCGTATTTGGTTATCTGAAAGGGTTGCGAATTGGCTGAAAAGTCATAATTTATTTCATGTTAACCGTGTTGTTTTGACGTTATTTTCTTTTCTTTTAAATTCGAAATAATTTGTAGAAAATGGAAGGCAAGTATTCATTTTGGCGGAAAACGGTGGGTCGGGGGGGTTGGGGGGGCTAAACCCTATTTTCCCCCATTTAAATTAAAGTTAGTGATGCCAGTATTAATTTTCCATTAAAATGAATAAACTAATTATTTTTTAGAAAAGAATTAAGTTTACAAATTATTCATTATTATTAATAATAAATCTTCTTTAAGAGAGAGGAGAGGTAAAAGACTTTATTTAGCCAATTATATTAGTCGCAATGGAGATAAAGACCATCCTAGCAATTCAAAAAACCATTACAGATTAAACAAAGCACACAAAAAAAACTAACGTAAGAAAAACGAAAAAGGTGGCACGAATAACGAACTGAAATAGTTGCTTTTAAAAGTCTGGATAAAATGTAAAAATACATTTACCAGCATACAAAGACAGGATACAATAAAGACATACAAGAACGGGATATTACACACTTCATACACATCATACATATATATTAATTTTAAATAATTAGAACCGGATTATAAAACTTTGTTGGTTTGGGTCTCCCTCCTTCCTAGATTCGTTAGGGGAGACCTTGGCTAGTTTTCCATGTTTTCTTTTTTTTTATTGTTTATTTTTTACTTTTATTTATTTTGAAGACAATAAGATATAATTGTTTTTCTTCACATGACTTTCTACACACTTGCATTACTACTTTTCTTAAAAGTAAATACACTTTTGGACAACGAGTGGGTAAATTCAAGCACGTAGAGCTGGAAAACGTACCCGTATGCGGGATACATTTTCCCAGAATGCCAAATTTGAATGGGGTAAATGAAAAGATTTAACACACTTGCAAATTATTTTGTTGTTATTTATGTATATTTTACTGTGAACTAAAATAACCCAAAAGGTTATACCCAGAATATAGGTAAAATTGTTATATAGAGTTCATTTTCATATGGATCATTTTAAAATCAAGCTATTTGTGTAACTATAGTTTGGTGCTAATTTCTAGGGGTTGTCTAAAGAATTGCTAAAGATTGCACAAAACAATCCTATCACATGCACTGAATTTTAGTGAGATTGCTTCTCCTTTTGCTTAGCCAGCCAATTTACTCCTTCCTAAGTTTTGGGTGCATTATGGCAGATTAATATTTTACAGTGCAATTATTCACGATACATTGAGAATATTTAAGTTCTTCAGTTGCTTTTCTGCACTATATCCAGTCTTGACAGTTATTCGAACAACGTATATTGCTTCAGAATTATACGATTACTGCTAGCTTTCTTTTTATTACTAAATGGACAATTTTTAATCGGGAACAAAACTTAAACTTTTTATACTTAGAACTTAATGAGTGGTAATATTTCTTGGTCATACATCAAAAACTAATTACATTTTTGGAATATTATAAAGGCTGGAGCATGTATAAGACATTTTTTTCATTTCTTGCCCCGTGAAATTTTGGAAAACCTGCCCCAGTAGCCAGATTTTGACCTTATTAGTGCCTTGAAGAACAAAAATTTAAGTTATTTTTTTTTAAAAATGCATATTTAGGTAGAGAAAATAAACACCTTTTATTAAACGCAATGATAAAAGTGTAAGTTTAATAAATGTACGTTTATTTTAGGTTTGAATGTAAGTATAAAAAATCACTCTCCGTTGAAAAAATCATAAAAACTGCACTAATGACAATATTACAACACCAACTGAACATAAATTCTTGTGAGTGACTTTGTTGCCTCAAGATATAATCAGTCACTTTTGGCGACTCCTTCTATTGTAAGGGATGGTGGAAAACTGATAGGAAAACCTAGCCCCGCTCTCTCCTACTTTGAACATCGTGTAGATTTAAATTCGTCTGTGCTCCCCATCCTCTTTTTCACGAAATTTTCATTCAAATTACATATTTTGACTTTTTTTAAAAGTATTTGTTGGACATCCTATTGGACAGCCTATCTTTCATACTATTTATTCACCCAAAATGTACGAATTCCCTTTTATTTTAAATGTAAAATACAAAGGCAGTAGCCGATCCATTGCGTAATTACCCGATTTCCACGTTCTTCCACTAAGCTATTTAATTGATAACCACACATTTGGAGTTACATATATATAGCATTCAGCTTTGTATGCTTGGTCAGAGACTCGCTTATAAACCTTCGTCAAGTAAGACAGACACAACACTCACATATAAGTGAATCCATCTAATTTTTAGTGACAGTGGCCAACTAGAGGATAACCAGAATTGGCTTGCCACCCCCAGTCGATGGAGTTACTGAACACTCTTTTTACTTAAGGGAAATAATTATAATAAGATTTAATATAGCCGGTACGAAATTCCGGAACTTCTATGTGCAAATATTTTTTTGTTTCTCTTGTTTTAAAATTGAATTATATTTAAAATATCTTTTTAACTTATCTTTATTTTATAGACTTAAAGTCGCAGTGCTTGGCGATCTTGCCCTCCACCAAGAAAGTCATAAGTCATATCTTTATTTTGTAAAGCTTAACTTCTTTGCAGACAAAAATCTAGTTATTGTTAAGTCTTATCGTACGAATAATATACTATAATGCCCGATGCAAATATTTGTTATTAGTTTAAGAGGATTGTTCAGTCTCACGAGTTCATGCTTTCATATTGACATACTCACTTCTACAAAAGTTTTGCTTTGCTTGTTACTCTTTGTAACCTGGTATGTTTCGAAATCCCTCTAATTTCGAGGGGCATTTTGTGGTTTCACAAACTAATAATTAAATAATAAGACTATGTTTATTCTTCAAATTTGACTTATTTTGCTGTTATAAAAACTATCATACCTAGTGAAAAGGGATAACATGACTATGCGATACTTTCTCATTAGTTGGTAGTTGAAAATTTATGCATGAACTCATGAGACTAAACTATTTTTACAAACTGTTGTATAGAGCGTTATAGTATCTTATTCGTACGAGTAAAGTGAACAAGAACTTGGGTTTTTTTTCATAAAAAAGTTAAGATTTACAAAACAAACAAATTAAAAATGTACACTCTTAAAACAAAAGAGTGAAATCCACTCCAGTAGGAGAAGTGTATTTTCAACACTGGAAAGGAGTGAATATTAACTCAGACTGAGTTAAAATCACTCGTTTGGAGTAATCCTGTCGGAGGTTTAACACACAAAGGATCCACTCTTTTCGGGGAAGTGCATTTTCTAGACAGGAGGAGCGAAAATTTACTCATACTGAGTTAAAATCGCTCGTTCGTTTTAAGAGTGTATTAATTAGTTCGATTTTTGAAACCGACTATTCCTCTTAGAACCAATATACAACAGCAACAAATTGTAAAAGTTATTTAAAAACTTATTGCATAATATATAAAAGTTCGAAAAACAGCAAAAAAATTCTAGGTTTGATTGGTTTGACAAAGAAATTTATTAAAGTTTTTTTTTCAAAAAAAAATGTGTGGATATTAAGGGATACATAGGTTAACCGTTATGTCTGAGTTGACTTTAAACAAGCTTTAATAACAAATTGATAGTGCTAAAACTTCAGAATTTTGGCAGTTTTTTATTAACTTTTCACACGGAAAATTCTATCATATAATTTTAGGAGAGAGTTAGGGCTAATTAAACAAATTTTCATTAACCTCTGTATTTCAGCAAAAATATAAGAATTTTATTTCTTCTTTTACAAGCTCATAAACTGCACATTTGTTTACTTAAAAACTAATTCGACAGTTGTTAAACATTACCATATTTTAGTTGCTGAGCATTTTAAACAAACATGTAAATGTCTTGATAGCCCCCATGAGTGGGGCTTAATGGAAAAGGGTGCAGGGCTAATGGGACATGGTAAATTTTGCCTTAATTAAAATGTCAAAAAAATGGAAAATTTGACCAAAAATGATCCGAAAATAAAATTTTGAAGCAAACACCATTTGCATAAAGAATACATAACGAAATTTTATTTTTTTAAAACAATTATTGAAATGTGAAGTATCAAAGTTAAAATTCAAAATCGAAGATGCTCCCATAATTTTTGTTAAATTACTTGAAAGGCTATTTTTGTAGCTTAATCTTCTAAAATTTATCCCAAACTTGTCCTTGACAAACTTGTGAATTTAATTTTAAAAAAAAACGTCTTTATATTCAAAAATCGAAACAATATGGTTTCGGTGGTCCTGCAAAAAAAAAACTATATTTATTCGATATTTTGCATTTAAAAATATGATAGATCGGACAATTATGTAACTGCAAAAAATTGACAGAGCTTGTTTGTTCATTCATAGCACACCAAAATATTTATCTATTTACTTTTCAAAACCTGAAATTCCACTAAATTGACGTGCCCCTCAGAAAATATTAACCGTTAATATTTTCAGAAATACCTGTAAAACATACTTTTAAATGTATAATAGTTTGAAAAATTTGTTTATAAGGATTGTATGTGTAGGAATTTTCTCGGAAGTGAAGATAGGTTAATGAATTAAAGCGGAAATTTTTTTAAGTAATAAATAAGCCAAACTTTTTTTTATTGACTTGCTTTATATTGACATGTTTTAAAACACTTTTAAAGAAATTGAGCTCTTGTATGCATAAAAATTTGAATTTCTCTAAAAATAATTACTTTGACATTTTCTTTATAATCTTTGGAACCCTTTTTGCTTCAACGGCAATAACAAAAATACAAAAAAAAATGCATTTGTTTACTAAAAATACTCTAATGTTATTCAAATATTGCCCCAAATAAAAACACGTGTTCTATATAGAACACTTAAAAGTGTTTTACCACGCACATTTTCTCTGAAACGAAGGGGAAAAAAACCAAGACAAGCTTTTTCAGATAACCTTCACTCCAAATAATCATTGAGTATATCATTGCCAGTTGTTCCTTTAACTGTGCGCTAAAATATATTTAGAGTAGTTTGCGAAAGCGTAAAACTAAAAACTGGGCTTAAGTAGCGCCCTATTCATTACTCGTTGTGTAGCGTGCAACGGATGTTCTTCGTGAGAACGAATGCCATTCGTTAGATTGCGGAGATCACGCATGGGCACAGAGGAAGCGACGAAAAAGAAGCGGTCAGTTTGTTGTCTGGACAGAAGAAAGTGACCGATGGATCAAGAGAATAACTTGTCGCAGCCGCCGCCACGCTCAAATATGTCCGATTTCAGATTCACAGACCCCGTCCGGTTTCTGTTCGAACACATGCAGGGAGACTCGAACAAACCGAACACAGGGAAAATAAACAATGACGACTGGAATAAAAATGCTAAGCAGATACCACCAACTATCGAGGCGAACTCTTTGAAAGGATCCTTCCAGAATCTGTATTCGGAAGATAAAGTTTTTACTCGAGTTTCGAACGATATTGACAAACCTGTGTCTCCAGAAAACAATAACATCCTGCCCTCGGGCAATGTTCCGGTGGAGAACAACACGAACTTCGTTCCACCACCTGTTCAGGAACACCAACAGGAGATTTCCAACCACATAGGTACAGACGACAAAACCAAGCTCCTGTCTTCCAAAAAAACAGTACAAGAGAAGCCATCACCTAAGAAAAATACATTTTCTTCCTTGGTGTACAGGGCCTCCAAACTAGAAGCCGTAGCCAACATGGCACGCAACAGAATCACAGCAGCCAGAAGACAAGAACAGTCACCAACTAAACCACCCCAAATCATAAAACCACCACCTCTAACAAGACACTTAGCCTCAAGAGCTTTTCGCAGGCAAAACAAAGGTGCACCTCCTAGTGCAACATCTACACCACTAGCAACTCCTCTACAGGCTTCGACAACGGGTACCCGACCGACTCCGGTTTCGAACCCCCCAACTGAAAAGTTACCAACGCCACCTCCAGCCGTGCCGGATACGGATCCAGAACCGGACTCAAACGTTAATCCTGAAGAAGAGGCAGAGGACCCGCATCAAACTTTGATTCAATTGTGTAAGAAGAGTGATTGGACAGGAGTAGAAGGCTTGATTAAGCAGTTCAGTAAGTCTGGATTGCCGCCTAATCTCATAGATCCGGTAAGCAACCTTTTTTTTATTGTTGAAATAGACTGTTTACAATTTTAACATTTTATTCATAATGTTGTAGCTGTTGTTGTCTTTGGCTAAAATTTAAATTTATGAAAATTATGTTTTTAAATATCTTTTAGCTCTTTTTTTACTCATGAAAATAATGAATGTGGCATTTTATATGCAATAAGTGAATTAATGACAGAAAATAACTTTATTTTTAAACTTAAAATAAATTTTAGTATTTTTATTCATTCAAAAATGTTATCATGTTTATTTGAGCAAGCAAATTAACTATATACTTACTATTTGTTTCAAGTTTACTTATTATTTATTTCGTTATTCTTGATTGTTATGACTGTGTAATATATTTGCTACTTCATTGTGTGATAGTTTTTAAAAATGTAGTCGAAAGTTCATTGTTTAGTTTTCTAAAGTGTCACAAACTTATTTTTTTTTATATTTTTCTTTGCTGTTTTCGCATAATGGAATAAATAAATAATAAATAGTTAATATCTTGAATTAAAAATAAAAAACTTAAATATTGACTTGATAAAATCGAACTTTAAACTAAGCACACAATTTTCCGATAAAAAGTAAAAATAATTTAGTTATGTAAAATTGTAATATTGCAAAAAACATCGTAAATGTTAGTAAAAAAAATTTATACTAATTAATCGAAAAAATTTCATATATAAAACTAACACTATTTTATTTACACTATTTTATGATACTATTTTATTACACTATTTTATTTACACTTTGAATTGTTTTAGTTATCATAGAAAAATTATGTCTTAATAGTTAAGTATGAGAAGGTTTTTGTTTTTCAAAATTAATCTTGCAACAATGCAATAATAATAGTGTTTCTTTACTTTAATATATAAAATCATTGACATATTAGTTTGTTATAATAATGTTTTCTTACTTATCTGGCTTTAAAAAAAAGTAAAACTAAACATGACTGCTTTTATATTATCCTTTTAAACAGTTATTTGAAACCGAAATATTGCAAAAGCCAAAATTTGAACTTCAAATCAAGGTTTCAGTTTAAGAGAGCTTTTGCTCTAGTATTCAGTCTCAAATGTGAGTAAAACGCATTCGTTAAATATTTTTTTACTGACTTTTTTTTATTGCATTCTTTATTTTTTTAATATTTCATTTCTTGTTAGTTCACTACTCGATAGACTGATATTTGTACTTTAGTAATGCATTACTAATGTACAACACTACTTGATAGACTGATATTTGTACATTAGCAATGCATTACTAATGTACAACACTACATGATAGACTGATATTTGTACATTAGTAATGCATAAAAATTGTTTTTCGAATGAAATATGGCATCTTCAGTTCATATATCTTTGTATTTTCTTATTTATAAGAATGAACACATCAACAAGAATTTGCTAGAAAATTTGCCATGCAAAAATAAGCTATCTGTTTAACGTTATCTGATTAAACAAAATGTAAGACAACTGAATACCATAGTATGAAACAATTTAGATAGGACAAATTAAGTTACACAAATACGAATTTTAAAAGTAAAACTTTTTATTCGGTAAGGAAGGTGTTAATGGTATTCACTAGTTGGTCTTTAATTTATTAAATAAAGCTAAAATTGCAACGCGAATATTTTTAATTTCCCAGTATATTTTTCTAATTCAACCTTGGAATTTTTGAATGCCAAGAAATATAAGATTGCAATAAGATTATAGTAAGAAATATTTGTTGTATTATTTTCACTTTTTGAGTCAATATTATTCTATTATTTATATTATATTTTAAATATCAATATTATTTAATATAATATTTAGCACATGTAAGTAAATGTATCATGTTCTTTTATTTTATTATCCTCAAACATAGTTTTTAAGTAAAAATTTCACAATTCCCGTAAGTTTCTCTACTTTTCATTTTAAAAGAATGTGACAAGATTCATGTAACTTTTTTTAATGTTATCTGTATCTACTGTACTCACATAAATTATTAAAAATATTTCGATTTTCTTTTAATTTTTATTTCCAAGTGATAAATTTTAATACATATTTTTTAATATTGTAAGAAACACGTTTCTAGATTACTTTCGAATTACTTAAAATTTTTAAGAAAGCATTTCAGTATTATGTAATTTTATATATAGATAAAATAATAAATTTCACTGTGAATTTGGAGGAAGCTTTGATACCTATTGGGGTCTTTTGCTCTGTTTTTGTAGTTTTACCTTACTCTCGTTTTTGGTGCAACCTCACTCTGTGGATGTAGTGTATCCTTTATAAGGTTATTCAGCTTCGATTACACTTTTTTATGCCGCTTTATGCTCCAAATTTACTCGGTCAGCTTCAGACAACACTTGTTGTCTGCATTTTTACTAATTAAAATTACACCAAACATTTTACAGTGTATGGTACGAAAGCACCATGTACAATTGTTAGTTTTTTTTTCTTAATGGGGCAGCAACATTGGCAGTCAAGCCTTTGCAGACTCGGCATATTCCCCAGAACTGAGAGCCATTTTTTGTGACACCATCCAGGCGACTCTAGCTACCAACTTTGACGCCCAGATTACAATGAATCTGAGCTCTCTGTGGATGTTAAAGTATGCCGAGATTTAATTTTGCCGGGAAAACTCAAGCCAAATGGGCCCTCCAGGGATAAATAACAATAACAATTGTTAATTATTTTTAAAAAAAAAGTGCGTTAACGAACCATTCTATAATAACTAGATCGACAAAACTGAATAATCCCAATAAAAATGTCCTACTCAATAAATCAAGTACCCCTCAATATTTCCTAACCAACTTATCATCACTTATCTAACCCGACCCACATCCTAACCTAAACTTCCGCTATCCCATGTCTCACTAACCTTAAGAAATTACCCCGGAAAATCGAATATCTGTCACGAGACAGTTTTTATCAACCCTACCGTGATCCAATTAAATATTTGGTTTCGGAACAGTGTCCTAAAATATGTCATCGCGTTTCCCGACACCGGTCCTACATGTGTCTAGGGTTAGATCGATAGAGACTAGGAAGATTGTTATGGGATATTTAAAAGGAAGATTCACTTGTCTTATGAAATAGAGTCAATATTTGTAAGACAATGAAAATTGATATTGATGTGATGCACAAAGTAAAATATAATCAAACGTCGAAAGGACGTATCTATACAGTATTCTTTTTGTTGTTTTGTGTGCATTATTTATGTAATATTTCGTTGTATATTTCAAGGTAGAAGATAAAAACAATAATTTTAAAAAGTAAAATTGGTTTAAGACTATAATTAGTAGTAAATAAATTTAATATATATGTAATAGAATAACAGCTATTACACAAGAGAGTATAATTCTTAATTAGTTAATTTAGAAAGGAACAAATATTGGACGTCCAAAGGTGATTTATTGTAAAGAAAGCATTTGTTAAGAACGGGGTCGGGGCCGAAGCTCGAATTTTGAAGTTTAAATGGGGATAAAAAAAATATGAGTTTTTAAGGGGGTAAAGTTTGGATATGTCATATATATTAAAACTTACTTTATTTTGTAAGAAATTATTGAACATTAGAGTATTTTGATTATAATTGTTTTGGCAATTATTGAAAAATACGATCACGTTTAAAATAAAAATTTTAATGTTCTTTAAATGCACATCAGACTGAGAAAATTTCAAAATTCTAAATACTAATAAAAAAGATAAATTTTATATGGTTCCTTTACATATTAACTATTTTTTATAATGTCATTAATCTCCAGAAACAAATAAGAACTTTTTTGTTATTAACAGAAACGCATGGTTTTGAAAAACTTATTGTAAAAAGTAACAGAGGTAGGGGAGACCAGAGCTAGTTGCCCGATGGGGCAATTTTTACAACTGTCTTTATATTGGTAATGAGCCATTAGGGAGGCAACAACTGGTGACTTGCTTTTTGAAGCAGCACGTTGTGCATCAGCCACCAGAATCCTTGTTTAGTTGGTATTGTCACATTGCAGTTAGGACTGTTTTTGTAAGGTTTTTCAGTTTTGATAACTTTATATGCTTACATTCAAACCTAAGTAAAAAGTTCTTTCATTAAACGTATTGTTTTGACGTTGAGTGTTCTAAAAGATGGTTTCTTTCTCTACATAACTATGTATTTGTTTTCAAAATAGCTTAAAAGATCTACTCGTCAAGGTACAAATAAAGTTGAAAGTGGCGAAGTGACAAATTTTCGAAAATTTACAGAGCACAAATTGCAAAAAAGCCTTGTAGAAAAACGTGCTCCGACATTTATAAACTAATCTTAAGATGACAAAATTTTAATTATTTTGCAATATATACCAATATAAAATTGTATATTAAGTTCCAAATGTAATAAAAGTTTTGTCTCAAACTACAAATCGGCTACAGAATAATAAAAAGAAAGCTATCAGAATCTCGTACAACTTTTGAAGTAATTTATGCTGCTCTAGTAACTATCCGAAAAAATGCAGTAGCAGAAAAGCATCTAAGAAATTAAATATTACCTGTGTCTTGTGAATAGTTGTAATGCTAAAAAGACTACTTTGCACCAAAATTTGGAGTCAATTTGCTGGCTACAAAAACTGAGAAGCAGTCTCATCAACTTTAGTGCAGGTGATATCTCACCAAATAACGGCACCAAAAAAGGAAACACAATTTGTTTAAGTTCATTGTGATTCAGATGACGTTTATTGAAAATTTCTAAATTACAGTTTTGATATTGTAAACTGACATATTTTACAAAATTACATACAAAAACCTGCTACTCATATGTTACCTGCATTAAATCTTTTTATAAGAATAGTCTGAAATTTGGATCCCTAACATTTTTGACAGACTGCGAAAATGTATCCTGAATACGAGGTATACAACTTACAGTTCAACATGCTTGATTTAATCACTTGGTGTCGAAAACTATATTTATCTTTTGTAAAAGTAGTGATACTAGTTAGTAGATAAAAGTGTAAAGAAATCAATGATATCCTGTTTTCCTCCTCATATATTAAATTACATTGCATGCAAGAACAATATTTCAAAAAATCACGGAAAACCCTGTCTCTCCAATTTTAACAAATTAATATGGCAGCAAAATTAATTCGCAGTATAAGTTAGCTTGGGGAGCCTTGGCCATGTTTTTAGAATTTTATTTTTTTTAATTTTTATTTCTAAAATTTTTATTTTGCACTAAAAAATTCATACGATGGCACGTATTAGAGGAATTTCTATCGGCAACAAGGACATGCTAGTGTAATATAAATAATGCCTTTTTTCTTTTCTAAATTTACTGGTTTTAAAACATAGACACCTGGACCAAGCCTCCCTTAATAAGGGAGGCTTGGCCCATGGTAAGGGAGGCTTGGCTTATACAAAAATGTATAATTTTAAAGTGCAAGATAATAAATATTTCAAATTATTTTTGTAAGAATTAAATGTTAAAAAAATATTATTATTCGACATATTATTATTCGATATTATTATTCTGGAATCATTTAAAAATTGGTCATAACTGACAACTTAGTTTTAGTTAAGGTTTTGGTTTTATTCGAAACAAGTACAAATATTGATAGTAAATCTATTGCTTTCATACAGTTATTATCATACGTTATTATTTACTGTGTATTAAGTAAACATTATTAATATATTTTCATAACTAGCTCACTTAAGGAGCCTTAGTTCAGGGGCCAAGCCTTACCTAGACATTTCGTAAAGAATGGCACATGGTGCTTTGAAGCCTACTTCATTGCACAAACTTTATAGCTTAAATAAACCCTAATATAACAGTATTTATAAAAAGCCACACACTTAAACTTAATTGAATTGGTTTGTCTGAAAAAAAATTACAAATTATGTCTAAAATGTTTACTATTTGGGATGAGAAACCTTCGTTGTATATTTTCTCCTCAATGCTAAGAAGTAGCTAAATGAAACTAAGGTGGCTATATACTGACAGTAGCTTTAAGTACCATCTATTGAGAAAATGCTAACATATTTTTCAATACTGAAATTTAAGGTAGGCGAATACCCAAAATTCCCCCAAATTCTAAAATTTTTAGTATTATTTTAATCTTTTCCAAATTTGGTATAGTGATTTCAAATATAATGAATAATACTATTTAGGCATTTTTTTAAACTAAAATATAATTTATTTATTTTAAATGGTGTTTTTCTACTAAAAAGAGGTTTACGCTATAACAAGTCTACCACATTGAATATTCATCCTATAAACATTAATTATGTGTTAAATTCTTCGTTTTGAACTAATGCATGCAATGATCCTCTAGAGTTACATACAAATTACAAGAAAAGAAGTTATTAAGAAAAATGTCAAAAATTAGCCACACAAAAAAAGGAATTTTTTCGATTATTTTACACTTGGACCTTTTAAAAAAAACATATATTTACACCAGATGTTAGAGGTTCATGGCACAGATATATATTGAAATAGCATCTGTAAAAATTTTCAGGTAAATTAATGCAAAACTTTTTATACTAGAACTGTTGGCGTAAACACCTTTTTTTAGGCGAAAAACACTGTTTAAAATAAATTAATTATATTTAAATAAAAAAATTGCCTAAAAAGCATTGTTCATTGTATTTGAAATCACTATGCCAAATTTGGAAAAAATTAAAGTAATAGTAAAAATTTTAGAATTTTGGGTATTCGCCTACCTTAAAGGTGGGCCAAGCCTCCCTCATGCCCAAGGTTCCCCAGGTCCCCTTCATTGCCATAAACTTTCGATTGTTTATAAATAATTAACGATGCATCAGGCTCGTTCAATGAAAATTTTCAAATTTAAATACAATAAGGATTAATTGCAATAGTTGAAAACACTATCAAATTTACTATTCTTCAATTATAGTGGTTTACTTATAGTTCTCAGAAACATTTACTTTAACGCCCTTAAAGTTATGTCGATTTAAAACATTTGATTTTTTATAATAAGAATAATTTTTTAATGTTTTAAAATAAGAACAGTTTTTAAATGCTTAAAAGGAAAATGGATTTTAATTTTTTTAAATAAGAATAGTTTTTATTTTTTTAATTAAAGCTCTTTTTTAAAGTTCTAAAATAAGAATAGTTTTTAAATGCTTTAAAGGAAGAATAGTTTTTAAATATTTTTTAACTAAGAGCAGTTTTTAAATGTTTTATATGCTTGTTATAAACTAAAACCACCTAAACTCGAAATTGTTTACTGATTTAAATTTCTAGAAAATATCCGATTTAACCCGTTTTTTACCCAAACGTAAAAAATTCTTTACTAATTGTTCAAAAATTTGGTTGCCATAAAAATTGAACTCAAAAATAGTTTTTTTAAATAATAATAACTTTTGATAGTTCAAAAAATAATAACTTTCACTCTCATATCACTGTATAATCCTAAAACAAGTTAAGAAGGATTTAATAAATTTGAAAAACACACACATATTATCGTCAGAAGTTTATCAATTTACTATTATTTATCGAAGAAAATATTTGTTTCATATTTTTTATTGTAGTTACTCCTAAAATGCATCACACAACTAGCATAAACAACACCGATGTTCTTAATATGCTTTAAATAAAATAAACTTTCGGACTTTAAACAGAAGATATAGAAACACTTTGTATAAAATTTTTAATAGAATGTTAAAAATTGCAAAATTCTTTGCTACACAAATATTTTAATTAAATTTTAAGACTACAGTTGTGGTTACAAATAAATGGGTTGCAAATAAAAATCCAAGAACTTCTGTGTCAATACACTCCATTTGAATACAATGTGATCTAGCCTATTTTCTTATAAAAAAATGCCTATAAAAATAACAAGCTTAAAATATTTTGCACGTACTTTGGGTTTATCAATTGGCAACTTTTGTGAAATATTCCATTATTCCAAAGTTAGATTTCCACATAATCAATTAATGGCCTTCTGCAAAATAATCTTGTAACATTGTAAAAATATTGTTTCTGTAATTTATCTAAGATAATTAAATTCAGAGTAAATGTAGGTTAAATGGTTACTATAAGTTATTTAGTATAGTTAAAATCCGATCAGCATTGAGTTTTAAAGAATGCATTTTAATTAGATAGAGTGAGATTAATCAATAAACAATGCTTTCAAAACATTTAGAATATACATAACAATAAATGATGATTTTAAAACATATGGTATACACGTTGCTGTTTTACAAAAAAAATCTATTTGCACAATTTATAGAGAAAAGCCTTGTTAGAAATTCCAAAGTGTTGTTCAAAGTTAATAGCTGGTTGGCTAAAAACGCGACGGCTTTTTCTCCTTAAAAAGTTTTGACCCTGTAAAACCGTTTTCACGACTACCCGAGTTAGTGCACAGAAAAGTTCACAGTTGGTAAACTAGTGGCTTCGTCGTCAATAACCAGACTTATCCGTAGCATTACGTATATTTTTTAGCAACAAACATTTTGTGCAATATAGCAGGATTTAATTTACAATAGTCTTTTTCAAGCAACTACATTGTTTGTCAGACAAATAATATCCAAATTGCTGAATGTCTTGTGATCCGAGGAATACCAAATTGAAATATATTACATCATTCAGATTTAGGGATCTCAAAAAGTATGGCATCAAATGACCCTTTATAAACGAATTGTATTGTTAAAATCCAATGAAATATTCTCCACGTATAGCAGGATGATGCATAATAAACCAATTGAAGAGCTTAGTGGAAGAACGTGCAAGTTCGAAAAAATTGAGATGTTAATGTCAATAAACACGTTATTCCCTCCTATTAAGGTAACAATACTCCCTATTTTCATAAACTTGAAGTTAAGCATATTCTTACCTTTTGTAAGGGCTGTTTTTAACGCATCTTAAATGAAAACGAAAAACTTTGATGCTCATTTTCTCCCTTTGTCACTTAGCACGTTTTCCACTAAGCTTTTCAATTGTGGTTCAATGTCTTGATGTCTTTTGTGCTGGGGCCTGGATGGCCAAGTGGTTTGGATCGCAGACCATTACGCTAGCAGACTGCGCGCTGTGCGCGCTGAAACGTGTGCGGGATCGATTCCCGCCTTTGCCCTGGGTGTATTTTCCTTTCTATGTGACTGTACAAAAAATTTCTGTGTCGGTCTTATTTGACAAAGGCTTATAAGCGAGTCTCTGATCAAGCACACAAGCCGGAATATATATGAATCAACCCTACCCTTTCTTATATGCAACACACTAACGTTGGGTAAAAGCTTGGGAATAGGTTTAGCGTCATTTAACCACGACTTGAAATTTGAACCAAAGGCCTATTGTAGATTTTTATCGAAATAAAATACAATCATACTTTCTCCAACTTCAAAATATTTATCGTAAAAATTTTCAAATGGAATTCCTCCCCTGACCTTAAGCAAGCAAATTGGGCCACTTCCGTAGACGCCCCATATCATAGAACACGGTAATAGATTTGCATACCAAAGTAGCTTCGTCAAATTTCGCAAGATGCTTCGCGTCATTCTTTCTGGAAATTATGCAATCAATCATGCTTAGATTTCTTTAGTTATAAAAAGTGAAATATTAAAATATCGTATCCGATTTACTAATGATGGTTATTTTCTGAATTGTTCTGTAAAGAAATCACATTTAAAAAATTAAATATGTAATGTTTGTTCGACAAATGATTGATTTAAACTGTAAGTGCCAATCCGGCGGCGCAATAGTTAGGGTGCTAGGGAGCCATTGAAGCTTCTGGGTCCGGGTTCGAATCTCTATAAGGCATGGATGTTCGTGTTTGTCGAGTATATGCGAAGTACGTGCTCGTTAAATCTGTTGGGTCCGAAAGTCCTGTGGGCGGTAATAGCACAGTTTCCGACGGGTACTGGTCCCTGGAGACTATTTCACTCCCCTTCAGGGACATGTCTATTGTGAAGGTGGCGAGCGATAGATGGCAGCATATGTCGCGTATGTGTGTGTTGTGTCTGTCTTACTTGCCAAAGATTTATAAGCGGGTCTCTGACCAAGAACACAATCCTGGAGATATATGTCTACCAACCAACCGACCAACTGTAAATTAATCTGTACCGTAATTATAAATTAAGTCTTGCTGAAAGCGCTTATGTTTTACCTAATTTACTTTAATGTACGTGGGCTGCACAAATGTTGCTTGTTGTCGTTTTGCTAAATTTATATGAAAACTATATAGGCTAAATCCATGCAAAACTGTCCTTTCTGTAGTGTAAGTGACTTGTGTAAAAAGTTTTTATCACTACAACTTTTAAAATTAAATAAAATACAAAATTAGCAGTTACAAAATTATCTACACTTATTGCAACTAAATAATGTAACGTGCCTTATTTAATTCGATTTATTTTTCAAATTTCAAAGCCTTTTTAAATTGTGAGTCACGCTACAGTTTCATAAAAATTGGCCTTTCTTATTAGGTTTTAAAATATTTTAAGTACTCAAAATTAGAGCATTGGAGTATAAGGTAGGTTCATTTCGACATGAGTGCATTATAACTTTCTGATAATATTTTTAACCGATACAATGTTAGGGAGATTAGTAATCTGAAGTAAAGTAAACTTCTCCTTAAAAGTTAAATATGGGTAACAAGCATACTAAAAGAGGATTGAATGATCATTTTTTAAACAAAAAACTTTTTATAAATATACATTTTCAGTATAAAACAAACATTATATTCTTTTACATTAAAAACCATTTTAATATCTGTGCGATTATCAACAAGTTTCTACAATTTTGGTAACTTTAATGACAATTTCATTTAAATATTCTTGATTAATATACATTTATTGTAAGCAAATAGTTTTATATAAAAAAAAAACAATCCCTTACATTTTTAGGCTTAGAATTTAGTTTCTACAATTTTGGTAACCTTAATGACAATTTCATTTAAATATTCTTGATTAATATACATTTATTGTAAGCAAATAGATTTATATAAAAAAAACAATCCCTTATATTTTTTGGCTTAGAATTTATAGAAAAGTTTTTGGCGATTGGCTAAACATATAAAATTTTACGACAAATAGTTAGGAGCAGGCAAAAGCTGGTAATTTTGGTAATAAAATTTAGTAGATATTTTTAATAATAATTATATTACTGTCCCTAAACGTTAAGGGGGACCAGAACCCTCCATTAAAGCCAATGTAAAATGACCTTTTTATTTACTTTTTTCTCAGAATCTATAGGGTATTTTTAAATAAAATCTTTACCAGTTGTTTAATGGATGTTTAACTATATTTTACTGGTGGCATTTTTAAAATTTTTGCTTAGTTTTTAAATTATAAATTTTTAAGTGGAACCACATATTTTTGACCTAAAATACATCAATAATATTAAAAATGAAAAAAAAATTCAGATAGTTAAACTAAAATCCCTCCAGCGAATTTTAGAGACCACCTTCTTAAATACGTATAAAAAATTTCAGGTTGATACTGATAGTATATTCCATGAAAAAGGTACATGAACATTGAAAAAGTGAGTTTTGAGATTAAAAAGTTGAGATATGGGCGTTTAAAGTAAAGAATTTCACTTGAATTTACCTAAACAACGTTTGCTTTTTAAAAAAATATTAAAATACTTCCAGTACTCAAAACTTCTAATCTAAGATATCGTTGAAAAGCTACAATTTTTTTATTTTAAGAAACACTAAAAACATTGAAATTTCATTTTTGAAAATTTTGGGGGTTCTGGGTCCCCCTTAAAATACCTAAAGTGTTTATTTTAGTCATTGTTTTGGCAATGATCCCTATCAACTGTATAGTAGGGTTATCTAAGTCCATTGTCAAAAGAGACAAAATTTACTATTTAGTACACCACAATTAAATTTCAATGAAAGTTTAAATTAAAATATGCACTACGCGTTTACTTGTAAAATATTTACGACAAATGTATTTTATTTTAAAATTGGTGCATTTTAAATGCTTGGGAATTATTTAAAAGTTTATGTACCTTGAATTGCCTATTTTCTTGGGCAGTCGATTGCCTGCTTTTAAATCTCTATCACTTTGGATAATGTCTCGCAACTGTTTTTCATATTTATTAAGGCAAAAAATTTAGTGTGTTTTTCGTTTTAGTTGCGTGTATTTGAGCGTGTATTTTCGTTTTAAAAATGTTTCTTCGATAGTCTTGCTTAATTTTCAGTCTTGCTTAGTTTTCATAATTGTTATTCATAAGTTTTTTAAAATAAATAACATAACTTTTTGTTGTGTTCTAAGCTTATTATTATGGTTATTTCATGATAAATTAATACAGTTTGATGTTTAAAACCTAAAATTATATTGAAATGAACATTTTCCTGATATTTTTTCATACAAATCAAAGAGAGAGAGATAGTCTGAATAAATCAAACCCCGAAGTGCTAACAAAAGATAATAAGCAAATTATAATATCATTAACAAATATATTATTAAATAACCTGATATTAAAAAATACGAAATAAAAACTTTTATAATAAGTCGAAGGGTCCCACTTGCAGCTCATAATTGTTTTGGAGTCTTTATAAAGATTTTTTGTCTACAGAATTTTTTTAAAACATCTGAAATTTTATAATTCTTTTCGTCTTTAATTTTTTCTCTTTCGACCCAAATAACTATGTTCTATTCACTATGATTCTACAACTATGATTCTACATAAGAGAGCCTACTATGTGTTTTCTTTTTGTTGTTGTTGTAGTTTTCTTTTTGAGTTTTCAAAGACTCTTTTTATCATAGAATCCGCTATGGTTTGTACGTTTAGGTAAGACCGAAACCAGTTTTACAACCTTTTTTTAAAGCTTTTTATTTCTTTTGATGTAAACAGGATATCAATGCAATTTCTTATATCTTTTTAACTACAGTCTATTCCTATTCTAATTTGTCTCGAAAACGTAAATGCAGTCTCCAACAACGTAACGTTAAGTCGATCCATTGAGTTGGAAAATAGAAAATGTTGTTAAATGTGGAGCATCTTTTCAAGTCTACTAAAAACGCAAATTACTTTTTTTTTACTTTAGAAATACAGAGCAAATGCATTTTGTGTTTCTTAATACTTTAAGTGCCAGCTTATATTTACCAAGTCCACCAGAGTCGATAGGAACGAAATGTGGAAGAAAAAACATCAGGTTGTTTAGAATATTTTCTTTGCAAATCATCAGAAGCAAACTAATCTTTCTGAAGTGGGGTTTGAAAAGTAGACGATAGTCGAGTCTCTCTAGCTTAACTTAAAATAAATACTTTCATTACACATGTAGGGGGTAGGGTAGGGTAGTTTACATATATATTCCAACTTGTGTGCTTGCTCAGTGAGCCGCTTATAAGTCTTCGTCAAGTAAGACAGACACAGAAAGAGCTTTTACTGTCACAAAGAGAGAAAAATACACCCAGGGCGAAGGCGGGAATCGAACCCGCGCCCGTTACAGCACGCAGACTGCTGGCTGCGATGCTTACCACTCAGCCATCCGGGCCCCATTACACATGTTAGCTATAAATTGAAATTGTCTGATACACAAACCCAATTTTGTTTTAAGTGTTTGTTAGCATTCGTTGTTATTTTATATTTTAAAAAAATTCTCACGCACGGCAAGTTTTTTCGGTTTTTCATCTAATAACGACAAAAATAATGTTTTAAGTAATGCATATGGTGATTATAATGAAAATAATATTTTTATTAAGGTTTTTGATTACAATGATGATTTTGATTGCGATTATATGAGACTAGATCCATATTTTTCTGGAACTAACAGTTATTTGAAATCTAGTGAATTCAATGAAAAATTACCGAGTCTTGATCCTAAATCAACAAACGCGTCATGCTCATCATAATAAAGTTGGAAGTTCTTCAAAAAATTATTGGAAAATTACAAAAAAATAACTAATTATAAAGGAACCAATTCTTCCAAAAACATTCAAAGAAGAAATTCAGCACATATATTGAGGGAAAATGAATACCCTGTCAAATTTATGAACTATTTCTAACTCTGTAACTTATGATGGAACAGACGTACCTTATGCTGCACAAGTACCTGACATCAAAAGCTTTTAGTAGAAATAGTCTACACTCTCAGAAACGGATACTCAAAAACGACGAAATTTTCTGCAACCATTTGTCGTATTTACAGTTTTATACTCAGGTTAAAATTAAACCTAAAGCCAGGCTAGTCCTTTTCATACTTTAATTACAAGAACGTCGCTTTACAGGTAACTCAAGCAGGCTTGACAGAACCTGCAATTTTTTCCTAATCCTTTTTGTTGCATAACATTTTTGATTATGCGTACATTTAGTCTCGGACTCTCAGAAACGGATACACCAAAACGATGAAATTTTCTTTGATTTCGACGAAACCGTTTCCTGGCAAATGCTCCTAGTTTTCCTAATGTAAAGCTTTCCCGATGTAAAGCATTTTATGTAATACCAAAGTCTCGAGTAGATTTGTTGTTGGGTTAGCAGACGCGCTGTGCCCGGGTAATACCTACTTGCATAAATTGTTTCATAAACGCACGCGTTAGTGCGATTTCTAACTTTTTAGAATAATCGAAAAAATTTATATATGAATTGTTGAATATGTATTAATTGAACAAATATACTAATTATTTAGTATTAAATTTTAGTAATCTGTAAGTTGTATTTAATAAGTTACTTATGCCAAGATGTAATAAAGTTATTAAATAAGGTATTGGATATAATTAAATAATGCAATCAACTGTATACGTGTTATTGTAGTAAGAAAATCAAAATAACGTTATAATATACATAAAATAGCGATCAGTGTAATATTTATCTTGAGCTTCATAATTTTTGAAACCCGCAGCTTTAAAAATAGTATTACATATTAATATATAAAAAATGAATTATTAAAAGATTTTATTAAAAAATAATATAGGTTTAATTAAAGAGTGTTCAAATACTTATAGTGTTACTACAAGTGTTAAGCACATGGCGGTAGAAGTGTGTATTTTTGTTCCAATTTTAAAAAGGTATAATAGTGCATAAAGTAGTGACTTGTTTTCATACCAAATTTCACTTTTATACTGGGCAATATTTTTTAATAAGAGGATGCTTTGGAAATCAGTCTCAGCACTGTTAAATTTCATTTTTCCTTAAAACCCTATTTGAATCTTAAGTTCCCTGGTGGACCCGTAGCAAGTCAAAATTGAACAATAAAACAATAAAGCTTTTAATGTCATTAATTTTATTTTCTGATTACTAACATTTTGTATGTCTAAGTTTTTTTAATCAATTCAAGTATAAATCTCTTAAGTATACCATGATTTTAAAACGATAAAAGTTTTATATTTTATTTCTACACATGTTCGCAAAGATTTGTAATCACAATTTGTTTTAAATATTTTTCATCTAATAATTATTCTGATGTAAAGTCTAAATATATTTTGGAGGAAATTTCATAGTTCATACTCCACACAAAAAAATCAAGTGCTTATTTTTTTAAATATTAGAGTATAATTAAGAATTTCATGTTTAATAGACATTCATTTGTATTTAAATAACAACTATTTTATTTGAATGTTTTAATATTTTTCAGGAAACTGGTTATACACCGCTGATGTTTGCCATAAAAGACAACAAAGTTTTTATGGCTGATCGTTTTTTGGATATGGGAATAAATATTAATGCAGCGGCCAAGGTAACAAAAATTTTTCATGTATTATATAATTCAATTTCGATCTGTACCAAATTATTAAACCAATAACAAAGGTACTCCCCCCCAAAACAAACTATCATAACCAAATACTTTTAGTAAGTCAAAAGTCCAAGTACAATGCACGTCATATTTGAAAAAAAAATTTAATATTAAAATATCATGAATTTTTATGTATGTTCTGTGGAACTTATCTTGAAGTAATTAAATTACCCTCAAAGTTCTTTGTACGAACTTGAAGTACAAAACTACTAGTATAATTTGCTTTTCGATGATTCTTATGCATATTTTAACACATCACGTTCTTTGTCTCGAAAGCAAGTAATCCAATGTAAAATACACCTTTCCCACGAAATAATTTTAATCCAAAAAAAGTACGCAATACCCATTCACCAAACTTCTTGCAAGTCTCACCAACATTAATGGGATCCAAGTCCCTCCCACCATTGCCATTACCAGCAAACCTTGAGCTTCACTGGTGACCGAATTAAGCGAAGATCGTCATATCCACAGCACCAACTGTGGTTCAGAACCAAAAAGGTTTAACTCTATTGTACCAAATTTACTAGCACCTACCAGAAAATCATTTCTAACCTTTTCAAAATCGTTGTTTAAATTCGACTTTGAAGTTTTACTTTAAACTTAAACCAAAACATGATTTTAAGGCTATCTTTGAAATCAGATTAAGTATACCGAAAATGTGATGGATACAGAATCATTGGTATTGGAGTTAAGCCCCTGTTGCTCTGAAGTAGAGAAATAACAAGAATCGGGTATAGTTTTACCGGAAATTCCTCCTAGCTCTATCACCAAGAAGCTCGTATAGAGGTTACACACGCATATCTGACTTCGGAATCGATTGCCATATGGGCTCTATTCCAAAACATGCCATCAAGTTTGAGAAGCGTGGCTTTTTCTTTCTTTGTACCATTTCTTCTCACCTAAAGACCGAACAGATTTTTTTCGGCTGTGCTATCACGCGATTCTCTACGTCACCAAATTCCGACAGTGTCGCCCGAACTTCGTAAAATCTTAATGTGACCGCCTTTTCCTGGGTGAGGGTGGTATTTTTTAAGTGGTAGGAATAATTGAAAGGATTTTTTTAGGTCTGAGTCACATGGGGTAATTAAATGGGGGTTTTGAAACCCTCTCAGTTAGTTTAAGTTGTTTACTAGGTCTGTTAATGGATGTGGGCTATGAGAGAGTGAGTAGTTTGTGGCTAGGTAAACAGTCCAATCGTTTCTATACCAACCAGTATAATACACAGAAAATTACTTAAATTAATTGTAATTTTACTTAAGCAAAATTCGAAAAGTGTTACAAAGTATCATTCTACATGCATATATGCATCTGGGTCATTCTACAAAAAGCAACTTTTCTGGCAATTGGAAAACATTTTCGATAATAATCAGCAAAAACGAATTTTGAAAGGGAATACAAGTAATGTATCACACATACTATATATCACATACATACTATGTACCACACATTATTGATAATTTTAAATAGTAGTTTGCATTTTTGGGGGGCCGGGAGAATGGTGAATCATATGTATATATAGCATACTCACATGTCATTATGAGCTTTTACCATATAATTATTTATTTCTTTAACGTTAAAAAAAAAATACTGTAGTCCTTCACATACGCTTAAAATGGTTTTAAAGTTTCCAATAAATCTAATACTAATAAACAGATATTAGCTTAACGGAGCAAGTAAAGTACTAATATACATACACATTAATTAATATTTACAACATACATGCACCTAATCCTAATAGTAGTAGCGTAAAATCCACATAAGCATATAAGAAGGTTAAAATTTATACAATACACTATTCAATAATTATACACAATACACTATTCAATAATTATACGCAATACACTATTTAATAATTATACACATTACACCTACAGTAACATTCTTAAATTGAAATTTTTTTATTTCGTAACAATATGCTAAATGTTGTAGCTAAAAACACTTTAACTTTCCTTGTAATGTCATATTTGTCATTGCACTTTATAAAATTCTTTTAAGGTTTTTATATTACGTATTGGCTCCATTTTAAAAAATAACCTATTATGTGAATTGAATACATGATTAAAAGTTAACTTGAATGAAAGTTTCTTAATACCTAACAAAGTGTTTTTTAAAGTAGCTGTGGTAAGAAAACTGTTTTCATAAGCATTAAAGATAAATTTTTGTATGGATGATTCACACATCTCTAAAAACTACTAAGCAATACAAGTATGATTAAATATCCATATGCATGCTTTTATATTTAAATATCTTCTTTCCCTTCTTCACGAGACAATAATAATTTTGTTCTTGTCACACGAAATTCTGATTCATCAGTGTCACGAACAGAAATTAACCCATTCCCGCAAAACTAATCTAACGGTGGAAGATTTGTATGGAAGCTTTTATCTAATTAAAACTTTTGAAGAACTGTATGACTCGATTTTGCTTTTCATAGATAACCTGCCTTATCTTTATTTTCTTATTTCTTTCTTTACTTAATTCACTTATCTGGAGAACTGTTGGTGGTGGTTTTATTACCACGCATGATCGGTCCAATGTATTGGTTTAGATATGGGTTTTTAACAAAAACTGACTTGACAGGAAATACAATACTCGTATGCCACTCACATATTTTAAACAAACACTCATACAACTATTACAAAGAACTAACTCGTCTTGCCATTTGACTACAATGTATATTGCAGCATTGTAATTCTTTAATTTTTTTAATAAAAATATTTTGAGTTGAACATTTGATATAATAATTACATTAAAAGAATAATACCGTCAGTGCGGGTAACTTTGACCAAAATTATAGTTTTTTTCACAAAAGAAGAAAAATTTAACTTCAAAAACGATTTAAGCACTTAAAAATCCTTATGCATTCTAAGTATTGTACATTTAGGAATAATTTTCAGGCATTTTTGTAACATTTTATAAATTAATAAAAAAATGGTATTAATTTTAAAAAATAAGACACTGTTAGGAGCCGGGCGGGTAACTTTGGCCACCCAAGAAATACATAAGAAACATACTTTTTAACATCCTTAAAAGCTGTGTTAACGATTTAAATAGCAATATTAAAACTTTAAACACAAAAATAACAATAGTTATTTAAAATGGTATATAACTTAACATTTACATTGCAGTGCATCGTGGAATGGCATTACACGTTGAATACTAGTATTGTTTGTCGCTTAAAAGAAAGAAAAATAAACTTCTATTTTAATAAGGAAAAAAGAACTTTTTTGAAGCAAGATTTAATAACAAATATATTTGTAAAAAGCAAACGATTTTATTATAAAAGGTGAAAAATAATATATTTATAATTAGGAATTTGAAAATGTTTACCTTTCGACATTTGCAATTTTGAGTGGAATACGTATCTTGCATTCTATCTTTATCTTTTTAATGTTTAAAATCATGAGATTTAAAAAAAAATATCTAAAAAATGAATAATCATAAAAGTAAGAATATTTTCAAAAATAGTTAAACTTAATACACTTTTACATACATTTTTTAAAGTGCAAAGTTCCAAAAAGAAATATTTACATCTATGGCCAAAGTTACCCGCATTCATCGGCAAAAGCTACCCAATTAAAAATATTTAATACAACATAAAAAGTAGTCAACTTAGAATAAAACAAATGGTGTAATATTCTTCCTCATTAATAAAAGAATCGAATAGAGTGTTTTATTTAAATATTTTCAATATTTTTTAAGTGTTCCAGACAAAAGTTGGAAGAGATAGATTTTTGTCATTTTATGCTCGTAAGAATGAAAACAGCATTTGTAGTATTTCCAGATTTAGAATGAGATTTTTTTTTACATGAAATGAAAGGCGATATTTCCACCTTTCCAAAAATGTAAAACAATTTAAGATGAGATCATTTTATGAAGAGAAATTAAGAAACAAATCTTTTTCCGACGCGTGGCCAAAGTTACCCTCCATGGCCAAAGATACCCTCTTTGACAGTACCCTATAATATTGAAACCCTAAGTAGTTAAATAGCAAGATTATCTGTTTGGCATAAAAATATTTAAAGAGCAAAAGTCATATGCCTAAACCATAACCAAGTTTAATAAAAAAAATATATCCCTTTTAGAAAATTTCGTTGAATATTGACCAATCACGTGTATAAGAGTTCCACTATTATAATCTTAAAAAAGGTTTTCAAATGTTTTATCATAATGAAATTTATTATGTTTTATAAATTTTCAACATTTTTAGAACATAAAAGTAGATATTGTAGACGAAAACAGCATTGGTTAGGTTATTGGTTCTTTTAAATAAACATCACACTAAAGCTACACGAGGGTTGTGTGGGACATTAAAACAAGAGATGAATTGGATTGGCAGTTTGTCCATTTTATTGTAAAAACAGTCACCAATTTTCTTTTATAAAAATATTCGTATAACATAAACAACTGTACATTTCCCATACAATATGTGTCGAAAACTTATTTTGAAAATTTTAAAACTACATATAAAGGTTCATTTAACATTTTAACTATACTAAATTGGGGATAATTTGAAAAAAGTAAAGAGAAACGCTACTTGTATATTCCACCCATTTTCTTCACAATATCATACCTTTTGATACCATAAAATTTTGATAAAACTTTAACAAAGCTTTTGGAAACAAAACGTTTCTGTTTTAAAAAAAGGAATACAAATTCAGGCTAGAAGTAAATTCAGAATTGGGATTTCACTGTTAATTTCTGTGCTAATTCCATTCTAAATACTGAAACTAGTTTGTTGTTTTAAAATACAACTTTTAAGCATAACTGTGACATAGATAAAGTTAATAAATATAAGTAAAACAGGAGATATCATTTTTATTTTTAGTATATACAATTTTCATAGCATGCCATTCCCATCTTTGAAAACAAAAATATATGTATAAAATTTTATCAGTAAATATATTTCTTTTTATTTCAGGATGGTATAACGGCCTTACATATTGCAGTGGCCAATGTAAAAGAAGATGCCATTCGTTTATTATTGAGTCGGAAAGCAGATCCTTTTGTAACATACGGGGTAAATATAAATGTTTTATTACATTTCTCAAAAAAAATGAAAGATTCAAGGAAAATGTTCTTTGACATCTGTTAGTTTCATTAATCAATTACTTGATTAATTTATTTCTCACGAATACATTAACTAAACAGATACACGCAATTTTTATCTCTATTATTTTTAATGATTTATCCAGTTTTTTTTAATTATATTCAAAGCGTCTAGTGCCGACTTTTTGCGTAGATTCTTACGATATATTTTTGCATAAATAAAAAAAAACCTTAAAAATGCTTTTAACTCTTCAGTACATTTCCAACATTTCTATATATATTTTTTACAGCTTTAGCTTTTAAAAATTATTTGCGAAAGTGAACAGAAGATTTGTTTAGAATTGAAAGAAGCATCGCTTTTTTTTCTGCTTAAACCACAAAATCCAATCAAGTCCAGATCTGTCTGAGATAAATAATTTACTCCAACTTTCAGCGTTTCTTCGTGACAAGCTCAAAGACTTCTGAAAAGAGTCGACTGAGCATAGGCAAATCTAAATATCTCCACCTAACAACCCAAGTCCCGCGAATTTTCCGCAACAACTTCGCGTTTGTCCTAACTAGACACTAAATAGAAATTGGATGCTATGTTTTTTTTTGAATATAGATATGAATTTCAAAAATCTGTATTGATGTTAAAAAACAATAATATATTTTACTATTAAAACATTTCAAACTATTTAACTTTCAATTACATTATATGAAATATAAGGTAATAAAAAAATTAATGGAGTCGAAAATCGCTCCGCGTGAGGCTGACCACCTTATCGGGACATATGCTTAGCACCCCAGGGCCCTAGGTCACGAAAGCTGAAATGGGCACTTCAGGCCTAGACCCAGTAATGGGCTGTTGTGCCAAGGAGTTTAGTTTTTAGTTGATGTTTTTTTTAGTTGCCTTTATTGAAATTACCTTATAGGAATATACAATAGGGGAGAGTGTTGTACCTTGGGACGCTTGTACCTTGGGACACTGACAATTTCTAAGAATCTATTGGCAATATTCATACATTGTTTATTTCTAATAGTAACCTTAACCAACAGACATCATCAAAATAAAATTTAACACTAGCATCATTGAATTGATGAATTG
Source organism: Hylyphantes graminicola (assembly GCA_023701765.1). NCBI lineage: Eukaryota > Metazoa > Arthropoda > Arachnida > Araneae > Linyphiidae > Hylyphantes > Hylyphantes graminicola. The sequence goes on from CM043123.1 coordinate 15,064,939, forward strand.
GTGACAAAAAATAATACTTCATTACCCCAAAGTAAATATTTTTCTCATTCTAATATAATTTTTTACCTTTGTACTTTTACAAAAAGTCAACTGCATTTTATTTTCTTCATAAAGGAGAAGGTTTTAAAATATTTTGGTTATGAGAAAATAATGATAATGCATTTAGATTTGCCACTATCTTGCTTTTATTTAAACCATGTAGTGTGTTGTACCTTGGGACAGTAAAGCATATTGTATCATCATATAATGTTAAAAAAATTGGACTTGCAATTTTGCTGTATAATTTAAATTATTCTTGAATTATGAAGTTTTATTTGTGTATTTCCTTGAAAAAACAATAAAGTTTGTTTCCTGACACAAATTAGTTCAAGTGTATGACTATTGACTGAATTATAAAGTATGTCCCAAGGTACAACATCATATTGTACCTTGGGACAGTTTATCCTCTCTACTTTAAATGAGTGGCAATTTTTTAATTTCAAGCTGCCAGGATTTAAAAATATATATTATAGAGGAATATATTGGTGTGTGGAAATGCTGCTTTTAAATTTTTATTTTGACTATAATTATCGAAGAAAAAAATTAAATGTAAAAATTGTCCCAAGGTACAACACTCCCCCCTACATTTAAATTTATTGGTTTATTCGAATAGTAGTTGAAAGTTTTGTAGCGTTACACACCCCTAGTGTGTACATGTTAGTGTTACTTCAAAAAAAAGCTATAAGTGATTTGGTGATTCATGTTAGGCTCATCCAACTGTTTCTTTCTACTATTCGATGCTCGGTCATAGAATTGGACGAGGGTGAACCCTACTCACGTGACCAACTTCACTTCGGGCGATCACAAACGCGATATCACTTTTCTAATCTTCCTCGTGATTCCAACTAACCGTCTTTAAATATTCAACAATCCACAGCTGGTTTTGCGGTGGCTTTCTCTCAGGCCTGTGATTGTGGGGGCGAAAGTCCTTATTAAACTGCTGACACAGGTGCGAGGCATGAGTGACCCTATTTTCTGAAAGATATTTAGCTTCCGGAAAAAAGAACGCCCATGATGGAGTGCTGGAGCTGTTAAGTTGATGTCAAGTTCTTTTTAGCTTTGACGTTATCCGATCTGTTTGTGGGGGCTTTTAATTAACAAATGCCTGCTTGAAGTTTATTTGAGTATTTATTACTATGTGCAGGCTTTACCTCGTACAAGAAGGTTATTGTCCGTCTCCTCAAAAAATGGGCTATGGGTAGTTAACTAATCGGCATCAAGATAGATGGTCCGACGAACTGACAAAGATATGGAGTCAAAAAGAGTTATGTAATCAGAATTAACAAAACATGATAATCTTGTGATGTTATTTAGTTTTCAGATTTCCTACAAACACGTCCATTTTCGAACTGGACTTGTATCATATTTTATAATGCTATTGCTATGGCTACGAAGTTTAGTTGAGATAACGGCGAATGTCGTAAAAATCAACAAGAAATATTTAAGAATTCAATCGTTCGTCCATTTTAAATAACTCGAAAAAAATCTTTAAAAAAAAACTGCATAAATTTCTTTTAAAAGTGTAAAGTGTAAAAGTTTAAAAGTAAAAGTGTTCTAGTGTAATCAAAGTTGAGATAAGATAAATAGATTTGAAAATTATTTTAATAAAGTATGTTAACGTGATGGTTAGACTGAAGTAAATTCTAATCGCAAAAAACATTAAAGGTAAAATTAAGTAAGCACAAGAAAATATGGGATCGATAGTTCGAATGAAAAGTCGATAAATATCCCATTATTGAAAAATAAAATGACACCAGTTTTATTTTACTTCTAGTTTTCTGATACATAACTTCCCATTACTAATTATACTAATTAAATTTATAACTAATATACTTCTCGAAAATAAAATTAGTTCCACTAACTACCGGTCAATCCTAAATATGAAAACCCATCATAAATATGCTTTACTGCTATAATCTCTTAATTTATAGTGCGGAAATTTCATTAATAGCGCATCAAAACTCCCACATGACAGTTCGGATACGTGCTATGAATTCGGGGCTTATCTTCCTCACGCAATTTAACATTATAGGCGAACGCATCCTAAAGATAATATATTAGAAAACTCATGACTTGAAAGATTATTTACACAGCATGCCGACTTTGCACGCTAGAGGAACAGTATTTTACTGCTTGGTGAAACTTATATTAAGTACACTTCCGTTTTTAGTTTTGTTTTTCATCGTATAAAAGAGTTGAAATTTTATTAGGTTGAGTTTTGTTTAATAAACGTTTAAAAAATATATGTGTTTAAATTTATCGTGATTACATAACTGGGTACATTAACTTTTTTTAAGGGTGTAAGCTTTATAATTATTATAATTAAAAGTAATAAAGGGTGGAATGGGTGTTATGTTGTATAAATATAGAATAATATGTATTACGTTTTATTTTACTATTTACCATATAGCTTCATAGAGAAAAGTTTGATGAAAGCCAATAACACACTGTAAGCATTATTTAGATCACTTCCAAAGACTTTGCTCGCATGTTTCAAAAAACCTTGATTATAAAAATACTGAAACAAAAATTATTATTTCAGGCAAACTATTTCCAAGCACTTATCCTCTAATACTAAATGGATCTTTATCCTTGTATTTAAGTTAAAAATTACTAGCAAAGCTTAAACTGCTTAAGCTAAAAAGAACTAATTTAACTAACTAACTTACTAAGGCTTAACTGTACCAGGCATAGAACTACAATATATTTAGTTTGAAAAATGAATGACTCTCATTTGTTAATTTTTACTTAAAACATTCAAATGTTCGAACACAAAATGCTAAGACTAAGATTCTTTAATGTCCTTTAGAGTTTTTCTTAAAAGTCCTATTCATCTTGTTTAAACTAACTTTCCTCGTTCAAAGTGGGTAAATTCTCATCGTGCAGCCATGATCGCATCTCTCTAAAACCTTTCAAAATCTATTACTTGACAACTTGACTATAATTAAAAGTTATGTTAACCCATTGACCAATTCTGCGTGTTGTATCACGGCCTACTCAACTACTAAGGCAGAAAAAGCTTTTCCAAACAGGCTCGGGGACGGAAATTTTAACGTTATAGTTCCGAGTGACGTTGTTCCGAAGATGAAGTCAACCTGTCTCGAAACCTGTTCGGAACCACTCGTTCACGGCTGACCACATTTTTAGTGTTCCGAATGAGTCCGAAGTAGTTCCTCGATTTTCGGCACTGGGAACAGTGACGTCAAAATTTCCGTCTACGTTCATGTTTGGGAGAGCTTCTCTGGCCTTGTTATTGAAGTTGACCGTGGTTGGATGCGATAATATTTCCATCTGGGGATTCGCATATTGGTACAACATGAATTTATTTAACTCATTGTAAAGTAGAAAAAACAAAACAACCTACCCTCTTTACGACATACCTCTTAAAAATTTAACGGTTTGAGAGAGATGCATAGTATATTTTAAAGATTACATAAAGCTACAGTACTTGTTTCAAGGTTAAAAAAAATTAAAAACTACACAGTAGCTTTGGAAGATAAAAACGGGCTCAATAATGTTTAACCAAATAGTTTGGAAATCTTAAATATAATAGCACATTTATTTTCAATAAAGAAAGCATGCACATACTAAATTAAAATACCATCAGATAACAATCACAGATTAACTAATTTCTTTAAAATACAATCAATGATAAAGATTACATATCAACTAAGTAAACTTTCTTTCTACTAAATCATTAACCAAAAACTTTTATATAAAGCAAGTATTTTAAAAGCGTTAAGAATATTACTCTAAATAATGTTTTCTTCCCTTGGATCAAACTTGCCATACAGTTTATAAAAAACCAATCACCCTTATCAATCCGAATATGTGATATAACACAACCATTACTGTGCTACTTATGTAATACTTTAAATAACTTTAGACATTTTTGTCAGTTTCGTGCTTTCTCCGATTGATACTTTTTCCCGGGACAAGTCTACTTTTTAACCATTGACAAGTACATATTTTTCAAAGTGGGAAAACTGACCTTGATAAATTGACAAGTAGAAACATTGTTATTTCTGATTAAAATGAAATAGGTCAGTGAATAAATAAAATTGAAATAGCTGTGTGTATGGATGGGGTATAGTAACTAATTAAAATTGTTATTTAAAATTTATCTTATTTGAGATAGAAAACTAAATACAAAACTTTTTCACTAATTTGTTAATAAATTAGAGATAAGAATTCTAAAAAGGTTGACTGTATATTTGAAGTCAGAAAAAAATTCATTAGAAACATATTTAAATTATAGTTAAACAAAAATCTTCGTTTTTTTAAAGCATTTAAGGTTATTCTCAACTTAAAAATTCACCAAAACTATATTTAAAAAGTAATAGACCACTCTAGCAAAAATCCAGATTTGAATTCAGAAATGAAGAGCATATTTGAATTATTCGTAAAAATACATTACAAATACTGCATTTTCGCTCATCTATGTGACATCTTGTTCATTGATAAGAGACTTGATCAAATCTCTACTTAACAAAAAAATAAAACATTATATTTGCATACAAATTTTAAGTAATTAAAAAGCATTGTGGAAAATTGGTTCGTAACATCGCAATATCAAAATAAGAAGAAACAACAAAATTAAGAATATGATGGCTATATTGGTTTCGATTTTCAAGTTATTATTGCTCACGTTTAGAAACAAAACTATTTAGCAATTTTAAAACTATTTTTAGCAAGTTAAAGATGAATATATTTTTCAATGAGTGGACGGTAAATTAGCAAGAGTATGTAAATATAACGAATAATACTATCCATGTTTATTACCTTAAAAAAAAAAAGATTATCAAAGATTGAAATTTTACTTTTTTTCTAATAGTTTTTAATTTGTGTGTAATAATACACATATCTGCAAATCGCAATAAAAATAAATTCATTTATTGAAAATACTTTCATCATATTAAGTTATTATAAAAGCATGCGATATTAAAGATTTTTGTTGTATTTTTAGCCCAAGAATCAGCTTCCTATTCATGTTTTATGCCAAAAAGGGAGAGGATCTGTTTCTGCCACGTTGAGTATACTTCTAAGGAGCGGAGGAAAGGATATGAGATTAATCAAAGACAAGGTAAATTACAATTTTTCTTAGATAAATCCGAAACGTATTAACTGCCATCCTTTTGTCTTAGAAAATACAAGAATAGAAACCAGTAAAAGTTTCATGTGATCTATGTGTGAGCGCAAATATAAGAAAATATTCAATTTAATAAAAATAATAAATTTAAGTATAGGGGTAAGTGGTGTACCTTGGACGTATGTGTACCTCGAACCTATGCTGATTCTAGCTCGATTAGCTTAGATATTGAAACAACACCACATGCAGTTAAAGTATATGCTACCAAGGATCTCAGTGTAGTTCTATCTGTTTGTTTAAAAGGTCAATTTATTAAAGAGGTTTCGAAAAACTAAATTCACAGTTCAAAAGTAAATTTTTGTCAGATTCTTTAGTGTAATTTTATACTCAAACATGTAGTATTTATTCAGAAACGATGGTTATGCAATATAAAGCAAAGTTTTAGCTACAAAACAGTGTGCTTGAAATTAAGTTAAGTCTAACCTTAAGTTGGTGATTAACTATTTTGTTTTTAATGTCCAAGTGGTGTACCTCGAACCTCATACAAGTGGTGTACCTTGGACTGGTCCAAGGTACACTACTATAGGTCTTATGTGCTTCAGATTGTTGAAAACCTTTTTTAAAATTCAAGTAAATTCCTTCCTTTGAAAAATTAAGTATTTTAAGCTATTAATATGCAACCCTGATTTGTAAAATCTAGAAAAATGGAAATTTGTAAGAAATTTTGATATGATGTGATAAAGAATTTTCTTTTTGTAGTTAATTATTTAGATTTATGGTAGCCTATAAAATTTTTACCATATTGATATAATATAGAAAATAATTATTGCATGCTCATCTAAAAAGATATTTTTTGTAATAAATATCTAAGCAGAACATCCTTTTTACGTTTAGGCCTAGTTGAATAAACATAGGGGGAAATATTTGAGTTTTTTTTTTTCAAATTTAAGACAGAAAGATAGCCAAATGTTTTTCTATGGCATGAAATAACACTTTAATTTTATGCTGCATTTTAACGAATACACCCGAGAAAGATTGCATTGCAGCTGAAAAAGCCAAAAGGGCACTAAAAAAACTAAGGCAATAAAACCCCTTACTGAGCCAATTGACCTAACATAACAAATTACTACAATCTTGGCTAGAAATAAGAGTAGGTTGTAAAATGTATTTTTGAATTTTATGTGGCTAATAAATATTGGTTTTCGGACTGTAAATCGGGTCTCTATACAAATTAATAATTGGTCCAAGGTACACTACCGGTTGGACCAAGGTACACCGCCGGTGGTGTACCTTGGTCCTAATTACAATTTTCTGTATTTATTTTTTTAATAGTTGAAATCATTTAAATGACATGTTAAAATAAATATATGTTGTATATAACAACATAAAGTATTTAGTAAAAATATTTTTATTCACTTTTTGCAAGCAATTAAGAAAATAAAAATTGAAAAGTCAAAATAGGTCCGAGGTAACCCACCTTCCCCTACTAATAAAATAATAGTTATGTTACTGTTATGTTAGTATATTATTTTTGTATTGCAAAAGTTTAGCTAATAAACACAAAGAAAGACATAAATAGAGTTTTATGTGATGTCTAGATAACAGTGAGAAATGCATTTTATTTAGAAACGACAATTCAAATGTTTGTTTATAATTAATGCAGCTCCGATATCATATAAAATTACTAAATAATATACATTTAAAACTAAATATATGCTAAAATACATGCTGAGCATTTTATTTATGACTGAGACTGCACAATTTAATTACGCGTTTATTTTTATAATTACCAATGTACAGAAAATAATCAAAATCTATAAATATAGAATCTATAAATAGAATATGTATTACGTTTTATTTTACTGTTTACCATATAGCTTCTTAGAGAAAAAGTTTAATGAAAGCTAATAACACACAGTAGGCATTACTTAGATCACTTCCAAAGACTTTGCTCGCATGTTTAAAAAAATATATAATGCATTTTATTTTAATTAAAAAAATTATATTTCATTTAATATTAACTTGAAAAAACTCATATATAAAAAAAAATCTCCTTTTGAATGAATAACAAGACCAATTTTGTTTCCATCAGGATGGAAAGATTCCTCTATTTTTAGCGGCAGAAAATGATAATAACAGCTTGTGCCGAGAACTTCTTGCTGCTTTGAGCAAAGAACAGCTGAAATTTAAAAGCGTGGAGGAAGGAGATACAGCCATGCATATAGCTACCAGAAGAAAGAATGGCGAGCTATTGCGATTGTTGCTCAATAGCGGAGGAAATGTCGATGCTCAAAACGTAAGAGATTTCACTAAATTTTGATCTCAAACAGTTGATTTAAATTATATATTATAGTAATAATTAATAAAAAAATTCATATATTTTTAATTTAAATAAAAAATCGAAATATCAACAAAAGTAATCTGGTTTTTGTTGCTACACTCTAAAAACACAAGAATGAAATCCACTCCTGTCAGAGAAGTGCATTTTCGACGCTGGAAAGGAGTGAATATTAACTCAGACTGAGTTAAAATCACTTATTTGGAGTGATCCTGTCGGAGGTTTAACCCTTTCAGTCCCAGTGATGCCATTTGGCATCATCACTTTCAATATTTTTTTCAAAATGTTTATTTCCCGCTATGACATCCAAACATACATCATTCGATTCTTCACACTTTGTTCTCTCCTACAAAATTTTACTTTAATCTCAATAGAAGTCAGAACTACTATTTTTTTTTATTTAGAAAATAGTCAACAAGCGTTTCTCCTGATTTTTGATAGGTTCACTTCAGTTCCACATATTTAAAACACAATTTAAACTATTTCGGTTAAAATAATAACTAATTTTTTTTAATAATATGGTCAGATAATTTAAAATATGTAACTCGCAGTGTTTTTAGGTAATATCTATATTTTTATTTTGTAGTTTTCCACAGTTAAAGAATTTTGGCATTGTTTCAAAAACCATATAAAAAATTTAAATGGATTTTTTTTTCTTATGGAATTCGTATATTTGACCTAAAATAAGCTTATTTTGTGAATGTCAGATGTTTCTATAGTGTAGTAAATTTTTGGGACTGAAAGGGTTAACAAACAAAGGATCACTCCGATAGGGGAAGTGCATTTTCGACACTGGAGGAGTTAAAATTAACTCAGACTGAGTTAAAATCGCTCGTTTGTTTTAAGAGTGTATACATTTATTGGCTTTCTGATTCTATGCTGATGTCCAAAATTATATATCCTTTTTTAATGGCATTACTTAATATTACTTCTGAATCAAAGTCTTTTATAGAATATTTTTAAGTAAATACTTCTTTTTAGTACATAAATGCTCTTGACAGTAACCATAATAAAATCAATATGCATAGAAAAATAAATGTTTGTTTCTCCAAATCTCAAATCTCCGGAAAATCTTCACACATTGTTTTGCAATTTTGCCAAAATTTGCATTGAAATATGTACATTATTTTCCTAGCTTCGGTTAAAAGTACTTTTAATTAGTTTTTTACTCTATTAGTACTTGCAATCATTTTTGTTGCTTTGGTTTTAAATGCCAACAGAGGGCATCAGCAAACAGGCGGAAAGAAGAGCTAAATACGCGTCTACGAAGCACCAAAGAAATCTGCAGAATCTATATTATGAAATATGTTCTTACACTCATTTTATTTAGCCACAACAACGTTTGGTAGATTTAATACAATTAGTAAGTTAAATAAATACTTCTTTTTCAACAGAATGAAGGCCAAACTCCACTACACATTGCATGCAGCCACGGCGATGTAGAAATCTTAAAAGTATTTTTCCAATTTCGTGCAAACGCCAACATAAACGACAATGAAGACCGAACTCCGCTCCACTTGGCTGCTGAAAAAGGATACAGCACCATTGTCGAAACATTGGCGGATAAGTTTAAAGCATCGATATTTAAGAGAACAAAGGTAAGTTTTAAAGTTCAATTACAATATAGAGAGACGATGGACGATTCGAACAGGGCGGAGAGTAGACAATGCTTGACGTAAGTGTTGAGTCACTGTAGAGTGTAGGCGTGACCGTTCTATATTTAAGACGAATTAGCTGCCAGGGCTTTTTTGTGGGTTTTAAAGACAATAGTTGACGTAACTGGGACGTCCCTGTAGGAGCGACCGTCCCAATTGTTCTATTTATTTAGTGAAATTAAGATTATTTATAAGAAATTACAGTCGACGAAAAATTGCAATGTTTTTAAAAGCTATCGAATTGAATCGCTAAATTGTAAGAAAGAGACCTTGTCCATAGGAGAATTTACAACCACGATGACTTACCAGCATTTTAAGTAAACGAAAAAAATGGTATGGAGTTCTTCCAGTGTAAATGGTCCTATTTTGCATTTAAAAATTCATTAAAGCAATGTAATCAATGATAATAGATTACACAACCACTTATATACATTTCTGTATGTTGCAAATATTTATTTAATTGACGTCACGGAGCTTTAAAATTTTATGAACACAATCCCTGGACTATTGACTATCATCATTAAAACTAGTGCCCTTGTAATTATTCTAATTATTAAATCGTTTCTTGTTATATGAATCGTCCATTTCAAAAACTAGTAAAGTGCAGATAACTTGACTGGTTTTTGAGATAAATAGACATAATGCATTTTGAGAGACTTAATAATGATATTTGTTTCAATGACGCTTGCGAGAAGTCAAATTTTGCCTGTAATTTTTACATTGTATGACATCAAAAATCCCGCATACAAGCACTGTCAACTGGAAGTGAAGAGAAAGAACTGGGTAGTTTTTGCATTAAACAAGGATTTCTAGGCTTTCCTACCCCATCTTATGTAGACATATTTTATTTTTTGCATTAAACGATGCATTACCTTATCAAAATACAAAGCGCGCAATTTTTAATGTTTTCTTATTTCACGTTTTTTTTATTTAAAAAAAAACACTTTAAAAATAAGTTTTCTTGTATTGCCAATCAAAAATGAATTATTTATTTGATGTTGCTCAAATAGTCAAGTGATTTGTTCTTCACTGTTTTTGAAATAAACCATTTATATTAGAAAAGTTTTTGTAGGCCATATAATTAAATAGAGTCGCGTTTAAAACTCTTTATAAATTTTTATAAAACTTAGTAATGAACTGTGCTGATGAAACAAGATGGCAATCTGAAACTTATGATAATAAGTTAAATAAATAATGTATTAACTAGAAATAACTTTTTTCTTATCGTTCAGGATGGCAGGACGCTCATGCATATAGCTTCAGAATCTGGTCATCAAGAAACTGCACTTGTATTTCTTAAAAAAGGCGTGCCACTTCATATGTCAAATAAGGTAAGCATCTAAAAAAATATTTTTTAAGAAAAATCTCTATTAACAATCATAAATAATTATTTTCCGTATAATTTATCAAATGAACTTTAATGTATGCTGGTTTAATTCTTCTGATTTTACTAGACATTTCAAACTTCAATTAAATTTTCTCTTCAATCTAATTTTTAAGAGATGTGTCTTTTACTCCGTTTGTTTAATCCTCTAATGCATGTCGTTGCCGTTTGGCAATAATCCACTTTATTCTATTAAATTAGAGCTCCATCTCGACATATTTGTGTTTTTTCAGCTATTACATTCCATTTTGAAGTTTTAGTTACTAATAATCCTCATAGATGACAGTAGTAAGTGTGTATTCAAAATTAATGAGTGATGTTATTAACTGTTGGGAAATTACGTTTTTGGCAGTATTGAAAGTGTAATAATATTAGTACTAAATACAAATAAATTGTTTTGACAAATTAATTATACTTTTGACAACTATGATTGTTTGACAACTTAATTAATTAAATTATTATACTTTTTATTAATTTGAAATATATTTAGTAGTTTCTAGTCATTATTATCAAAATTGTAATTTTGCAGTTGCTTTTTGTCACATGGAAAAAATTTAAAAAAATTAAATTATTGAAATTCTAATGCAGTTAAATTTTTTTCAGTATTTTTTCCATAATGTACGAGTGTTAAAGGTACATATATATTTTTTTGGGATGAAAATAAAAACTCATGCATTAGAGGGTTAAAACTATTTACAAAAAAGAAGAACATTTATTGTACTTCTTTTTAAATACGGAGAAATGTATAATGTGAACTAAAAGCAGCATATTGACTTAAAAACATTTTTGTTAGACAGGAACTAAGGCAATCCATACGGCAGCAGCTCATGGTTTTGTGGAGGTGATACGAAACTTGTTAGACAAAGGCGAAAACGTAGATGCTACAACTCCAGTAAGTTATATTTTTACAATAACTATGTCTCAATGTAATATTTTGTTATCAAAAATATTTTATGTAATTTTTAGATTTGTGTGTTTATTTAAAATCACATCCAGACATAATAACCAATAGTCAAAGGCAATAAAATATTTTATTTTCTTATAGGAAAACTTTACAGCTCTACATTTAGCAGTTAAAGCTAACCAACCTGAAGTCTGTGAGATTTTGTTAGGACATGGTGCTAATGTACAAATGAAAGCAGGAAAGGTGAGGAAAAAAAACTTTAATTTCTATTACGTTAAAAGATTGTTAGTAAATTATGAGCATTTATGCATTAATGAACAAAGCAGTGGTATGATTTGTATTTTTATGAAGTTGTTTTTAAGTATAAATCTAAATTTTTGCTTTACATCTGTCCGGCACTTGAAATAGTTTATTTGAAAAAATAAATGTACATGGAACTATATTTTTTATTACATTTCATTAAATTCATACGAGATTTTTACATTTTAATTAATAACTTGTTTTTTAATAGAATGGTGAGACCGCTTTGCATTTGGCTGCTGGAGTTTTAGATGGCCACAAATGTGCAGAGTTAATAATTAAAAGTGGAGCGGATGTTAATGCAAGAAACGAGGTATGTATTAATTATTAGCTGATTAATACGAATTATAAGCATAAAATGTATTGTAGGACTAATATAAAAATTAAAATGGGTTTTAGAATGCTTGAAGTTTTAACGTTATATTCGATATAATTATCCTATGTTAAATTGTTACATTAAAGGATCCTTATTACATTGCTCCAATCATGTTAAAACCTTAATGAAGTGTTGTTTATAAAAATATTTAATTTTTAATATGCAATAGCTCTAAATTTATTTTTAAATATTTGTTTTCCTTGGAAACGCATGTCGGACAGCATGAAGTAATCTAATTTTGCTTATAAGTACATTCAATATTGCTGAAAATTATTCGAAGCCATGTTTTTTTGGAGGGGAGGTTTGAAAGCCTTATTTAAATTGCTAAAGATGTTGGGCCAGTTTCAAATCCTAAATATTTACTAAAAGGGCATCTCTTCAAAAAGCTTTGCATTCCTATTTTAGTTTCTAACAGTTTCTAATATATAGGAAGATATTTAAATAAATGCTAAAAAACTGCCTTCAAATATATGCATCAAGGTTTTTTTATTTTGTATCTAGAAAGATATCTAACTAAAATTATTTATAAAAAAGCGTTCACCAATGGCAACATGCAAAATCTAAGGAAGTCTAAATTCATTTCTATATTATTTTAGGATGGAGAAACGCCACTGCATAATGCTGCTCGACAAGGACAACTAAAGACAGTCAATCAACTTCTGGAAGACGGAGCGGAGTTAGAAAGTCTTTCAAAGGTAAATTGCCAATTGGATTTTTTTCTTTAAATAGAAGCACTTTGTCGTTTGAGCTTGCATTTCAACAATATTGTGTAGCCTTGCCTGCCTTGGTTATTTTGGCTAGTAAAAATTACACCTGATAATGATAATGTAACGAAAAATCACTTATTAAAACAAAAGCACATTATTTATAAGTTATTATAAATAATAGCTTCGTTTATTAAATTGTTTGATTATTATGACATGTAAAAATTAAATGTAATTTTTAAGCCTAAGAAAAATACACCTCAATGACCAATCAACTGTATTATATTAAAATATACATAGCTGTACTTACGTACTTAGTATAATAATGTATTTAATGAACTATTTTTAGCAAGGAGAAAGTGTGTTACACATCGCTGTTTCCAACTGTCATTTTGAAATTGCCAAAATTGTCATAGCTTACAAAAAGGAGCGCGTTTCAGACCTGCAACTTATTAATTATGTAAACCAACCTAACAAAGTAAGTAAACATAAATTTTTTGTTGCAAAAATAGTATTGTATGTTATTATTTCAAAGAAATTTTGAACTGAAAATCCTTGAAATAATTAAATTAAGGTTGCACTGAATAAAACAATTTGTGCAATGATTCTTTAATTTTTCAGTGAGTTCTCGTAGATTGTTTTAATTATTAATATTATGGAACTCAAACTCTATTATTCTAAAATACTAATCGAATTAATGCTGAGCAAATAATAGTTTTAGTGCACTTTTAAAAATGTGTGGCTTTGTTTCACCAAAAATATCGTTCCTTGTAACTGCAACGGCTGTGGCGTGAAATGTTTCACCATATTTTTAGTATTAGGTGAAATAGTTTCTCTCATTTTATCTCCAAAGCCAGAAAAATGGTTCAACCGAATACCAAAAAAGTGGTGAAAGATTTCACCACACAGACGTTGCAGCTACTAGTAATCAGTATTATGGTGAAACCAAACACAAATTTTTAACTGTGTAGGTAATAATTGGGAAACTTAAACTTTTTCCACATTATATAGGGGTAAGTGGTGTACCTTGGACATAAGTGTACCTCGAACCTATGCTGATTTTAGCTCGATTTGCTTAGATATTGAAACAACACCACATGCAGTTAAAGTATTTGCTACCAGGGATCTCAGTGAAGTTCTATCTGTTTGTTTAAAAGGTCAATTTATTAAAAAGATTTCGAAAAACTAAATTCACAGTTCAAAAGTAAATTTTTGTCAGATACTTTAGTGTATTTTTATACTCAAAGATGTAGTGTTTATTCAGAAACGATGGTTATGCAATATAAAGCAAAGTTTTAGCTATAAAACAGTGCGCTTGAAATAAAGTTAAGTCTAACCTTAACATGGTGATTAACTATTTTATTTTTAATATACAAGTGGTGTACTTCGAACCTAATACAAGTGGTGTACCTTGGACTGGTCCAAGGTACACTACTATAGGTCTTATGTGCTTCAGATTTTTGAAAACCCTTTATAAAATTCAAGTAATTTTTTTCCTTTGCAAAATTAAGTATTTTAAGCTATTAATATGCAACCCTGATTTGTAAAATCATGTAGAATGGAAAATTGTAAGAAATTTTTATATGGTGTGATAAATAATCTTTCTGTAGTTAATTATTTAGATTTATGGTAGGCCTATAAAATTTTAACCATATTGATATAATATAGAAAATAATTATTTCATGCACATCTAAAAATATGTTTTCTATAATAAATATCTAAGCAGAACATCCTTTTTACGTTTAGGCCTAGTTATATAAACATAGGGGAAACTATTTGAGTTTTTTTTTTTTTTTCAAATTTATGACAGTAAGACAGCCAAATGTTTTTCTATGGCATGAAATGACAGTTTAATTTTATACTGCATTTTAACGGATACACCTGAGAAAGATCGCATTACAGCTGAAAAAGCCAAAAGTTCACTAAAAAACTAAGGCAATAAAACCCCTTACAAAGCCAATTGACCTAACATAACCAATTACTACAATCTTGGCTAGAAATAAGAGTAGGTTGTAATATGTATTTTTGAATTTTATGTGGCTAAAAAATATTGGTTTTCGGACTGTAAATCGAGTCTCTCTACCTGTTAATAATTGGTCCAAGGTACACTACCGGTTGGACCAAGGTACACCGCCGGTGGTGTACCTTGGTCCTAATTACATTGTTCTGTATTTATTTTTTTAATAGTTGAAATCATTTAAATAACATGTTAAAATAAATATATGTTGTATATAACAGCATAAAGTATTTAGTAAAAAATATTTTTATTCACTTTTTGCAAGTAATTAAGAAATTAAAAATTGAAAAGTCAAAATAGGTCCAAGGGAACCCACCTTCCCCTACTAAATAAAAACTCTAAAATGTTGAACCATAGAATTGTGCAATCGCGAATTCCAAATCGTGTGTTTAATACTTTTTTTAATTCCAGATTGGTGAAACTGCGACCCACTATGCTTCCTCCATCAATAAAAAGCAAGTCCACTATCCAGCAGAAGACAAAGATATGATCGCTTTGATGCTACAAAACGGTGGAAGTGTCTTAACCGAAACTCAAAAGGTATTAATGCATATGATCTAGTGTTCCTGCGGAAAACTTCGACAATAACTCACTACAGATGAAATTTTATGAGATATTTACAACTTCGACATAAGCAATATCTTTCATAATGCAACATATTATGAAACTGAAATTAGAAAATTTTTACACATTTTTATTTTAAATAATGGGTTTGTGCTATTAAATGACACTATAAAATGTTTGAATACGTCTTGATCTTAATTTTAAAATGAGAAAGCTGAAAAGGTTATAGGGCTTTATGCGTGTTTTTTTTTTATGATGATTCGTCTTTTCATACTAATTTTACTTTTAAATCCAGAAGAAGGCAGCTAGAAAGTCAAGGCAAATTTAAAAAAAAAAATAGAAATCATTTATGGTTCTTTTAACCCTACATTAACTAACCTCGATTTCTCTAACCTCAAACCGGAATAATATTTCAGTTAAAAAGCATAACAATGTAGCAATTATTTTTGTTATGGCCAAGCAATGCCAATAATTTAATCTTTTTGTTTGCAAGCGTTTTATACTTGCTATTATTAAGTGCTTCTTATTTTTTTCTGAATTTCACCTTAAAATATATATGACAAAAAATATTAAGATGTATGTTTATATACAACAATTATTTTTAATTATCCTTTATTTTTCAACAGAATAGTGAAACCGCCATTCACTACTGTTGTCGAGTGGGTAACGAAGACATCCTGAAAGAGATAATAGCTCGACTACCGCAATCCCAACTTCAAATAGCTTGCAATAAACAAGCAGCAGTAAGTAAATTCCTCTAAACATTTGTAATTCCAAATCCTTCCATAATATTACAAAGTAATTCATGAAACTGCGTTTCAGAATGGATGGTCACCATTGCTCTACGCTTGCGATTCTGGAAATCCACACATAGTTGAACTTCTGCTACAAAATGGTGCAAGAGTGGATGTATTTGACGCTGTAAGTTATAATTTATATTAACTTTTTTTTATCTGACTACTTATTGCAGTATTCATACTTAATTATCCATACTAACTTATTTCAGTATCCATTACTTTTAATTCGCACAGCCTTTTCAGATAAAAATAATTGTTATACTAAATTTCAAGAATGCCATGTAGAATACCTTGAACAATAAAACTGATCTTGTATAACTTTAACCTATTTATAAAAAACCATGACATTAATAAACTAAACTAACAATAAAATGCTAAGGTAAAGAAGTTTAACAGAGCTAATTGTGTGTTACTCGATGAAGAAAAAATTAATTATTTTTATTTCATGGACAAATTCGTAGAATTTAATTTTTTTTTAATAATTAATTACAATTTTAATAAATAAGCTAAACAATGTCTGAGAGCCAAAAAGCTATTAGGCAAGTTAACTTACAGGAGTATAATTCTGGATCTCAGGTACAGAAATAAGTATTCAGAAAATATCTTCAACTTGGCGCATGATACATGAGAGTATTCATAAAGTAAACAACGTAGATTATCAGCGCAAATAGTTTATTGGTATAAAGGCCCTCGCCAGATAAGACGGTGAAAAATGCCCCCATTCCAATCGGGCTAATTTTTTTTTCTGAAAATACCTCATAGTATGGACAATTTTTCAGCCAAGTTTCAGCTCTAAAATATGACGCATTTTTGAGTAAAAAATTAAAGATTTTTTTCTTTTTAAATTGATTATTTCCAGAATATATTTGATAAATCCAAAAAACTGCTCATGAGTTTTTAGATATCATTGAGCAGTATTCTTAGAAAAATCCGCTCCTAAATCTGATCGAGCGATCATTAGTAAAAATGCGATTTTATTTTTCAAAAAAAAAATCATGCAAAAATCGCTTGGTACACCTTAGGTTTTTGTCTTTACATGTTCCTCTATTATCAATCTATAATATACATTTTTTCAGATTTTTTAAAATATTGGATGATAGCTAAAAAAAATCATTCTAAAAGCCTGATTTTTTGCTCTAAAATCCATAGATTTAGAAATAGCATGCCCATCGATTGCGCAATCCCGTACAACGCAATGATGCGTGATGAATCCACATTTCGTCGTTTTCGCAATGCATCACAGGATACTGGTTCACAAAAATGGTTTTTCCGAAGAGTTACATACAATAAAAACTGCATTTTTAACTTGCTTCTTTTATGAATATATACCTCATGCCTTACAGAAATTATCAATACGCATGCAGCTATAAAATTATGCTAGCGAAACTTGTAAAAAGTTTTAATTCGTTAATATTGAATATATATTTTTATTAGTCGAATTATCTCATGGTGCCATCTGGTGGCGTATGGCATGCCATGTGTCAGAGCTTGCGAACTGCCTTTCGGGATACTGGTTAACAAATGGCTTCACCTTTCCCCCTAGAGGCAGATCTGCTACTTTCTAAATCTATGCTAAAATCCTTTAGTCCGAAAGAAATTCTCCCAGATTGAATTTCCCCGCCTCTGTTAGGAGTGCCATCTGCCGAGTAAGTAGTGCGAAAAGTCAGGTTTTAAGAATATTTTATTTTTTTAAAACTATCGTCCAATAATTTTAAAAATCTGAAAAAAATATATATTATAGATTGATAATAGAGGAATATGTAGAGACAAAATCCTAAGGTGTGCCAAACGATTTTGGCATGAAATTTTCTTTTTGAAAAATAAAATTGCATTTTTAACAATGATCGTTCGATCAGATTTATGAGCGGATTTTTCTGAGAATACTACTCAATGATATCTAAAAACTCATGAGTAGTTTTTTGGATTTATCAAATATATTCAGGGAATAATCAATTTAAAAAGAAAAAAAACTTTAATTTTTTACTCAAAAATGCGTCATATTTTTGAGCTGAAACTTGGCTGAGAAGTTGTCCGTACTATGAGGTATTTTCAAAAAAAAAATTAGCCCGATTGGAATGGGGGCATTTTTCACCGTCTTATCTGGCGAGGGCCTTTGCATGTTTTGGTGCGACTCAAAACGCTCACCTTCTTCAGAATGACACGCAACGCAAAAAAACAGTTGATGGCGCAAAGTTGTGAAACATGATATCCGGAGAAGAGGTTTAGAGGGAGGGGGAAGTGCGTGGGGGAGAAATCAAAGATCGGCAGCCATGGCTCACTACGGAACCCAAATAGAGTGGCAAAAGTGCTAGTTAATTTATAATTTTGATACTGGGAAAGGAAGTACACCCAGGGCAAAGGCGGGAATCGAACTCGTACCCGTTACGACGAGAGGACTGCTAGCCTTATGGCCTGCGATGCAAACCACTTGGCCATTGGGCCATGCCACCCTATTTTGTCTCCGTGTTGGTCCATGGTGCTATTGGTAGGTTAAGTCTCTACCCTAGTATAGAACTCTTTGGGAGAAATGAAACGTTATTCTGTTGATATAATGCTTTTCCAAATTAGGGAGACAGAGTTACACCTCAGAGAAATCGTTCTGTTAATCTTTTTTCTCTAAAAAATTTCAGGATGGTCGCGCTGGTCTTCACTTGGCTGCTGAACATGGCCATGCCGACGTGATTGAGATTTTGCTAAAGAACAAAGCATTTGTCAACGTAAGAACCAAGAGGGGCATGACCCCTTTGCATCACGGGGCTGCTCAAGGTCACTCTAACGTAGTCAAGCTCCTCATTGAGAAATACGGGGCTGCCACCGATGGACTCACTTTGGTACTGATACAATATTTTATCTTTAACTCATCTAACATTTTAAACTTCAAGCCTTTAAACTATTGGCGAAGAAAGTTTGCTATGCGAAAATTAGTTTTCTGCTTTTGGTTCTTCAGAATAACCAGAATATTTATGGACAAGTAAGACTATAATAATGAAATTCATGTAGGATTAGCTTTCTCATCGCTAGCAGAAAACAGTTCTCAACGCTAGTATAGAAAATTAAGTAGTAAAACCAACTTTCAATATGGCAATCAATAAGAAGCTTTTAGACACTTTGCCTTTACAAAAAGTAAATTAGGAAACTACATTACAAAAGTGCGCCCATTAAAAAACAATTGATTATCGTGCAAGAAAAATTCATAATACCATTGAACTCCTTTATTAGGTAGCTTGAACAATGCTTCAGTTACGCTTCTAACGACCGATCACATTTCATTTAAACCATAAAATTATTACATATGATTATTAAAACAATAAAGAAAATGTAAAAAATTATATTTTCAATAACTATATACAATATAAATGTATTACAATAAACTTTAAATTAAAAAACTAATACAATCATATTATTTTTATGTTCTTTTTATTCATAACCATTTAATAAAAATGTTTTTTATCAACTTATACTTCTTTAACTCAATACATTTGATAAAAAAAATATTAATAACGGATTTTTGTCTTTAAATGTTTTCTTTAGAGCAAGCAAACAGCTCTTCATTTAGCTTCGCAACAAGGACGATTCGAAACTTGTCGATTACTTTTAGACTTAAGAGCTGACTCCAATGCTATAGATAATGTAAGTTATGTATTTTCGTACCTTTTAAGTCCAAAACTTAGATTCATTTGAATTACTCTTTAAAAAAATTGTGTATGGAAATGCAGGAATACGTAATTACATTTTGTTTTTTAGAAAGGTCAAACTCCGCTGTTGCTTGCTGCCGAGAATGATCATTCGGAAGTTGTGAAACTGTTTCTCCAACAAAAGCCCGATCTTGTCTCCAAAGCTAGCTCGGTAAGGAAAGTTCTTATATATTTTTATTTATAAAGCCTAGTGCGTGTTACCTTAAAACTATTTTTGAAAGTTCAACTTATTTTGCTAAGTAATGTTGGATTAATTTTTACGAAGAGCAAGGATTTAATCAAAACCTTGTTCCTAAGTAGCGCTTAACAAGATATTAGTTATTTAAATTTGTTATACTTTGCGTAAGAAAAATAGTTAAACTTGGCTTATGAATGGAATAATGTACAATGAGCTATTTTGTATGTATAAGGTTAAACAAGCCCATTATTGTCACTTCTGTTATATTGTTAACAAGTTCAATTTACTCCTGGAAGTAAAGGTGGAACATAATTATGTTCCGATGAACAAAAAAATCTTCTTCTAAAACTTATTCACATGAAGTGCTTAACCGGCGATTTGTAACTAATTATAAATAGGAAGTAATCCTTTACTTATTAGTGGGGGGGAAATTATAAAGCTTCAAGCCTATGAGGCATCACTATACATTTTTCTCATATTAGTATATTTTACGAGAAAATAATTTTAATGGTCAACAAGTTATTTCTCTCTCTCTCTCTCTCTCTCTCTCTCTCTCTCTCTCTCTCTTTTCGTTGTTTTTCCTTACACTTATTTCCTGCTGTCGCAGAAGAATTTTTGATGAATTTTCTTATTATTATCATTGTTTAAGGTAGGCGAATACCCAAAATTCTAAAAATTTTACTATTACTTTAATCTTTTCCAAATTTGGCATAGTGATTTCAAATATAATGAACAATGCTATATTTGGGCTTTTTTTATTTAAATATAATTGATTTATTTTAAACGGTGTTTTTCAACTAAAAAAAGGGGTTTACGCCAACACTTCTAGCATAAAAAGTTTTACATTAACTTATCTGAAAATTTTCACAGATGCTATTTCAATATATATCTGTGCCATGAACCTCTAACATCTGGTGTAAACATACAAGTTTTTTTTAAAAAAATGTCCAAGTGTAAGTTAATCGAAAAAAATCCTTTTTCTGTGGTTAATTTATAACATTTTTCTTAATAACTTTTTTTCTTGCAATTTGTATGTAACTCTAGAGGGTCATTGCATGTATCAGTTCAAAACGAAGAATTTAACACATAATAAATGTTCATAGGATGAAAAATGAATGTGGTATACTTGTTGGCGTAAACCTCTTTTTTTAGTAGAAAAACACGGTTTAAAATAAATAAATTATATTTAAATAAAAACAAAAGTCTAAATAGTATTATTCATTAAATTTGAAATCACTATGCCAAATTTGGAAAAGATTAAAGTAATAGTAAAAATTTTAGAATTTGGGGGAATTTTGGGTATTCGCCTACCTTAAGTAGATGAAAACAAATAGTTGATGTTCTAAGGTATAAAAAAATTCTTTTTTGCATAGAATGGAATAACGTGCGCTCATATTGCAGCACTAAAAGGTAGTGTAGCGGTTATCAAAGGTCTTATGAAATTTGATCCTAAGCTAGTAACAACTGCCAGAAGTAAGGTAAGTGTAACTTTATCTAGCAAAGTTTTGTTTATTCTTTTGACTTATTAAAAAAACTTTCAATATTCTTTATGCAGTATTTATGATACCATTTAATAGATTGCAATGGATTTAACTTGAAATATTTCATCTTTAAAATTTAAAAAACACCCACATCATAAGTATTTAAGAGTGAAAAAATAGTCAATTGTTTTCAATAAATTATTACTAGAAACTATTTAAAAACTACTTATTTGCAGAACTGCTTCAGTTTATGATTCAATGTATATTTATTATTTAAAATATTTTTTTCAAAGAATAATTCTACTGCACTTCATCAAGCTGCTGCAGGAGGAAATGCTGAAGTAGTGACAGTGCTTCTGCAATCAGGATCGAACCCAAATGATGAAACCGACGTAAGTTTAGATTTATTTTATAAATATTTGAAATGTTTTAACCAAAGGATTGTTTAATGCTATGGCAATTTAATGTAATGGATTGTTTTATAAAAACTCTTTTAGACAATAAAGAAGAATATCAATATATTTCAAAATTTAACACAAAATATTGATATGGTATACCCTAACAGTAGATGGAAATGAGAGTTCAACGCCAGTGCAGGATTTAAAGGTTTGAAGCATTGACTGTGACGTTATCGTATATGACGTAAGCGGAAGTAGTCATGGTTTGGTGACGCTTTTTAGGGCTTTAAATGGAGTAGAGCTGTTTATCTCCTGCTGCCGGAGGTGACATTTTTGTGATAAGTTGGAATTGTGTGACGTGTTAAGCGTTCAGGCAGAAGAAAAGTTTATGTTTTTCTGGAGTTGCACAAACTTAAAGCATGGAATTTTTAGGATAATATAGATTTTATGGAGTAGCAATGATATTTCATGTGATAATTTTAATATTAATACCAAGTTGAGTTCGTTTCTGCTACTTCTGGGGTAAAATTGGGGCATAGGAATAGTTTTGTTTTAGGAATGACATAACCTTGGAACATGAAGTAATTTAGTTTTTCTGAATGGCTTTAAAACGGACACTTTTTTCTAAAATTTATGAATCTTATGCTACAGGAAGGCTACACACCTTTACATATAGCTGCAAAGTATGGCCATGTTGCAGTTCTCCACGCTCTCAAATCAGCTATGTCCTGGAGAACAGCAAGTAAAAAGGTAATATCATGATCAAATAATCACGAAATATGCTATAAACGTTCCAGAAAACGCTGTGTAGACCAGTCCAGCATACAACAGAGTCTAAATACATGCGCAATCATAAATGTTGCTAAAGAAAAGCAATTTTGAAAAAATTGCTGGTTCTGTCAAGCCTGCATTGAGTGGTCAGTAAAGTGGCGTTCTCGTAATCAAAGTATTAAAAGGTCGAGCTCAATTTTGAATTTAGAACAAAACCATAAAAATCAAACAAAGGGTTGCCTCTTTATGCTGAAACTTTATTCCGTTAAGGCAGCCACCACTTTTAAAGATTAACGTTACGCCAAAGGTTTTTAGAGTGCAGAATTTCCAGTTTCGGATAACATTAGTCATTTTGACCATAGATTTTTTTTCATGTCAAAACTATTATTGAGGAATTCGATGAAATATATATTTTTTATTTAGTAATATTCTTCGATTATTAGAATCTTAGACTAATTTACTGAATTTGTGTAAACCAATGTACAGTTACAAGTGTTCTTTTTAAATACTTTTTTGTATAGACTGGCCTTACTGCACTACATATCGCCGCTAGTTACGGACAAGAAGATTTTGTTAGAGAAATGCTAACACAGATCCCAGCAACAATCTCCAGCGAACGCCCCCAGGATAACCCAGAAGCCGACGTAAGTATTTTTTAATTTGATTATTATTTGTTAAACATTAAAAATGCATTTTTGTATAGGTTCCCTGCAAGGTGATAGTGATGAATATTTTAATTTTGTTTCTACAAGATGATCTGAAAGACGAGCAGGCGTAGTAATTGATTTGGTGAATTTTAAGTCAAATGTGTGATTTCTGTTCATTGATTGAATTTGTCATTTTGGTTTTAACATGCGTTTTGTGTGCCTTACAGATGATCTCAAGTTTAATGCTTCCAATCTATGCATTGGATCTTGATCTTACATGTGAAAAAAATTGCTGGTTCTGTTAAGCCTACATTGAGTGGTCAGTGAAGCGACGGTTTAAAAGTAAAGAGATTTGTCACACCACGTGATTAATCTAACTTGTTATTCTTAACAACTTATTATTTCATCATAAATACAGTAATATATAAAACGCTATCGTAAGTTTTAATAGACATAATTTTATAATAATAAAATAGCACAATGATTCAAGTATTTTCTGATTTAAAAAATAGCTAAAAAACACTGAGTATTGTTTTAATGACGTTATTCATAATCATAGTATATATAACATTACTATTATAAACATATTTATCTGTTGTGTTTTTTTTTTCAGTATGGTTTCACTCCACTACACATGGCAGCTAGATATGGTCGCGAAGATGTAGTTAGAATGTTATTAAATAGTGCGGGAGTGCAGGTTGATGCTTCAACAACGGTGGAGGTACATCCAAACGTTTTCAAAACTATTAAATTTACATTGAAAACTAATTTCATTATAAAACTAATTACTTTAACACTGCTGAAAACTTACAATTCTATAAAAGTTGCACTTTTTCTTCAGGAAACCATGCCTTTGCACTTAGCTGCGCGAGGAGGCCACTTAGCAGTTGCAGGTCTCATTCTCAGTCGAATCACTGAAAAGTTCCAATCTGGGGACAAGAAGGGCCGCACTCCATTACACATGGCTGCTGCCCATGGTCATGAAGATATCGTAAGACTTCTTCTGGGGCAAGGGGCGGACATAAATGCTGCAGATGTGGTAAGTTTTAATTTTTTTCAACAGTGTAAGTTCACTGATACGTTGTTCAGAGTCTTCTGTAGTCAAATATATACAAATTACTTTTTTAATCTTCTTTAGAACGGTTGGACGGCTCTACACTACGCAGCAAAACAAGGCTATTTAGAAATGATAAAATTGCTGATTGACAGTGGTGCATCATCAACGGCATCAGCCACTGTAAGAACTTTTTACTGAATCAACCTAAAGATGAATATGTTAAATTGTTGTACTATAATAAATGAGTGATTCAATAATTTTGATATAGGATGGGAAAATTCCACTGAGCATAGCTGCAACTGCTAATCACCTTGATGTCCTAAGATTCTTGTTCAAGCGGGAACACAATACTGTAACACTTATGGAAGACTCAGGGGTGAGAAAAATTCTCTTATAAACAAATATAGTTTTATTTTAATAAATTGTTATATATCTCAGTTTATTAATGAAACTGTTTCCCTAAATATATGTATGTAAGTATTTAAGTAATAAAATGAAATAATCAATTTTGGACTTAAGTTTGTAAGAGAAAATAATACAGAACATGTATTTTCTGCTAAGATTGTTATACGAATGTAATAATTATTCTCATTAAAAATATAATAAGGCGTTTATATTGTTTTCAGTTTTTAGTGGATCTTATGGTATGCGGAAAAAACCGAGATCATTTGCCACTCCTCGAATTCATCTTCGTCTCTCCTGCTCCGATCGATACAGCTGTGAAGATGTCTCGGCGCTATGAAGACCTGGCCCAACGAGAGAAAGAACGAGCAAGAGATCTTGAGAATGTAGCAGTCTTCTGCGAGACTCTCGCTTCAGACTTGTTGGCCATCGCTGCAAGCAACAACACAGCCGGTGCGCTTTTACAAGCTGGCGATCATACCAATACGGTCTTCCTTGATGTCCTTATTGAGTTAGAGAGAAAGGACGTTGTGGCTCATTCAGCAGTGCAGAAATATCTTTCAGACGTATGGATGGGGAACTTGAAATGGCCTGCGTGGCAAATTATACTTCTATTCCTTGCTTTTATATTCTGTCCAGTTACTTGGGTGGCCTGTTCATTACCTCTGCATCGATTAGCCAATATTCCAATCATTAAGTTTATGGCTTACCTTGTATCGCATATATTTTTGATCTTCTTACTGTGTTTTTCGATCTTGAATCCTTATTTTCCTTTATGGAGCTCGACCCAGTTGCTTCCGCATCCGCATGAGTGGCTGCTTTTGTTTTGGATATTAGGATTCATGGTAGCAGTCAATGTAAATCCTAAGGAACGTGGTGGCTTGGGTTGGATCAAACTAGTAATAGTTTCGTTTGGTATGGTTGCTATAGCTATTCATTTGATGGGATTCTTCTTCACTGACGATAGCAGGCTAGTGATATTGTACATAAGAAATCAATTGTTAGCTGTCTGTTTACTATTAGCATTTTTTGAATTTTTAAACTTCTTAACCTTTCATCATTTATTTGGACCATGGGCAATTATTATTAGAGATCTCATGAAAGATTTGATGAGATTTCTAGCCATTCTAGCGATATTTTTAACTGGGTTTTCTTTACATATTTGTGCCGTTTATCAGCCGGTTTTTAATCCGGGAAATAGAACTGTAACTGTAGATGCAGAAGTGTTCCAGTCACCCATAGGGACATTTGAAATGCTGTTTTACGCATTGTTTGGATTAGTAGAACCAGATTACATGCCTCCAATGCATTTAAGTCCAAGCTTTGCAAAAGTTATCATGAAAGTTGTCTTTGGAGTATATATGATGGTTACTGTCATAGTTCTCATTAATTTGTTAATTGCTATGATGTCAAATACGTATCAACGTATTCAATCACAATCCGATAAAGAGTGGAAGTACGGTAGAGCTAAGTTAATTCGGAATATGAATATGACTTTACCAACGCCTCCCCCATTGAATATTTTTACTTTTATTCCAACACTGCATCAAAGATGGAAAGCAAAGAAAGCAGGTATTCTATTTTATTTCCAATTTAACAAGTATAATGATTTTTTTGTTACTTTTTATGTATAATTCCCCTACATTTTCTAATTTTCATACATATATTTTAAAGTTTTTTTAATTAAATTTGACATGAATTCATTTTATATGCCAAAATTTTTTACTTTTTCATTTAATTTTGTGCTTTAATGTTCTTTATATATAGTGAAGTCAAATTTTGGATGAACTTTCTTAAACTGTAAGTAGTTCAAAACTGAACATAATCTGAAAAGGGTAAAACTAAATTCGTCAAAAAAAGATAATTGATTTTTTTTTACCTATCCAATCTTGAGATAAAGTAAGATTTCTCAACTTTTTTCATAAAGCAATTTATATTTAACGGGAAATTATTATACCAACCCATATAGTAGCTTTTAAAGGTTAAAATTTTCATTTGTATTTTTTATTCTGAAAAATTTCCTTACAGCTGCAAGCAGAACAGGCAGATCGGAACCAAAAATTGAGAAAGGAACAGCTATTCTTTCGATGTTCGGACAAGGAGCAGCAAGATCATGGTTTAATAGAAAAATGCGAAAAAGGCCTGTTCAAGTGTCACCAGTGGGTAAGCTTTAAGGAGTTTTTATCTATAAAAAATATTGAAATTTAAAGTTACTTGATTGTATCAGCTGCTTTTATTTCATACCTGAATATGACTGAGCAAAGAAGTTTTTAAATATGAATTTTATTAAACTAGAAAGATAATTATTTTTTTGTGTAATAAGGTTTTAAAAATGAACAAATCTCACAGAACTTGCTAAAGTGACGCATCTGACAGAGATTCTTAGCTTAAGGGGGTTCAGTACCCTAAAATATGTGAAAAAATCAAAACAAAAATTATTGGCTTAAAATACTATTACAACCTTTATTAATAATGTCACAAAGTATCAAGACGAGTGGAAAAATATTTTTGACATTAAAAGCCATTTTAATGTCATGGCTTTGTATGGAAATAAGTTAACAATAAAAACTTCAAACGTGTTTTTCTCAGAACTTGATTTTTTGAACTCGATGTACCTTTTCTCAAAAACTATGCTATGTTTCATCGTAAATTTTTTTTATATGATGTAATACATAGTATAGATTAATCTGAGGTTATAAATTTTAATAAAACTAAAGTGAAAAAAAAATGTTATGGGGCAAAAAAGTGAAAAAATTCATGATTTTTTCTGTACTTTAAAACTTATTTTATTCAAAAAAAAATCTAACAGTTATTTACCAAAAACTTTTAACCTCAGATTAATATATAAGGTTGGTACAACACACACAGAAAATTTTAAGATGATCTGAACTGTAGTTATTGTGAAAAGGTACATTGAAATTGGCCAATTTAACATTACCGATATACAACATACTGAACCCCCTTAAGGCCTCTTAAAGTTTCTTATCTATATAAAATTTTAGAATTTATTTATTAGTGCTTGTCTTATATATTGATCATTATAAAAGTTAGACTATAAAAGGTAGACTTTTAAATTTTATACAATGAATTTCAATAAAACGCATATCTCCGACTTCGTATTTTCAGTGCATGAAAACATAGTTCTTCGTATATAGCTTTACACGTACGCAAAGATTCAGTTGGGTTTTTTCATTATGTGGTTGGCTGACTGAAAGGGAAAAAATTATGCCACCACTTTTAACTTATAAAACCTTTCCAATGCTGAGAAAAGGGCATGGGGTCACGTATTCCTATAGGGGTCAAACATCCCTAGTTTCTACCTACTTTGGTAAAAAGATATGTGACTAACTTGGCGAAATTTATATAAATAACCCGTTCATCAGCAGCTTACTCCGGAGGATCTCTATTGGCTTGGAGAGCACTAAATTTCTTTGGGTGGTGATGGAAAGAGTCGATAACTCACCAAAACCACAGTGTCGTAATTCTTTTGTGAGTTTCAGTACCCCCTTTCAGTATTAACCCTACTAACAACTTTTCAAATAAATACTATCGTAGATTTCCGCCGGCCGGAAGGAAGCCACAGTGACATTCGTCCAATCAGCTCAGTCATCAACTGGAAAAGCATGGTCAGCAAATACCTGGAGGTCAAGGGGATTGACCTTGGAACAACTCCTCAAGAGGGCAGCCAAGAAGACTGACCGCAGCTTTGACAGATTTTAACCAAAAAAGGAGCTTAAATGCGACGAATTGTAAAATACTCGGAAGAATTTCCTCGGGTGAAATTTGGAGAAAGTTTCACACACTAGTCAGGTTTTTAAGAAGATGCGGAGAGACACCTATTTTCTTTTTTAATTTTATGAATTTTCAACTTTACCTTTTTAAGTTCCATTCATTTTCGTTAATAAGTAACAGGTTTCTTATAAAAGAAATCAATTCACGATGTGTCATATGTAGACTACAGATCAACGTTGGAAAAAATATTTACTTAAGATTTATATTTCTCACATTTTATAGAGGCATTCAAAAAGGGTACTTATTAGATAGTAGCTCTACTGTTTGTTGCACGTTGATGAACTTTTTTTATGTCAAAAAACTGCTACAAAACCTTTGTTTTGACGCTATAGCAAATGCGTATTTCTTGATAGTATATGAATAATGATTTCAAATTGCAGAATAATTTTCCAACGGTGATATTAAGTCTATTTAAGCTTTGAAACCGACTCTTTTAGATGGGGCAAGTAGTAAAGGTCAAAATTTACAACCAAAATGACATTTTACTTGCCAAAAAATATACACAGCAAGCGGAAAAGTTTCTTACATTTCTGATGTTTGCTACCGCAGCTGACCTCAACTATTGACGTCATCTACAAGGTCGTCAACGGTATAAGAAAATACAATATATTTTTATTAAAAGGAAGTTTGGCTCTCTTGTCTTCTTAAAGCACAATTTTGATGTAGTTATCCCAATATTCTATATTTCCTAATCATTTTTTAAAAATTCTTAATAAATAGATTTATATAAGTCAACTGAGTAGTCTATTGATTCATGTTGTTTTATTTGCACAACGTTATATTCACAAATGCAAATGTTTCTAAAATTTTATTTTATTTTATAAAATATTTTGTTGGAACAAAAGGCATCTTGGAAACACATCCTTCTATTCGCTTTTTATGAATGAGGAAGTTTACAGAAGTTCCCATTTTAGAAAATGCAGTGTCCACGTAGCCCATTGAGATGTTTTGCTTCAAGCATGGGGAAGGGCAACCACTAGTAATTGTTCCTATAATATTTCCAGCTTCATTCATAATTTCGGTACCGGCTATAAAAAAAAGTATATTCAAATTATTTCATACAAAAATTCTACCAACAGAGCATAAATGTTTACTAAAAAGATTATAGCTTTTAAAACGAATAAGGAAAAATGTAAGCAAGTTCAAAAAAAGGTTTATATGGTTAAATCATTGCGTAAAGGAAGTAGGAATTTAAAAGATTAAAGATATTTGTGACTGTTTATATGAATCCTACTGTCGTTTGTAAGGTAACTGAAAAAAATACAATGAGGAAAATGCTTTTTTAAATTCTCAAGAAAAACATTAATATAAGTTTCATTATAGAAGTTACAAATTTATCTAAAAATTAGCCTGGGTTTTTTATAAATAATGTCTGACATTTTGGAAATAATGCCTAGTATTTTCCATCCTTTGTATGTAAAAATCGTCAACAAATGATAAATTAACAGTAAAATATATACTTAATGGAACAGTTATCTCATTTTCACTTTTGAAGCAATACTACTTATTTGCAATATAAGTTCTGTTTAGGTGAGGGGTTCATATTACCTCTTGGACAAGGTCCGTTCGACAAAAATCCAACTCTTTTCTTTGTAGGTTTTTCCTTTAATTGATTTAGAATTATATCAGATCCTGGAAAGCCTCCTTCAATTCTCCGTCTTTTACCTTTAATTACATAATGAGTAATTAATAATAAAGTTAAGTGATTAAGTTTGAACATTATTATGTTTTACTTTATGTTTTATTAGCATCGCATAAAGGTCTTTTAAAGTTAAAAAAAACTAAGTCAATTAAATTTAGCTACAATTATTATTCCTTTGCTATTAATCAATCTAGAAGGATTACTTATATTTAAGTG
This sequence comes from Hylyphantes graminicola, assembly GCA_023701765.1. Taxonomy (NCBI): domain Eukaryota; kingdom Metazoa; phylum Arthropoda; class Arachnida; order Araneae; family Linyphiidae; genus Hylyphantes; species Hylyphantes graminicola. Next base: position 15,095,385 of record CM043123.1, read on the forward strand.
CATAAAACATAACCCGTCCTGATTTTCTAATAATCAGGTGCTACGTAATTTATGTATTATAAACAGATCTAAAAATATTACCTATTGTCCATGCTAATCCTGCTTCTATTGGCGTTGTTTCATCGGTAATATCATTTCCATATAAGCATAATCCTGCTTCTAAACGCAGCGTGTCTCTTGCACCTAAACCAGCCAACTTGACATTGTCTTCTTTTGATGCAAGCAAAGATTCCAAGATGAACCTACTTTTCTCAGCAGGTATTGATATCTGTGAAAAGCAGTTTATAAAATCGTCAATCAAAAGATATGTAGTTATAAAGAAAAATAGATTAATCTGTACTTAAAGTTCTTTATTAATTCCCAAAAAATTAAATGATTAACCAATCCAACACACATAAAAAAAAACTGATTATCAAACTATCAACAAATGGTAAAATATTAAGCAAAAATCGCATTGATGATTATATTTTTGCTCAATTAATTTTAAAATGGAGGTTCAAATTCTGCATATACACTTGTTTTCGCGAGCCATAAATTTTGCGTAAATAAAGGAAATCTAATTTTGCGAACAGAAAATTTTCTGGTTTTGATATAACAAAACCAAAAGTTGAAAATTTTGTAATTTTGTTTAAAAAATATGATATATTCAAATCATATCAAATTTCTAGAGGAAATAAGTTACAGAGAACCTGCGAATATCACGACTAAAACTGGTGAATGAGATCCATTCTATCGATTAGTTATATTATTGTTTTATATTCAAGAAGTAGTTATATAATATTCAAGGAATGTATGTAAGAGAGAAAGAAGTCAAGAAAAAAGTTTTAAAAATTCTTTTTTTATTATTATTTAAAGCAGATACAAAAAAATATGTAGCTAGTCTTATATTTCGGCGAATACGAGGGTCTCGCGAAAATCATGAAGCCTCGTGAAAATAAGTGTATTTACAGTCAAAATAATATTTTGGACTTCTCACATTTTAGTTTACTAATCCTGTTACATATAAATGTTAATCTACTTGTGCAATCAGACCATCAGGTTGTCCCCAAAAGGTCAATTGAAAATATTCTTTATGCAAAACTTATAGTTTCTGGGAGAGATAAACAAAAAAAACATCCTACAAGAGAGGAACATATTATTTAGCTTCGTTGTCCAATCCAGATTTAGGGCGTGTACTTCGAAAATGACCAACTAAAATGTTAAAAGCCAAACGAAACTCACCGTGAGTTAACTTTCTGGGAAGGTGACCAAATATAGTTATAAAAAATTACTACGACAAAGAAGCTTGTTTGCGGGATACCACTTTTGAGATATCCCACATTTCATAGATAATATAATTTCAAATATAAATAAATTTAATACTTCGGTTCCATCTTCACCCGTGTACCCGCAACGAGTCACTCTACAATCTTCTACTCCACAAATTGATGTAACTGCTGTCGTCATGAAAGTAAGTAAACTCATATCGATTTTAACTAAAGGTTGCAAAACTTTTGAGGTTCCAGGTCCTATAAATAGAAATTCCAGACAAATGATGATAAAAACTAGCATATATACTTTAGGTCAATTCATTACAATAAATGGTTGCACGATAAAGACGTCATTACGCTAATGACGAAGGCCGTTACAATAAGTTTAGTCTGTACGCATAAACACAGTAAAGCTGGTGTAACGTTACTCCTGCTTCATGGAGTAACGTTACACCAAATTCATGGAGCAGGGTTACACAAATAAGGAGTCAACTTCATAAAAGTGGGGTCAGCAAGTGCTGCATCCGGTTTAAAGAAGTAACGTTACACCGCAAAATAGGAGTAAACTTATCTTGTGCTACGTTACTCCAAAAATTTGGTTTAACGTCTCACCATAAAGCTGGAGGGAGCTAGGCTTCCTCCAGTTTTACAGAAGTATGCAGCAGAGTTGAAGTACAGAATAGTATGCAGCAGAGTTCTGCAGTTTACGATACAATCTAAATCCTAAGTTAAAACAATCAAAATTATCATTTTTAAAGTAAGAAAATATCTTTTTTATTTTAAACGTTGCTTCTAATAAAAAAATATTAAAATTAATCTAATTTTAAACATAACAAGTGACAAACTTAAAAAGGTAGTTCATGCGTGATCTGTAAAAAATTGGTAAACATTTCTCTGTAAACACAAACACGGTGGTAGCACATTTTGCCAACTTTCACTGTTTTTTTTTTTTTTTCAAAATAACGTTTTACCAATTTTTTACAGTGTGTGAAGCAAATTTTAAAAAACAGTTATAGTTAATGAGAACCTATTGTAAAATAGTACCTTGTATTGCCAACAAAGCTCTATCCGATACAACTTCTAAATCCAAGTCAGCTCCTTTACTCTTAAATTCGTCTTTTCTTTTCTTAAAAAAAAGATCAAATTACTGGAACAGGTACAATATTAAACACAGTATTCAGAATTAAATTTTGAATAATTTCTATTGCAACTGACGCTTTTTTATTAAATTACTTAGTTATATTTTTTAACACAACCAAATTAAAGTTTTTCCATAGATAGTTTCCTATTTCTTGATTAGAAAAAATTCTATTTTTCACTTAGAAGGTATAAAATTTTATTAAAATTTTAGAAGTGTGCACAGATACCAAATACAAATCCTAGAGTAATTACTTAGCGCGTATGAGATTGTATTGGGATGACATGCAAGAGGTCACGTGTTCACTTATCCGATCTTTACATCGAAATTATTTGAAAGTATCACAATTGAAAACAAATAAGAAGTATAAATTGTTCAAAATATTCAAGAACCTTTTACTACTACTAAAAATCCCTATTTTTATGGTAAATTGTTAAATTGGTTAAAAAAACTAATAATTTTGTTATGTTTTATCCATCTTCCTTTATTTAAAGACTGATTCAGTTCCGAGATCCACGATTCTTGTAAACACATTCCATATATGGTGATCAAAGAAGTTAGATGTTGTGTATATTTGTTGTGTACAAGACAATTATATGCATGTAAATAATACGTACAACATACATTGAATAATTATATTTTAATTACACTGAAACTAATAAGAAATTTATGTTCAACTACACTATGTTTTCTTGCTTTTGCTTTGAGTGAGATTCATTTTGGCCAAAATGTGTCTTTTTAGTACTTTGTAGTCTGAAAAATATTATTGAAACTATACAGTAAGAAATTTATTAAGTAAAAATATTTAATAAAATTAGCATATAAAACGTCCTGAAAAATTAAATATGTTTAATTGCTTACCTACTTGTAAATGGGCCAAATCTTTATCAGCGCAACCAGCATTTGAAACGATGTATAAGAAATCGCCTTCAGTCTTGGTAACTATTAGATCATCAATTATGCCTCCATTAGGGTTTGTAAACACAGTTAAAGTACCTTGATTGATATTCAAACCTGAAAACACATAGAGTATCCATATATAAATATCATAGAAATACATATGGTATAGTATCCAAGTAAAGTTTAAATACTACAAAACATTTGTAAAGTAAAAAGGGGGAAGTGTTAAAATCATTTTGTTCTTAACCGTTTTTGCTATTCTTAAAACCAAATTACAAAATGATACAGACAAGTATGAATATCAAAATCTGGTCCAGCTAAACGAAAATTTTTACAAATAATGAAAAATATTCAAATAGTTTCAAATGTTAATGGCCCTCATCATTATAGTATTTTAAACAGAAATGAACGAGAGAGTATCTATTAATTTAGACCCAATAGTTATCGGAAATTAATTGTAAAATCAAATGCAGTATGGCTGAAGACACCATCTTGAATAAATAATTTTCCAGCCTTTTGTTATAATTAGTTACAATTTCAGAATACACTTGTTCTAAAAAGAATTAGGGGAGACATTTGTATATGGGGCCGGATTTTAGCAAATCCAAAAATCTACAGTTGAGCAAATTTAAAAATTATAACTTCTTTAGGCTGATATCATTAAAACAATTGCCTAATAACCTATTGAAACTATATTTTTAAAAAAATACATATAAATTATGGTAATGGACACTTGTACTCGTGTAGCGACCCCGCCTACTTATCTTATATCCCACATACAAAACACCCGTCTGCTAATTCATACAAATAAGTACGGCCAAACCCATAGTGACGTCACAGCTACGGCAAACATTGTCTTCTTCCCCACAAAAAACTGCCTGTGAATAAGCCAATTATTTATATTAAATTGCATTAATGTTTGAAAAAAATACTGTTTCGGCAGAATAGCGTGCCAAATTCTAAATGTAACGGAATCCAATAAAACTAGGTCCATGCTGAATAACGTTCGAGGTGCAATATCTGTAAAGTCGTGCATATTTTCTAATTCGGATTAGCTGTTTAAATTATCCACTTTAATTAAAACTGTTGCTCCTAATTTTTTTATCAAAAAATTATCATGAATGAAAAAATTAATAAAATTCTTTCAAATTAAAGTAGTCTAAAATATCAAAGGATTAATTAATAAAAATGTATTTATTTAATTGAACAAAAGTAAATAACACAAATTTAATTGAACGGAAAATGTATTAAATCGAATTAATTTAATAAATTGAATTTGTTTATTAAATTGAATTATTGTAATATTTTAAACTTTTGAAAATGACTTTTTCAGTTGATTTTTTTAATTGAATTGATTTATTAAATTAAGTTAATTTATTAAATTGAATTCATTTCATTATTTAGACTTTAAAGTGTTGTTGAAATTGTTAGTCTTATGTATATTACACTACATGTGAATTTCTTATCATTTAAGTAATTACCTACCTTGTATATCGGATACAACCAGACTTTCAATGTACTTAATCTTATCTTTTCCAAAGACCCTTGTTTGTAACATGTGCGAAACGTCAAATATGCTCACATGTTCTCGTGTATGTCTATGAGATGCCGAAATGCTTAGATCAGGATATTGTATCGGCATTTGGAATCCAGCGAAGTCAACAAATTTAGCATTATTCTCTGCATGAAAGTCATGTAGAAAGACTTTTTTACCACCCTAAAATAAAAGAAAAAAATCTATACTATAGGATAAAAAAAACATGTTTTTTAAGTGAAAATGTATTGAAAAATTTATATCGTACATGGTGGTTAATAAAAAAGTAGATTTTCTGCTGCATACATTACACAAGTTAAATTTTACTATATCATATAAATTCTTATTGATCTGAAACTAAGAAATAATTTATATAAAATGGCAAACAAATGGCCATAATAAAACATGCTTTACCTGGCTCTACAAAAGTATTAGGATTAAACAATTGCACTCGCAAGTTATTACCAATGTTCACCACTTCTCTCGACTCACAGCAACGCACTATTCAGTAAAAGTGGTATTTTTTTTAAAGAATACGTATCGCAATAAATATAATCTAAATCGCTTATAATTTTATATCATATTTTCTATTGATGTATTTATCTATCTATTTTATATCATTTTTTCTATTGATGATCTATCACGTATCGTGTAGAATATATATCGTAAAAATAAATGCCATATGTATCTATGTACAACTGTATCCTATGTGGTTTTCCAATGATATTAAAAAGTCCCTTAGGTTAAAGCAGAAGGCGTATAAAATTGCAAAACAATCTGGTAGTGAGGTGGATCAAGAAGCTTACAGAGTTGCTAGGAGAGAGTTTAAGAATATGAGTCGACAACATAAATCTGTATTAGAGGAGAATCTCGCTAGAGATATTAAGGATAATCCTAAGGGTTTTTTCGCTTATGCTAGAGGTAATGTTAAGCAGGGGAAGTCTATTGGACCATTTAAAGGTAGTCATGGACAGTTAATCCATGATGACATGGAAATGGCTAATCTTTTGAATGACTTTTTTGTTAGTGTTTTTAATAAAGATTATAAAAATGTGCAGGTTTTAAGTGAGGTTACAGAAGAGCAGGAGTGTATTGATTGTGATTTTTCTAGGGAGGAAGTTATTCATCTTTTGAAAACCATGAAACCCAATAAAGCACCTGGGCCAGATGATATTTATCCTAAAATTTTAGTTGAGTGTGCAGAAGAGTTGGGAGATGTAATTCTGACTATTTTTAGGTCATCATTTAATTCTGGACAGGTGCCGGCTGACTGGAAACTGGCAAATGTCACTCCATTATACAAGAAGGGGCCTAAATCTGATCCGGGTAATTACAGACCAGTTAGTCTTACATCTGTTCTTGGTAAAGTTTTTGAAACACTGTTGAAAAAGCGCATTATGAATTTTTTGGAAACTAATCATTTTCTTTCAGATTATCAATATGGATTCAGAAAAGATAGGTCTTGTACATCTAATCTGTTAAATTTTTATGATACTGTTACAGAGGATATTGATAAAGGCAATTTGGTTGATGTTATTTACATTGATTTCCAAAAAGCTTTTGATAAAGTTCCTCATGATGCTTTGCTATTTAAGATGAAAAGATTTGGGTTAGGGACAGCCATGATCCGTTGGATTCAAAATTGGTTGACCAATAGAAAACAAAGAGTTCATATTAATGGTAGGTATTCTGATTGGAATGAAGTTGTAAGTGGAGTGCCTCAGGGCTCTGTACTTGGGCCAATTTTATTCATTATGTTTATTGATGATATCAGCTGGGGGTTGAATAGCAAGTTAAGTATTTTTGCAGATGACTTAAAAGTGACGAGTACAGTAAATTCTGTTGAGCAAATTGAGCAATTGCAAAGTGATCTAACGAAAATTACTGAGTGGGCTGCAAAGTGGGGCATGTCGTTCAGTGTGAATAAATGCCAAACCTTGCATTTGGGTAAGAACAATGTTAATTATTCTTATGTTTTACAGGGAGAAAGTATTCAAGACAGTGAGTTTGTTAAAGATTTAGGAGTTTTTGTGAGCAATGATTTTAAAATGAGTAAACAATGTGTTGAAGCAAGTAAGAAGGCCAATCGAATGTTAGGATATATTAGAAAAAGTATCACTTCTAAATCTAAAGAGATTATTTTGCCATTGTATAGGGGATTGGTTAGTCCACATCTGGAGTATGCTGTTCAGTTTTGGTCCCCCTTTCTCAGAAAAGATATTGAAATGCTTGAAAAGGTTCAACATAGGGCTACAAAAATGATTAAGGGTTTATCGGGTATTGATTATGTTAATAGATTAAGATCGTTAAACATGTATTCCCTGGAAGATAGGAGAACAAGGGGAGATTTAATTCAGTTGTTCAAGTTCATTAAACAGGGAGACAGGGAGGGCTTAGGTTTTACCTTAAGGGGTCACAGGAGTCTTAAAAATGTGCAAAGAAGGTACTACAAAACATAGTTTGATCTTTCATGTCATTTTTTAACCACTCAATAAATGAGTATAATTTTTTTATATGTAATTCTACAAGATTTATTTGTTATAAAACTAGTTTTAAAATTTATGAAACTTTAGCCAAAACTAAAATAAATGATATTAAACATGAAGCTATTTAAACACATTGTGATTAGGCTTGCACGGCAAATTGTGAGGTCAAAATTGAAAAAATGACCAAGAAAATGACTTTATATTGTACAAATATGTACAAACAAAGACTTATACCTAAATTCTCAGCTCAATTTTAATTAGAAATTATTTAAAAAATAATTTAAAATAAAAATTTTAAAATTTTTATTAATTTTTTTAGAAAAAAGTTCTTAAAATAATTTCTAATTATAATTGAGCTGAGAATTTAGGTATAAGTCTTTGTTTGTACACATTTGTACAATATAAAGTCATTTTCTTGGTCATTTTTTCAATTTTGACCTCACAATTTGCCGCGCAAGCCTAATCACAATGTGTTCAAATAGCTTCATGTTCAATATCATTTATTTTAATTTTGGCTAAAGTTTCATAAATTTTAAAAATTGTTTTATAATAAATAAATCTTGTAGAATTACATATAAAAAAATTATACTTATACATTGAGTAGTTAAAAAATGACATGAAAGATCAAACTGTGCTTTGTAGTATCGTCTTTGCACATTTTTAAGACTCCTTAGACCCCTTAAATAGCCGGACCAGAGGGCATGGTCAGAAGTTGAATAAATCATGCTTTAGAAGGGAGGTTAGAAAACATTATTTTTACAATAGAGTCGTCAATGAGTGGAATGCTTTACCAGAACATGTTGTGTATTCGAAGAGAGTGGAAGATTTTAAGAAGAATCTTGATAACTATTGGAAACTGGTAAGGAACTAGATCTTTTTTGGACCAACCTTGCTGGGCCTCTGGCCTGTTGTTGGTCGACAATTTTTGTATTTGTATATTCAAATTGTTTTTTTTTTTTAATTTATAATCAAAAATTCAAAAAAGTCAATTATGTGCATTTTTAATATTTTATAACTTATTTCCCCAAATTTATTAAAATCACTTATTATTTTATCAAATTTGTTTCAAACATCATATAAAAAACATTTTGTGAAAATTGTCATATTCAAATTGTTTTGGAATTTATTATAAAAAAAGCCCAAAAATTAATTAGGGTGTTTTTCTATAAAATTAGTAATGTTTCTCAAATTTATTAAAATTACTTACCATTTTATGGGATATGCTCCACAACTCATAAAAAAGTATAAGGTGTGAAATTAAATATAATATTCGGATTATTTTAGAATTTAGGATGATAAAATTAAACGCAAAGGTAAGGATCACTCAAGTGTTTCGTTTTTAATACACTACGGTGCAAATAGAAAATATTTTGTAAGCATACAGAATTGTGTGACAACTTTGGTGATATGGCAACCCGCCATACCAAGATCATTATTTTAGTAAAAGCACAGAGTATTAGTTAAACAGGGCTTTTAATTATTACTCTTAACACAACAAATAGGACCCCCACCCCCTTTCTCTGTTTTATTAGTATAATAACAATATAAATATTAACCAACTGAGTTATTAGCAAATCTGTTCAAGTGTAAATTTGTTTTTCTTGACTGAACATATTGAACATAACACTTTAATTTTTGATTGAAATTTAATTTAATACAAAAATATATATATTATATTTCTGTAGCGTAAAACGATTCCCCTAAATATCACATTTTAAATTTAGTAAAATTAATAACATTTAAAGAAACGTGTGCTGCTGAAAAACCTGATAGTCAAATGACGAGTTTATACATCTGTATTTTTCATATAAGGAATAAGGAATTCTGTTTTCCCAGAACATACCCTTCAAAAATACCCTTCAGTAAAAAAAAAATAGAGTATTCATTCAGCAGAAAAATACCCTTCAGTAATTAGTTTTTTTAATGAACCTTTAAAATAAATCGCATTACGTTTGGTTTGGCTTGAATTATCGTCGCACTAGAGCTACACGAGGGCTATTGGCTACGGGCGTCGTATTTCAGAACCACAGTCAAGTGTAATGTGACAAGACGTCCCGCGTTTGGCGGGACAGTCCCGCTTTTTGTCTCCCTGTAGCGCGGGCGGAATGTCCCGCCAAAACGTCCCGGTTTTTTTTTTTTTTAAAGTCCCGCAACGTCCCGAAAAACGAGGAAATCGTAAATAAATTTAATATACCTCGTTTTTTCAACCATGGGCAAACGAAAATGAGTTTTCAACGACGGTCTAATAAAGAAATTGTTGAAAACTTTTACAAAATATCATGCATACATTTCTCAAAAAATATGTTTAATTTAAAACTAGTAACTTTTTTAATTAAGTGTTTGATTAATTAATATAGTGACAACTATTAGTAATGTTTTTAGTTGTTTATACTTATCTTTTTCATATGAAGTGTGTAATTGTGTGAAGGGACTATATGTACATACAAAAAAATTTGAAAAATTCACTTTGGGGGATTGGGGTAGCGATCAAGTGTCCTGCTTTTTGGTTTTGAAAATCTGGTCACATTAGTCAAGTGACGAGCCGACACCTGAATAGGCACCCAACGCAACCCGTTAAGAAATCGTATTGAGAGTTGTACTCACCCCAGTTGAATAGAAGCAACCAATATTCCTGATTAAAGCTAAACTTGTTGGCGCACAAAGTTTTCGGCAAGAATGAGATAAGTAATGATTCATCTTAAGATATTAGTTTTTAAATTTTATCAAGTATTTAACGTTATTGATGTATAGATTTTGTTTTGTAAAACTTATTTTGCAAAAGTAGTCTACAGTTAGATTCGAAATTTCTTTTAATCGATCTAAGAATAAGAGATCCAATACTTGAGTGTATCTTATCTTAAGAAAAGATAACAGCGTCACTGGATGATTGTGCGAGGGAACCTGAAGCAAAGAAACCTGTTCAAGATAAAATGTATTCCTAAAACGTATGAATTCCATGGCCACGTTTCGGGTATTGGAGTTCTACTGTACTTCCGTGAAATGTATTGTACTTGAATAATTTAGAGGGACAAGGATTTCCTTCATTTTGTGAGAAGACTTGAAAATGAAGTTAAAGACTCTTCAAAATAAAAAAAAATCTTCATGAAAAAAATTCGGTTATTATTCTATACTGACACACTTAGGTTGTACGTTTTCTAGCTGTCTATTTCTATTTTCTTACCTTCATGGAGCTTTTAGGGGACACTAAAATTTCATTAAACACGTTTGTTGGAAACATGGCTTCCCTAAATATCAATGTTCACTACAAATATATCTTTTTCATGTGCATGTTACACCTGAATCCCAAATGGGGTTGTTCCAAGTCTTGAATGGCAACAGTTTCTGCAGTCTCGTTTTCATTTTTGTTTGGAATGACTTTAGTTTCGGTATGTGGTATGGTATGGTAGGTACATATACATTTCAGCTTGTGTGCTTGTTCAGAGAACCGCTTATTAGCTTTCGTCAAGTGGGACAGACACAGAAAGAGTTTTTACAAGCACAAGAGACACATAAAGAAAGAACAGCACAAACACATAGACAAATAACAATATTTATTGACAGTCACAAACATCCATGCCTGACCGGGATTCGAACCCGACCCCAGCAGCTCCAAAGGCTAGCATGCTAGCGATTGATCCACCGGGGCGGCTATTATTATTATGGTATGATACATATATATATATTCCAGCTTGTGTGCTTGTTCAGAGAACCGCTTATAAGCTTTCGTCAAGTGGGACAGACACAGAAAGAAATTTTACAGTCACAAAGAAATGAATAACACATAGACAAATAACAATATTTATTGACAGTCACAACTATCCATGCCTGACCGGGATTCGAGCCCGACCCCAGCAGCTCCAAAGGCTAGTACACTAACCGTTCAGCCACCGGGGCGGCACCGGGGAAGCTATTTTCGGCATTCGATTAGGTAAGGTAATCGTTTCCGGCTGCCTATTTCTAACCTCCTTTAGGAGCTTTAACAAGGCCAATAACACCTCGTAATTTAGAACCCTGGTAAAGGGACGAGGTCGACACCTGAGCGGGCACCCAACGGAACTAACATCAGCGACATCATACGCTAACGCCGTCGGGACTTTGGACTTCGCAGATGTCCCATCCGTGATGCATTGAAAATTTTTCTGCTATTTCCAGAGCAGATCCAATTTATAGGATGACTCGCAGGGCTGAAAGTGTGGGTAGACGCAGGGTGACGCGTCATTCCCCCCCACTTCCTATATTCACTTTAATCCATCTCGCAAATTTTTTTGTTCAGCCATTTCATATTTTAAATTTAAAAACTTTCAAATTTCATTTGAACGGCATTTCACTTCGATAGTTCAATTTGTTAATGATTATACAGGTAGAACCTCGATTATCCGATCTAATTGGGACCAGAAGTAATTCGGGTAATTGAAAATTCCGGATAATAGAGAGTTTTCATTAAATAATAAAGCTGTAAACAATGAATTTTAGTGTTAAGTTATCTCTCGGAAATGAGAATTCCTGGCAAAAAGAATGTGCTAAAACGGTCTACTTTTTTTTAAATTCGAAGGAATTAAAAAGTTCTTTGAGCTTAGTTCTTGAAAACTTCTTTTTAATTTAATGATTTCTGTAAATCTAAAAAGCTGAAAGGAGTTCTGGAAAAACTGCTTATTTGCTTATTTTTTGTTTTATAGTAGATATCAGAATGAAAAAGTAGGCATTGGCATGCTGAAGATGTCCATCTTTCCACCCGTAAATGTCCATCTTTCCGCCTTTCCAAAATCTGTTATTGAATTAACATTAACTTTTAATTTCAAATTATTTAAATTTCTGTTGCTAACCCAACAATGGTATGAGAAACTTTATTTAGTTAAAAAATAAGATTATTTGAAGCTAAATTTATTAGGGTGATAAATCATTTTGAAATGACTAATGACATCTTCTTGTTTAATTTTAATTCTTGGGTTTTTTTTTTAATTAAATCTGAACAGAGTTCTGGGAAAACTGCTTGTTTTTGTTTTATAGTAGATATCACCTAGAGGTTCACGATTTTAGAAGATTCCAGGAGTTTTCCGAAAATTTAGGATTGCTAGAAATTTGCTTCCACTTTTTTTAGTTGCCTAAGTTTTTGTATTTTAAAATTACCATAGTTTATCAATTTCATAAAACGCCTTGATTGTACGATTTCAGAATCAACGGAGATTTCCGATTTCCGAGTCTCCTGATACTTTTGATTTTTGTATAGCGGTAGTTTGCCGATATCAGTCTCGCCTATGCTTCTTCTCTAATTGCCGTAAATTTCTGATACTGGTCTTTTTTGAATAAACGAAAATTTATAACTAGTTGGAAAAATTTATTGATATTTTCTTTGACTCTGGACTGTCGGATAACGAAGATACAGATATTATTTTTTCTCTAAAGCTTAATATGTAAGATAATGGATTTGGAAATACATTTGTAAATAATTTAAGTTTATCTAGTATAATTAGAAGTTGCAATAAAAAACAATATTTCTTGTAAAATAATGTTGTTATAGTACTTTGTTTTATTGTTTTCTCTTATTTCTAAATTTTAAAAAAAATGATACGTAGAAAACAGTTCAAAAAAGTTAGAGGATAAAAATACAAAAATATAATCAAAGTTAGCACATTTTTATTCGAGGGAGGGGGGGGATAGGGCATGGCATTCTAATTGAAGGCCGCCCCCTCTCTTACTTTTCCCTTTTTCACCACTGGATGACTGGCAGTAGATGGGATTCAGACCCCCGCACTCCTGAGAACGTTGAATCTCTAGGCTAATGCCCTAACCACACGGCCACGAACGGGTCTCGATAATCGATAATGAGTTTTCTAAGAATACTTACATTGAAAGAAAAGTTACCTTTTATCTATGACATTCATTTCACCAATCAATCACAGGACACGGAAAAATTGAAACAAGAGCTTTTCATTATCTAAAACCTATCCATATTAAAATACTTTTGTTTTATTAAACATTCACTTATTAGCTCCATTTCCCCAAAACACATAAAAATAAAAATTAGTTTTTTAAACATATTCCCGCTTCAATATCTATTTTGCCCACTGTGCGATTTACGCAAGCAATATAAATAACTGAACCACTTATTTAGCTTGAAACAAATGGCATCAGTGTGTTCTCTGTTCGTTCTGTGTTCTGTTATCGTCTAGTCAGTGTCAAAATGTTTTCATAAAATGAAATACTTTCTGTATTTTAGTATCTTAAATATTTTTTACTAAAGTCAATAAATGTAAAAATGGGTTCTAAGTGTTCATTTTGTGTTCGCTTATTTAAGTGGTTTCCAGTTGTTTTTATTACGTCTATTGTCGGCTGGTCTTACTATGCATATGTGGTCCAATTGTGCTTTCGTAAGTGAACTTTTTATTACTTTTGACATATTTTATTATAATAGATATTATTAGATGCAAATTATAGATCTATTACTTTGATTCAAGTAGGCTATACTTTTTCATATCTGTTCATCTAATCTGGAGTACCCTTCTTAACTATGTTAGTTAAATTAAATAAGTAGTGACTTAACTTGTGTTCAAGTATGGTTTTGCCATTGAGCTTAGAAGGGAAACAGGAGTGAAGTGTGAGCGATCCGAAAACCCACTCGCACCCTTTTCGGCAGAAAAGGACAATTTTCCCTACACTTGTATTCAATGCTTCTATGAGACCCCTGTATCATATTGACTTGGGCTTCTAAATGTATATTAACATTTTTAGTTAATAATAAATTAACTTTCTTTTACCTTATTTCTTTAAAAAGTTGGCATTTAAACATGTGGATCACTAACCAAGAACCAGCACAGACGAACCCAATAGCGAAATAGGAAAGTTTCTAGGTTTTCTGCTGCAGTGCCATGTATTCCTCTGTGTTTCGTTATTGAATCGGCTCGTTTACTGCCCTGTTCAGTAAATCGCACACCTCACTCCACTTTTCTTCTAGTTCAAAGGGTTTTGCATGTTTCTAGTGTCAGGATGAGCATGCTTCATTATTAATTATTTTCTTCAGCTAATTTAACAGCAAGAAATATTTAAATGGTTTCAGATCGCCAACCCATGTATTTCACGATATTTACATACTTGCAAGAGTTTTTCTATATGTGGTTTTCTAAAGTATATAACCGTAATTGTACTCAACTTTAGATATTGCTGTATTTTTTTTCATTTTTTTTTTTAATTTTAATACGTTGAATATGTATTTGTTAAATATTCAAGAAAAAAAACGTCAAGAACCTTCTCTGGTCGCATAAGAACATTTAGAACCTGGAGAGGTGTTTATTATACCGCTTCATATTCTAATTATGAAAATCTTAGTTTTTCTCTTTTCTATCGAGTTCCTTTTTATTCAGTTATTTCTAAATACTAATACAGTTATAACCTGGTTATAGGATCATTCACGAGACCACATTGTTTATGACCTTATTAACAAGTAGCATAATAAACTAGATTGAAAATAAAGTGTAGAAATTTTATGCTATATGGAAGAAATGTTAACCCTATGTTCTATCAGTTGTAGCCTAATTTTTCCACCGGTCAAAAAAAATTATTGACTGGTGGAATTTTGCAAAATAAATTTCCTATTTGGCGATTAAATATATAATTTATCTAGTGAAAATTAATGATTGATTTATTTTCTGCTGAGTTGTTTTTCCACAATAAATATTTGGGGTTTTTTATACATTTGTGTTCAAAAGTTTGTTTAGATGCTTCAAATGTCTTATAGTTTGAACTTTAGGGATCGGCCGATGGCGAATTTCGGCCGATGCCGATTGTTTAAAAGTTACGGAAACATCGTTATGGAAAGCGGGAAACATCGGCCGATGGAAATACCAAAATACAAAATTCGGTAAATCCATGTGTAATCCGAAAGTTGCGAAACTCCGGGGATCTCAAAGTCGCAATACTACGGCGATCCCAAAGTCGCAATACTACGGCGATCCAAAACATCGGCTTACGTCGGTTGGCCTTTGTTTTTTTAGGCCAATGGCCGATTTTTTTCACTAAACTACCAGCGGCCGCCGATGGTAAAATTTTCAAACAATCGGCGACGATGCATCAGTCTATCCCTATTAAACTTCATACACAATGTCACTTAAACCTCTACTTAGCTTTATTTTCACATTTTAAAAAGCTTGACACTTTGCCAACTATAGAAAAAAAATGAGTTTTATCAATTATAAAGGACATAGCAGGGATTGAAAAGTTACTTTTAAAAAGTAACTCTGTTAGAGTTACAGTTACTTAATATGAAAAGTAACGCGTTACAGTTACTTTTTAAAAAAGTAACGAATCGCAGTTACTTTTCAAAATGTCAAGTGTTAAGAAAAATTGAAATTTAGCCATCTTACCATTTTTCAAAGAGAACCATGATAAACGAAACATAAGCTCAAACAAAACACTGAAATAAGGAATTATAATGACTAAACATTTTTTTTTCATTTAATTATAATCCTTTACCATGACTTGGGAGGCCCGTTAGGGCCAAGCACCGCGACATGAAGGTATTGATTGTAAGGTATTGTAGGTATTGACAGAAATAAGGGTATCTCAAGAATGAACGTGAAATCCCTTCCCCCGCGTTCCAAAGTCAAGTCCATATCTTCTCTCTAATGAAGTCCATCACCCCACAGGAAGCGAACCCCCACATCCGTTTTCCCCCACTGGGAAACCACAGGGGGTCATGGGGTCATCTGTGACATTCTTCTAAGAAAGTTGACGGTTACGGTACACCCTCAGTAGCCAAAGTGGGCAATTCTATTACATGCTTTACTTTTTCCCTCTCAAGAAAAGCTCGTATTTCGTGAATGCAAAATGTTCAATTCTTAGGAGTGAAGTTTCAAAGTTGGCAGCTGGCAGCCTTCGTAAAGTAACGGAAAAGTAACGAAATTTTTCGTTACTTCGTTACCGCTAAAAATAACTAAGTTACAGTTACTTTCTGAAAATTGTAACGGCGTTACTCATCGTTACCCAAAAAAAGTAACTGTTACAAGTAACGGCGTTAGAAGTAACGCGTTACTCCAATCCCTGGGACATAGTGTTATTACCAATTAAGATTATCTTATAGTAATGCTAAAAATAACCTTTAATCATTTTTAAGCTCGCTTACAGCCAAGTAATAAAAGTTCTTGTCCAATAGGTGAATCTTAGTAAATTTAGTTTCTTTCAACTTTGTTTCTGTACCACATTTTGGGGTGAGAACCGTTTTCACTGTTATCTGGGCTCCCGATTCCTGTAAAATCACGAAGTAAAACCCTAGATCTGTCACTCAAATTTCTCCCCGAGTTGAACTAAAGTTAGTTGAATTAAATGTCTAAAAACCTGATCATCATTTCTCTATACTAGCAGTATGGTCCCGCCTTACTGGGAACCCGTTAACTTCGCATTGCTTCCTTTTAGAGGCATGCTTACTTGTGAAAATACACTCCAAAATCGAAACAAAATTAATTTCGTGTTGGTGCATGCGCACTTAAAAAAGCAAACACTAATAGAGGATGAAACAGAATTAGGGCGAGCGCATATCTCTACCAAACTCAATCAATCAAGCTAATAGAGGATGGCGCCAAGCCCCCGTTTCGGCCCAGTCCATTTATTTTCAAGCCCTGTTATGGTCCCGCAATCCCACGTGGATAATGTTTTTTTTAAACGAATTATATTAATTAAAAATCACAATCAAATGTGAAAGAACTGAGCCTCAGGTGCACACGTAGGTATTAAAAGGAATCTATATTAAAAATTTCGAATTTTTTAGAGCAGTCTAAGTAGATCTTTTGCGATCCACAGACATACACACAGACAGACTCTTTCTTTTATTATTATAGATAACCCGGTAACCATGTCACGGAACATTTGTATAGTCATTGTTTTTCAAAATTTGTATTTGGTTCCTGTGGAAAGTGGGAAAATGATACAAGGCGGTTAATCAGAGTTCAATGAAATATGTTTTCCTGCCATTAGGTTTATAAAATTTGCAACATATTTAAGTTAGTATAACAGGGTTTTTTTTCTTTACAAATTTTTTGCCTTCAAAATTATCTTGACAATATTATGGCTTAAAAAGATAATATTCAAATTCTAATTAGTTTTATGTATTGCACCATGGCCTAACTAGCTTGGAAGTCCTGAAAGCGTAGGGCCTCTTGAGTAGAGCTGTTTAAATCGTTACTACCCCAACCCGAACTAATAAAATATTTAAGTTTAAATTGTTTTCTTTTGATTGGTAAGTTATTTTTATTCTAGAGCTTTCTAGTTGGATTGCTTTTCTGAATATAAACAAAAATCATGCTTCTTACTCTTAAGTTAGTCGTAAAGCTTTTCGCTACTTCACTCGTGTCTCGCTGCACTTCAAGTTAGATAACCCAGCTAGATATTATTTTCTAGCTCATATACATGAGTTAAGTTAGTTTAACTCGGTTCTTGGCATGCACAAGAAAATTTATCCTTTTTCTTATATTCTTGCTTCCAAATTTCTGATGGATATTATTTTAGCCATATGTATATTAAATTTTAAATTTTTTCAATAGTTTATGCAGGACATCATCTTTTATTTTAGTTACTACATTTTAATGATTTAAACACTTTCTTTTACAGTTGCAGTGGAAAGTATAATTGAAAAAAGTAAGTGAATTACTTTTTAAGTTAATAGTTTTTTGATTATTTTACATTGATCAAAAAGAATTGTAATGAATACTATATTAGTAAGAATAATCTTATATTATATGCCAGTGTGTTGACCTATAAATAATGAGCTATGCTGTTTCATTACTGTCATCATGTTAGTCTCTGTATAAATTTTGCCGATTTTGAAAAAAAAGGTAAATATTTTTAAAATATGGGTTTCTAGTTAATTGCTTTAATTTATTTATTTTTAACTTTTCCCATCTCTCTCGTGAAAATGACGGGGTGAGGTTGTTGGCATTTCCTAGAATTATTTTTCATTTCAAGCTAGAAAGATATGAAAAATAATATATATGAATAAATATATTTGCTCCATAGCTTGTGATTGTTGCCATAGGTTGACCGGTTAATTTCATATTTATAATTTGTTTTGAAAGAACATAATTTATGAAATACAAAACTTATTTGCTTTATTGGTATTGTAAATTTTATATTTTCCTTTTACAGTTTTCTACCTGATCTTATTTCATGCCAGTTTTGCTATGTTCATTTGGGCATACTGGCAAACAATATTTACTCAAATAGGCACAGTGCCAAGACAGGTAAGATTTATTTTTAATTTCTAGATTAAAATATCAACATTTATGTATTAATATGCTTTTATTAAAAATTTGGACCTATGATATAAATGATGATTTTGTTTTTAAAAAATAAAATGTTTATAAAATTGTTTTAAACTATGTAACAATATAGAACCTTTCAGGGGTCTGTCCAGAAGAAAATTGGGTCCGTTTTCGGACCCTTCACAAAATTCAATTCTGCAAAAACGGACCCTTCACAAAATTCAAAAGGGGGGAAAGGGACCCTTCACAAAATTCAAAAGGGGGGAAAGGGACCCTTCACAAAATTAAGCTAAGTGAGAACGGATTTTTCACAAATTCCCGTCCTAAACAAAAAAAAATCCCAGTACATCACAAGAATTTTTTTTATTTCGATCCCGAATTGCTTGAAATTACTAACTTTGGCAACTATTATACCTTCAAGTACAGCTTCTGTTGAAAGGCTTTTTTCCCGAATGAACCTCATTTGTTCTGAATTGAGAAGTAAATTGAAACAAGACACTTTAGGTAGACATTTGAGAATCGTTTTAAATGGCCCGGATACGATGATCAATGTTCTTGCATTATTGATATTTTTAAATCTAATGGTGCCAGAAGGATAAAGTTGTAAATGTTTCATTTGTATTTTATTTACCCAACTTTTTCTAAAAGTAAATGTGTACTCTAATATTGTGGAAATTTGTATTCAGATAATTAAATACTATAATAAAATGTAATTTGGCATTTTGAAAAACTGTTTTGTCTACTAAAGAGTCCTGTTTAACAGGAAACCTTCAAAATATGCAAATTTTTATAGGGAAAGCAAATATGATAAAATAAGAAAATCAAATTATTTTTGTATTTTAAAGGTTTCTTGTTGAACGAGAGCTTTTGTTCTTAATTTTCACAAAATTACCCTACATTTAAAAAATTTCACAAAATTAGCGTATGTTCAAAATTCTAAAAAAAATTCACAAAAAAGGGACCCTGTAAAAATTTCCTGGACAGACCCCTGCCTTTATTCTCTAGTTAAATATGCTGAGTAAAGAGTTTCAATTCTTTTTGCTTATTACGTTCTCTTAGTTTTTAACAAATCTTTGTAATAAAATAATTATAGATTAGATTATAAAAAATACCTTTTGAAACAAATGTTTAGCTTCAATTTTATGTTAATGCATTTTAATAAATTACTTATCATCAAAATTTTTTTTAAATTTCAGTTTAAACTGCCACCAGCAGATGCTGAACAACTGGAAAGGGACCATAGTGAAGATAATCAACGTAGGCTTCTGGAAAGCTTTGCTAGAGATTTACCAGTATCATGCCGCACTTTGAATGGCTGTAAGTTAATTTTGATTTTAAAAAATCTACTAATAACTTTATTCATAGCTAAATGAAACATTTTAAAATAATAAGTAGCTAGATACCTGGGTTGGAAAAAAAAACCAAAACCAGGTTTTTTGGTTTATGCCAGTTCTTATTTTTAAAAACTTTTCTAGTATTTAACTAGTTTTTTTATTGCAGTTCTCTAATGATGTTTATATAAATTACAAACTTAATTCTATGGCTTACTTTACTATTAGGATCCCCGTATATCTATTTTTTTATATTTTATTAATATAAAACTAATTTTGGGGCAAAATATACTCCAATTATTTCAATTTCTACAGTCGCATATAATAGCCGTTAAAATTTGTAATGGATGTCAATTAAACCATTCACAGTATTATAGCCTTAATTTAAATAGCTAAATAATAATGAAGTAGTAATAACAAACTTTTTAGACATAATTTATTATGATCAAGGATCACTACAGTTCAACATTTTAAACAAAAAAATAGTTATGCAGCTTTTTCAATCACAAGCTTCTTAATGCAATTTATACTACAACAGACCAAAAGAGATAAAAAAATGCATTCAATGTTAGGTGTTGTTGCTTTAGCAGTCAGAATGAGTTTAACTTCATTAAAATTTTATTGTTAAACTTTTTTATTTCTACTGCTTGGCCTCTCCACAATTCTATTGCAGACACTTTTACATAATCTCTCTTCTAAAAGGGGGAGTCCTTGGCACGATATTTCATAATAAGAGTAACCAAAGTGTTATAGGGAACCTGTTTTGTTTGAAGTGGAAGTTTAAAAAAAAAACTAACTTTTTTTTAATTCAAAGTTGTTTTTTTAATTATAAAAAAAAAATTTGGTTTAAACCATGCCAACCCTGCTAGGTACTAAATAAAAAATTATGTTTCAGCTATTAGGTATTGTGACAAATGCAGAAATGTTAAACCCGATCGAGCTCATCATTGTTCAGTATGTGGAGTGTAAGTGTTGTTTTTTTATTTTGCTTTTTTATGTACCGTATATACTCGTGTATAACCCGAGAAATTTTGGTCAAATTTAGGGCCGTAAAAAGCGGGGTCGACTTATACACGAGACATCAAATTTTCGAGGGGGAAAAAATCCTTAACTAAAGCTAAATTTCGATCAAACTTAAGGTTTAACTACTAACTATTGAAAATAAAGACACAAAAACAGTTAAATTCTAAAGATGAAATAAGATTGGTATCTTTCACAATCTCTACCATAAACATGCTTAATTGTTAGTTCTCGGCGTGATGCGTATTTGCACGTGTAGGTTTGGCACAGGGCAGTTCAGTCAACCAGTCTTCAAGAGGTGTAAAGAAACGTTGTCAGTCCGTGAAATTAGCAGCGGGGTCTTCACACTTCACTAAACATAGTTTAAAATTAGCTTCTCCATTCAGGGTCAGCAATGTCAAGGACATCAAAGCGAAACCTGTTTTTGTGTGATGCGTATTTGCACATGTAGCTCTGGCACATGGCAGTTCAGTCAACCAGTCTTCAAGAAACGTTGTCAATCAGTGACCTTGGCAGCATGGCAGCGAGGTCTTCACGCTTCACTGAACATAGTTTAAACCTAGCTTCTCCATTCAGGGTCAGCAATGTCAAGGACAAAGCGGAAATCTGTTTTTGTTGGGGTTGAAATTTTGCTTGCAAGTAAAAAAAAAATTACGGTCCCGTCATGAGCCGGTTTCTTCTAATATTTTTTTCAGAAGGCTCTAGCTTATTTCCTACCTCGACTTATACACGGGTTACCGATTTTGGAAGGATATCTGGTTAAAAAAAGGGGGGTCGGGTTATACACGGAGTCGGGTTATACACGAGTATATACGGTAATTGACTTTTGCTTTCTTAAATTTAAGACGAATGAAAATATTAAACAGAAATTTATTTATCATTCTTAAAGTTTCACTTGTAACTAAAAGGTAAATTTTGGAAAGCAACATGTAATGGGGCTATTTATTTTTCAATGCTTGTATTTGTCATAGTTGAATTCTATCCTTGCCTCCTATCCATCAGAGAGTATGAATTTTTGTTTCTATTTCCTTAAACTTATAAAAATAGTTGCTAAAAATTGCCCATGCCATGTATTTAATTTAATAATGAACTTTTATTCAACACCTCAAGCTAACTTGGCAGTAGGGTTGTAAGTTTGGAGTAAAACAATGTTTGGAAGTTTTTAAAACGATTGAGCCATTTAAGTGATCTATTTCTATAATATTTCCATTATTGAAAATGTCTCCCAGCTTTTTTATCTCTTGAATGATTTTCCTTAACTCTGGTGTTTACAAAGTGCATTCTCTTTGACAGGTGTGTCTTAAAAATGGATCATCACTGTCCCTGGTATGTCACTAATAATTTTTTATATTCAAAAATTAAATATGGCTTATCAGAAAATAGAGCTAATACCAATTTTTATTTACTTATACTTTTTGTTTTTAGGGTGAATAATTGTGTCTGTTTTACAAACTATAAGTTTTTCATCTTGTTTCTTGGCTATGCCTTAGTGTATTGTTTGTTAATATCTGCAACGTCTCTTCAATATTTTATAAGGTTTTGGACGGTAAGTGTTTTTTAATATTTTTGAATATTTCGTTATTGACTCAAAATTTTTGCTTTACACTGCCACTACTAATAGAATGTTACCCTCTGAATATAGACATATTGCATTATTTTTTTCTAGAACCAACCAGAAGTCCCAGGCAGATTTCATATTCTGTTCCTCTTCTTTGTCTCTGTGATGTTTGCTGTTAGCTTAGTATCATTATTTGGCTATCACTGTTATCTAGTGTCAGTTAATCGATCGACATTAGGTAAGTTTACTAATTTATTCACATTAGGCAAATTAAAGAATTTCCAATTCAAATATTTCTTTTAAAATTTTGTGGAAGATGCTTTTTTATAAGCTAAAAGTGCATAACGCAAACTTTGAATGCAAATTCATGACAACTAAGTCTTATATGGCAAAAATTACTAGCTCTTTTTTTTTAGAATATTAAGTTAAACCATGATTTTAAAAAAGAACCCTGAGGGAATCAGTTCTTATAAAAAAAAATTTGAGCTTCAAGTCAGAAATTTAGATCAGCCAGAATCGGACTGGGTTTATTTTTTATATAAAAAAAAGATCTTTCATTTTTAAAAATTTATTTACATGATTTTTTTTGTTTAACTTTCCTAATCGCCTTGAAATTGACAAAATTGTAAAAGACTCTCTGTTTAAATTTACAAGGTTAATTGCATTTCAAGCATTTAATAAATCCAAGTTTCATATTTTTGGATAGACAATATTCCTAGTAGCATTGCTTCTCAAAATTTGCTCGATCATCGGTTTAGCGAGAACTCGCCGGTGATCGCATCCGTTATCCGAAAGTGCTCGAGACGAGATCGGTGATCGAAATCCTATCGATTAAAGTCATCGATATGATATCGGTCAAAGAGGAAAATTCAATCAACGTACGTTTCATCAGAAAATTATTTCGAATCAATATCGCAACAATAAGAATCCGAAAAATTTGACTTTTTTTTATTTTAGTACGTATAAATCGCGTTAAATTATTTCGAAAACTTCATATCCAAAAAATATCATGTTCCTACTGGTAATAGTTATTTTTCTTTCACTTACACACACCATTTTTAGTTGTGTGCAAATAGATAAATATTTTTACTGTGTGATAACTTATTTCTTTTATTTACTTCGAAATTAATTTTTAACTTTTTTTGCCATGATTAATTTTTGATAAACTTAACTCAAATAAAATAGATTTTTGAATAAATATTATGAACCAAAAAACTTAAATACGTAAGTTACCAAGAGTTATTTTTAAATTTAACATATTTCTATTAGTGTTGTTGAATTAAATAAAGTAATATTTAAATGGAATTTGCAACTTGCAAAAGAAAAATCAAAATTTAAATTTCTTAATCAATAACATACAACTTTATTAACAAATATCCTTTTCAACTCTTTATTTAAACGCAATCTCACTGCAAGCTTCAATGGCAGAGTGGGTTAAAGCACGGTTCTCCGATGCAAGATCAACGCCGGGCTGAAGATCGGTGGTTCGATCCCCCTGAAATCCGAAATTCAAAATAATAATAATACCAACAAAAAAATTAGTGTCGCCTTCTAGTTTAAAATTTTTGTACTAACATGTCGTAAATTGATCGGAAAGTGTTCGAAATTCCATTGGACGATGAGATTTCAATTGCTGCTCATCGAATTCTTATTGATTTCTTATTGACATTTGATTGGAATATCATCGGGAAAAAACTCATCAATGGATGCTCTATCGAGCGGACATAACGGAGCAGTCATCGAGGAAACGGGCAATTTTCGATTGAAATCCGATGTTTGAATTCTCACCGGCGAACGATGAGTATTCGATTATCGGTCGATAAAAAAATTGCTACTAGGGATTAAACCATTTTCAAATTAATTACTTAGAATATCAATAAAAATCCGATCAATTTAATAAAATCAAGCAAATATTGCTAGAAAGACTAGTGTATAAATCACTGAAATATCCTGGATTGACATTCAGAAGGCATAAGTACAAAAATTTCATTATTAATTATAATATTTTCACTTTATTTTTATCTTGGGAGTTCAAAAAAAAAAATACTTTTATTCATACGGTGTTTTCGTAACGACCTGATAATTTTTTCAAAATAGTTTTAAAACCTTATTTTACTGTTTCAGAGTCTTTTAGACCTCCCATATTTCTTACTGGTCCTGATAAAGATGGCTTCAGTTTAGGGAGGAAAGCCAATTTTGCAGAAATATTTGGGGAAGTTCGATCCAAATGGCTGTTGCCTGTTCACTCCAGGTTTGTCTTTTTTTTTTCACTTTAAAGTATTTTTTTATATTAATAAGGTACATATACATTATATCCTAAGTGGCTTTGCACTTATGATGAATTTTCTATATACAGCAGAAAACTGTCTGAAACGGGTATTTTTTATACTAAGCATTTTTTTAGTATCGAAATATTTGAACTAGCATTTTTTATAATACTAAAAGATTGTTTCTCTGAGTTTGATGGTTTTTAGGCACATTTTAGAAGCTGTTGTTACCAGTGCCAATTTATTTACCATAAATGAAAATAATGAAATTGTTAAAATTCATACAAAGGAAATATTAAAAAAAAATTGAAAATTACTCGTTTTCATTAAATTTTAGTATATCTATTGTTTTCGACCAATTTACTAATCTTCCACATTGCTGTTATATAATCAATTTAAAGGTGTTTCAGTTATTTATACATAAATAGTTAAAAGTTTTACTTAAAATATCCGTAAATCACGTGGCTATAAAGCATCAATGACAATTGAAAAGTTAAGGGGCAGAACCCCTTGATTGCACAGGAATCTTTCCGTAATTGGATCTGCTTGGGGACATTGACGACAGGAAACCAGTTTCTCCCTTGCTTATCTCATGGTACAAGCATGGGACTATTGTCTAACATGAATCAGGGTTGCTACAAAAAAAGTAAGAAACCAGTTTCCTTGTATCAGTTTAGGCGATGACTCTGTCCAAAGAAGCCTGATACAGATTTCGATGCAATGAAAGTGTTTTCCAGTGTACTCTTTAATTGTTTTTCAAGCTTAAATCAAACTAGAAAAGGCATTGTGGCATTCTGAGAACAATGGATTTAAATGTTCTACTGATGGATATTATTGAAATTGTTAAAATGTGATGTTTTTTCTAATTTAAATTTGTTATGCTATCTTTGTCTTATAGTCTTGGATTTTACTTATAAATTTATATAATGGAGAACGCAATACCATTAAAAGTAATTTTTTTTGGCACTATTATAAATTTTGCCACCTGAAAAATAGCTAGGAAATAGTAATGTCTTAATTTCTATTTATCAAATATAAAATTTTCACAACATTGATTTAATACATAACCACCACCTCTGATGATGCCACTTTGATTGAAACTTTAAAATTGCTATTAAGTGGCCACCTTCAATATAAAATTGTTGCAATGACACTTGAAATTCTAAGTATAGGTTAAAATCAAAACCTAAATTTTCCATCTTTGTAAAAAGATAAGTTCAGATCAAAATTTGATTCCTAAACAAATATGTCTCAAATTCAGACTCCTCATTATATTTCCTAGTCTGCTTAGACATTCTTCTATATCCGAGTTTCACTCTAAGTAAGGCTATCATATAAAATATTTTGGCTTTTTTGCTAATTTAGTTTTTATAGGTTGTCGGTTTTGATTCTAACCAACTAACTACTCACTTTCCTTGTAAAGGTTTTGATGAAAAACTTTTTATATGGGTCTTGTATTGTATAATTACTTAGTATCCTAGAATATAGGTATATGTACTAATACAATGAAAATAAGTTTTTAATTTATACAGATCTTTTTTAAAAAAAAAAAAAAACTGCATATTTAACCCACCAACGACAACTAACACCATTTAAACATTCTTTCGGAACAAATCGGTGGTTATTTGAAGTTTTTTCATTCGTTATTCAGTTTATTTGTCCTACCTAAATCATTCAAGACTATGGTTATCATTCATTGTTCTTACATTTTATTTATTTACTTAAACTTCAGCAAAAAGCTCATTTTTGCTTGGTAGATTTTCTTGCCAACTGTCGTTATTGTATTAATAAACTTTATGCAATGGATTGCGGTGCATAAAATTTTATTTGAAGTTGCTCTGTAATCCCTTTTAAATACTTAAGGTTTGAATGCATTGCTTTTCTCAATAGGTAAAAAATATTACTTGAAAGTTGTATTTTAAATTTTGTAGATATAGTTAGAACTTCTAAGTTACACTTCAGTATACTTTGTTTTCTTTTAAAAAAGATGTTTAAGGTGCTTATATGTATATTAAATATTTTATGAACTTATAAATATGAATGAATCAAATCTGTTTTTGTTTCGTGTTTCCTTTTGGGCTATACAGTGCGTATAAAAATTTATATTGTATTACAATTTTACTTGCAAATTTATCTTTTTAAACTTTGAATATTATATGTAACTTGTCTTCATTTAAATGCTCTGCATGTATACTAGAGTATCTTTATCTAGGCTTAGAAAGGGTAATGCCAAGGCTTCTAATCGGATGCCTTGTTATAACTGTTATCGCCCTAAGATTCCTGCCAACAAATCACAACCGTTATTATGACCACTATAGTATTATGAATCAGTAAAATTCATTAAACTGTTGCTTATTTGTAAGCAAAATGTTTTCATGTTTCAATAAATAGTTCACATAGCGCTTTCCTTAAACTAATTTTGATTTGGGTTTTGTTGACTTTAATATTCCCTCCAATAAAGCCAAGTGTTGCTTGTTAGCTAAGTGAAAAAGTTAAAATTTATAGTTAAAAGCAATTTATCAGCCTGTAATGTTTTATGATATATAGTTCCATAATGATATAGTTTTAATAAAAATAAAAGAAAATTTTCCATAGCAATCTTATAAGCCGGCATTTAATAAATACCGGTATCTTAAAATGAGATCAAAAGTTTAAAAGTATTTGGAGAGTCATGAATTGGAGCAACAACAACAAAAAAACGATAATCAAGGGAATAGGTGTATGCATGGGTTTTTAAGCACTTAAAGTATGTATTACCTTGTATTAACAACAAACTTTTGAATAGCAGAAGGGAAAAACTCAGGCTAACTCTTTCATGCAATGGTATTACAATGATAGATGCTTAAAAAATGGTTAATGTGAAGCACTGGATGTTGACAAATATAAGTTCACACTTTTCAAAAGATTCCCCTGACTTTGCCTCATCAATACATTTAAATCTGTGTTCTATTGCCTTAAAAATCTCTTATAAAGTGCTCTTAAAATATAAATTTCCAAGAAAGATTCATAGCCATGAATTAGTCGCCAACAGTTTTCTTCGTTTTGTCCCTAAACTTAAACAAGACCCCCCACTGATCACTACTAGTCAATTGAATTTTCGCTATCAATTTGTGATTTTGGTTGCCTTGTGACAAACGGTCGCTGGTTATGTGGCCTAGAAAACCTCCTTGAAAGTCCTTGATTTAAAATTATTTTTTTTTAGTAAACTATGTTCACGAAGAAAATATGTATTTGGCTCAACACTTTTACACACCACTGTATTTTCAAAAGGTATTGATGCATGCACTTTGTTCATAAAAGAAAATTCTGCTAGTAAGACTCGGAATTGATATCCCTGAAATTACGCTAATATCAACTTATTTATAAACGTAGTTTTTGAGTTGTGGCATTGTGGTAGCAATTGGGATTTTTTTTATAGTCAGTAATTTACTAACAGTTTCTTATCTAAAAGTTATTATTTATGGGCATCATTATTTCCTAATTTGTATTTGGTTGTCATAAATACCATGTTGTATATTTATAGAAAAATGTACGATCAATGTTATGAAATCTATAATTGACCTTTTTCTACTATGATGTTTTCTGTTGGTAAATTCATGTGTGTGAAAATTAGTATGAGAATTATTCTAGCAATCCAAAATTTATTTAATTAGTAAAATAAAGAAATTGTGTCAGATAGCTTTAGGAGATTTCTGGTATTGTAGACTAAAGTGTTTTCTGAAAATTTGCTCTAAAAGTTCGTATTGAAGCAAAAGTTCCACAGTTTTCAGTAGCTTTTTATACAATAAGATTTTTATGCATTCACTGATAATAATTTTTATTTCTATTTAATTATTGTTTAGTGCCAATAGTTAGAGATTCAATCTCTCTCTAGAGTGTTGTAATAGCAAACACGTTAAACTTGTTCCTGCTGCAATTTCACCTTAAGTTATCGGGCACATAAAAAATGACCAGCATTCCATGTTATTTTTTAAACTACAGCCAAAACAAGTATAAGCATCCCCCAAAAACAAGTATAAGCATTCCCAAACAAGTACCCCCAAAATCCAGAGATCAATTATATTAAGGAAGATAATGTATTGGGGATGCACCGAATATTCGGTTACTATTCAGTAATCGGCCACTTTAGCCGAATATTCGGTTTGGCCAAATAGCTTTACTATTCTGCCAAATAGTTCCAAAACTGCCAAAATTTCTTCATTTTATCATCTTCTAAAACTTTGAAAAATTCCCAAACAGGACTTGTTTTCTTTTTTGATAGACTCAAATTCTTAAGTTTTTGTTATTTATAATGGTAAATCAAGCTTTACTCATGTTTCATTAAATAAACATGTCTCTTTAAAGCTGTAAAAGAACCAATAATTACTATATTATATATCAAAATTGTAATTTTTTCTGTAAAAGATTTTTTTAAAAAAAATCTAATTTTCATTCTACATCGGATCTAAATTCTTCGGTTTTAGTTTTCATACTTTCGTTTGTGTGTTGTTATTTAACCATGTTTCAAACACTTTCTAAAAGGCTTGTTTTAATAACAAACGAGTACTACTTTATTGTGTTTCTTTAATTAAAAATTTAATAGCTCTATTGTATTAAAATTATTGTGTGCGTGTGTACTTATATGTTTATGTTAAATAAAAATTAATGAATAATAAATACAACTTAGATCTGACAAAAAGAATAATAATTGGTTTATGCAGGCCGAATGTTCGGTATTCGGCCAAATTTGGTATTCGGTGCATCCCTATAATGTATAATAGGCAGGAAATTTACCATTTTCCAAAGGTTGTAACCAAACTATGCTCGCAATTATAACCTGATTTTTTTTATCTTATGAATGTATTTTCATTGTATTTTCCTTTTCATCTTATCAAAAAATATGACTGCATTACATTGAAAACGGTGGTTTAAGTTGCAGTATGAAATTGAAAGGGCTTAAGTTACTTTTCAAGTTCTGCAAGTTTACTTGGGTTGAGTGAAAGATATAATTTAATTTCTACAGATCTTTTAAAATTCCAAGCATACAATTTTAGTTATATAATTTTTTGCCATAGCCTGGGTGATGGTGTCACCTTTTCCACACGAGCGCAAGCAGGCAGCTCCTATAATTCCATGGGCAACACTAATCCAGCCAGGTTAGAATTTTTCTCCTTTTCTATCTTGGATTTGAAGATTTTTTAACATTGTGGATTATTAATACACTTGGTTAATCTAACCCTATAAAGCTATTCCTTTTATTTTAGTTTAACCTTTGTGCATGCACATTTGATTTGGGATACTATTTGCAAGTGTTTGAATGTGACTTAAAATTCCTTTTTTTTTTAAATTTTAAGATTACTTAAAATTGTTTTTTTAGCTTATTTAGTGATCAATTCCTTTTTCCATATGCTCAATTTATTTTTTCGTTATAATTTTAGGGTTGTAGTAGAATCTTTTACGATAGTTTATAATGCAATTGCATATTACAAATAAAACTATTCTTACTATATAAAAATAATCAAACTTTTTTTTTATTGAATTACTTTACTTACTAGTTTCAACTAAATTTTTAATAATATAAATATTAAATTCAGTATTTAGTACTGGTCCAATTGTTCAGAATCGTTGGGATCATCAGATCTCTAAACTGTATTTTCCAGAATCGTAGATGAAAGCCTTCTGATGTAATTTCTTTTAAAAGGACAATTTATTTGAGTAAATCTTCATTTGTTGGAATTGCACCAACTTTACTTGAATAATAAATTTGCTATGATAGTTTTGAAAATCATTGTAGGTTGTGCCTAGAAATTGCCTAAGAACAAGGATAATATGTTTTATGAATGTTTTCTTTCATTAGTGAAATAGTTCCAATATCTATCTTTTAAAGGTTTCATTAAAAGATTGAGTACTTGTATAAGAGATGCATAATGCTTGCTTGGTGTGTTTAACAAATTGGAAGTAGTTTGGAGGCATTCTGTAGAGCAAAGTATATAAATCAGAATTACTCCAAAACTGTTCTGGACTGTTAATGACTTGGGGAAGAGAATTCCAGAAGGAAAATTAAAATCCACATTTTGCCATTCTGGGAAATTATGGTGCTATTTTTTAAACAATATTATGTGAATTGCTCTTAATTAAATTTTTACTGAAAGGTTTTATAATTTCCAAAAATATATTACTTACTCACTCCTCGGCACTACAGTCCATGAAGGACCTTGGCCTCCTTCAAAAATATATTACAGCTTACAAATGGACTTGCAAACTTTGCTAGATTTTGCATCAATTGGTGCAAATTTGTACAGTCTGTGGGGTAGCTTCCCACGTTGATTTAGTTGACTTGAAAGACATGCCTCCTTTAAACTTTATTTTCACACACCCTCATCCCATGTAAAATTGAATGATATTTGGCTCGATCCACTCCCTCCTTGAATGCCTCGCATTATTTACGGATGTTAAGTAAATAGCAATAGTAGAGCTTAAAATACTCTGGCTTTTCATCATAATGTATCCATCATCCTCTCGTGGAACATCTGCACCATCTATATGCACCACATGCCCTAACACTAACAGGGTGCCCACGGGTCCTTAAGAAGTCCTTGATTTTTATTTTAAATTTCAAGAACCCTTTAATACTCCTTGATTTAATACTTCTTCAAAATTCTTTGAAAAGTACTTAATTTTGATTTTTGATTAAAAAAAAGTACCCCTTAGTACTCCTTGATTTTGACAATCGTTGAAAAGTCCTTGATTTTCTTACTTCGCAACCTTTAAATTTAGAGAAGTCATTTCGTAAAACATTGCTAAAGTCGGCTCTAAATGACGCACATAGCATTGGCATTCGATTCAAAACGTTGCGTTTTTATAAACACTTATATTTTTGCCAAATACTTCTGTGTTTTCCCATGATATAGTTGCCTAACACCTGGCGTAGGCGGTATTTCGAACACTATTTTATTTTAATGTTTGGTCGATTTAATAGGTATAGTAATGGACGCATTATGATTAAGGGTCCTTGAAAAAAAATTGTCCTTGAAAAGTCCTTAAAAAACTCCTTAAATTTTTATTTTGAAATAAGAGTGGGAACCCTGACTAAGCTCAGTATCAAATGTTTTATCTGGTTGGTGCTCTGACATACATCTCCCCCATGTCTCTATACCAGTTTTAGTGTAATTCGGACTTATGAGTTGAACTTCAGAATCCCATAAGTAATGTCATTTTAATTTTT
Source organism: Hylyphantes graminicola (assembly GCA_023701765.1). Lineage (NCBI taxonomy): Eukaryota > Metazoa > Arthropoda > Arachnida > Araneae > Linyphiidae > Hylyphantes > Hylyphantes graminicola. Next base: position 15,127,319 of record CM043123.1, read on the forward strand.
AAAAAATGTTGTGTACTGTTCGGGAAAAACTGCTTCTTAGTCTTCTGTAGATTTCCTTAGGTGTACTAGTTTTAAATTTGGTTGCATGTGATTTTTTGATATTTTAAATATCTGTTCGAGATTCTTTTTTAAATGACAACTGTGCATTAAGAAAAATATCCTATGAATCTATATAGGGAGCCAATTTTTATTATCATAATAATTCTAATTTTCACATTACAGTGGTGGTAATCTTGATCAGGTAAAATCGCAGTGGTCATCTCCCGAACCTAATGTGTGATGAAACATCAGAGACTGAACTTAGTTTTGTTTGATACTATCTTTATTTTTGTTTATGTGTGTAGACTTTCATAATTGTAAGATATTATCTTTTTTTTCTACCAAACTCATTTTTGAATAACAAGTTTTACTTTTATATAACAAGTTTTATTGTATTTTTAACTTCGCTCTCAAACTCGTGTTTTCAAGTTTTTCATTTTCAGACATTTGTACACATTTGTTTTTCTGGTGATTTTTGTTTTTTATATTGTGTGAGCATATATTATAGTATAAGTTTATTTTCTACATATTTAAATTTCATTTTTCTTACAAATATGGCATATGAATGATTTTATTGCTTTAAGGGGGAATGGGCATGCAGGACCGGGGGTCTCCAAACTCAAGTACCTCAATGTTAACCAATGGGAAAAAATTATTTTCTTTGCCACATTTCTCCGGCTGTATTGAATATTTTTACAAGCGGATTTTTTTATGTGATAAATGTAGCTGACTTACAGGTCTCTATCTTCCCACTTTTTGAAATTAGTACGAATATTTTTTTTAATATTCAATAAATTATTTTACACAAAATATTCGAAGCAATTTCAAAAATTGGGAAGATAGAGACCTGTAAGTCAGCTACATTTATCACATAAAAAAATCTGCTTGTAAAAATATTCAATACAGCCGGAGAAATGCGGCAAAGAAAATAATTTTTTCCCATTGGATTAACATTGAGGCACTTGAGTTTGGAGACCCCCGGTCCTGCACGCCCATTCCCCCTTAAGGTAGGCGAATTCTCCAAATTTCTAAAATTTTTACTGTCACTTTAATCTTCTCCAAATTTAGCATAGTGATTTCAAATATGATGAACAATGCTATTTAAGCATGTTTTTATTTAAATATAAATTAGTTATTTTAAATGGTGTTTCCCAACTAACAAAATGGGTTTATGGTAACAAGTCTACCGCATTGAATTTTACTCCTATAAACATTAATTATGTGTTAAAATCTTTGTTTTGAACTGATACATGCAATGACCCTCTAGAGTTACATACAAATCACAAAAATATGTTTTAAGAAAAAATTTCTGAATTAACCTGAAACACATCCGCCTTGGCTAATCTTACGGTACTGCCGGAAATCTGCGCATGATCTCGACTTGATAGCAAAGCGTTTTTGTGAGCAGCCAAGTGAAATATTGCCAAGTAGTTAGTTAGGGTTGTAGTGTAGGTTTGGGAATTTGAATATCAAGCGTTACCCTCGCTGGCCGCGTGGGCTCTTGGATTGCAATAGAATTATTGGATTATAACAGACTGTCAAACTCTAAGCCTATTTTATTATGGGATCAATTGACGTAAGACTTTATATAAACAGACCCGCTTATAAGCCTTCATCAAGTAAGAGACACAAAACACACATATAAATGGATCCATCTAATTTTTAGAGACAGGCCAACTAGAGGATCCCCAGAATTGATTTGTCACCCCCTGTCGATGGAGTTACTGATTTGGTATGGGAACTTGGAGGACTTTGTGACCACGACAGATTAACGTACACCAGTCACCATTTAGCATGGCTTTGGAAATTATGGTTAACAGTTTAAAAAAAAGCAATTTCCAGATCCATAATACATTTTAAATTATGTTTATTAAAATAAATGGCTTACTTTTAACCATCTAATTTTTTTATTTGCTTCCGTTTTTTCTGATTTGCTTCCGTTTAGAAAGAATATAGTTTAGATTTGAATTACAGTAGCACTAGAGCTACACAAGGGCTATTGGCGATGGGCGTTGTATTTCAAAACCACAGTCAAGTGACGAGCCGACACCTGAATAGGCACCCAACACAACCGTTAAAGGCGACATCGTACACAGCATAAGGACTTAGAAGGATATTTAACATGCACTCCCTTACACGGGGTATTATTCGTCAGACATTTTTGTCTGCACGGGCCGTTTATAGGTCGTCAGCTATTTTGGCGATGACCTGACCCGAACCTGGACCTAGGACCATGCTAGGCGAGTGCCTAACCGACTGGGCTCCCCAACCCCAGAAGGATATAGATAAGCCTTCATATATATTCACTAAAAGTCTTGTAGATTGGTAAATACATAAGATAATTGAATTCCGTTGGGCTGATTATGACAGAAAGCATTTGGGACTATGAAAATAGCCCCAAACCCCAAATCCGATTTTTTTTTTCAAAGAATTTAGGTACTCGCCTACCTTAAATTTTATTTTACTTGGATTTAATTACTTTATATTTTTAAGCATTTATTAGCTCCTCATTCTAATTAAAGTGCTTATGTGTGCTCACAGGGTTAAGTAAATAAGGCAGAAAATAACACTGGAAACGAGGATCCGATTTCATCTCGAACAACAGGTTCATTTTTATTCCCAAAACATTATCAACTTTGGGAGATAAAAAGCCAACGTGGCAAACTATCTTTCACTGTGCATCCGCAGTCTTTTGCCGTAAGAGCAATAGATTTCCGGCAGTGCCGTACGATTAGACAAAGCGAAACAATTTTTTTTCTATTAACTTACACTTGGACATTTTTTTAAAACTATATTTACACCAGATATTAGTGGCTTATGGCACAGGTGTATATTGAAGTAACATCTGTAAAAAATTTCAGGTAAATTAATGTAAAACTTTTATACTAGAAGTGTTAGCGTAAACCCCTTTTTTTAGTTGAAAAACACTGTTTAAAATAAATTGTATTTAAATTTTAAGAAATGCCTAAATAGCATTGTTCATTCACAAATATTTGAAATCACTATGCCAAATTTGGAAAAGATTAAAGTACTAATAGTAAAAATTTTAGAATTTTGGGTATTCGCCTACCTTAAAGAATTGTAAAATGCCTATTTAAACTATACTCATCCTCATAAATTATAATCTGGACTAACTTAATATTTTTGCTATTTAATGTGTGATATATATTGTGCGGTTTTTCCTGACTGCTACAAAGCTAACATTCATAATGCCCCTTATACTTGAACGAGTGTATTGCATAATAGCATGTACTACCATAGTTAGTGTTTTGGCACCTCTTTGCTTAACTGCTGCAAGTGTATTTTTCTTGAGCTTTAAAAAGACAAAAAAAAATTATTTTCCTTAAAAATTATATACTAGCCTACTATTGTTTTACATAAAAATGCAAAATTTATCTTGTAACACTTTACAGAATTGTTTGGTGATCTGTCTTTTGAATTATCTTAAAATACTAATGATGGTGTGATTAACAACTTAGAATAACTTTGTAAAAGCAGCTTTTTGTGAAACTTTCCTATGAACTTTGTTTCATATACTTTGGGGAATAATATCCTTCTAAAATCTATAACAACCATGTCCCTAAAATTAGGAAGTACATCATTGAAATGAATGAAGTAGACTTAAAAATACATTTTGATCTAAAGTTTCAAAATTATCTTACTAATAGTAAAATTGCCTTCTACCATTTGCTTTGTAACAAGAATCTATACATTACTACAAAAAATGCCTGAAATGAGTTTAAAGTTCATATTACGATATGCTTTCAAGAATTGCTGTTGGTTCCCTCTTTTAATATTTAAACTATTAAATATTTTTTAAGCTCAATTAAAAATATTTTACTTTGTACAGTAATTGACTCTTTATCTATTGTCATTATGAAAAATGCCTTGTCCAGCAAAACAATTTAACAAATAATCAAGCTTTTTATTTATTCATTTTTATGCACTTGTTATTTCCTCTTGAAAATATTTAAACCTTCATCTCTGTTGTAGGAAATTTTAATTCTATTTACCATTTTTTAAAAAAGAATACTTTATTGGTTATAATATGAATAAATTTATTCAATCTGTTTCACAGTTTGATCTAAGGAATCTTTAATACCATAAGAAATCAAACTTGCCTTTAATGTGAATCAGTATCCTGTTATTGACAAAGCACCTTTGGAATGTTAGCTATTGGGAAAATTAATTTAAATATCTTGGAGAAGGTGTTTCCGCGTACCACTCGACTTTTTGAGAAATTGTGACATACCACCAAATCTAAATATTTTAATAAATGTATAATATTTACTCTTCTAAAAGTGTTCAAAGGCTTTTTGAATTAATTCCTGAGGAAACTTGATATTTAATGGTTAGATATTTATGTATTTAAGCTTATTTAAACATTGCTTATAATAAAGGGGAAAAAAGATTAAAATGGTATTAATTTACAGTTTTATTTATTCCCCACCCATATGTCTAAAAACATATGCAAATAAAAAAAATAGTACAAACTCCACAAAAAATAACATACAAAATATACTTTTATTGTCTTGAGTGCAAAACTTGTTGTTTGCCTGTGATTAAAATATCAACATTAGGAGTAATGGAACTTATCTTCACTCTTAAGTTATCTTCAACATTAATTCTGCTTCTATGCTTATTTTTTATATACAATAGTTCAGAAAATTCCACTCTCATACAAATAACTTGTAACAAATGGCAACAAAAATAGCAGAGCTTGTTGGAAGATCAAAGGGTACTAGGTTTTACATCAGATCCAGAAGCTAATCAAAGATTTTTCTTTAAAGTAATGTTATTGTTTAAAACAATGAGTAATATGTTTGCATGCTCACTGCTCATGCGTTCAAAAGCTATTACTAACATGTTGCTCGCATCACTCGCGCATACCACCGGTTGGGAACCTCTGTCTTAGAGCAATACTATACTAAGCCATTAGTAAGGTTTTGCAACTACTTAAAAAAAATCATTTTGGCAATTCTGTTCTGATTTTATGTGCACTTTTAAAAAAAAAAAACTTCAGTTTATCGCATTACCAATGAAAGCTACATAAGTATGTATTCTAATTTATTTTTGTGTAAAAGTCTAATATTTTTTGTTTGCAGTTTTATGTTACCGTCAAATTGTATTGGAGTGTAACAGATTGTTAGTCAAAAGAATAAAGCAAAGATTTTGATGGCAATAACTTTCAAAGAAAATAGTATGGTTACCTTACTATTTTCTCTGAAAGTTTGACATAAATCCATGAAAATTCCAAACGATCAGACTGATTCTGCCTAATATTTTTTTCTAATGGTTATGTTAGTAGTAAAAACTGTTCTAATAAGAATTTTATTAAATGTGTAATACTTGCATGTATACAAACAATGTACATGCATACTTACATTTATACTAGTTAACATTAACATCAAACGTGTATTGTCATTATGTAAGTAATCATGGTTGTTACTTTTTAAAGGAATAAAATAGTGCAAGTCTCCCAAAGTTACCATACTGTAAATTAGACAAGCTGATAGTCTCAATACAAATTACCAATGGCAGTTTTAATTAATACACTTGGTTATTGGAACCTTTTATGGTCTTATTCTTTGTGCAACATCACTTGAAAGAAGTCCAGGAAATCCATCACCGTCTCTGAATATATTCTTTCTGCTTATTGCGATCTATTCTCTTCTAAGTACCACAGAGTATGATCTAAATTCAATTTTTTCTGTTAAAGATTAGAAAAAATAATTCTAAAACTAAAAAGTGAGTCATTTGTGTTTCAAAGTGAATTTATTTTGTGCATAATCGAAACAAAATTGGAAACTGCTGAAATTCTAACTTTGAAATAAGCTTCACAAGGCCAAGGCTGGAAATGGATTGCTATCATGGTAGATGAGATTGAACTTAAAGCAAAAGAAATATGTTGCGAAACCAATTTTATAACATAATTAAATATTGTCAGTTCTAATATAGGTGTTCAAAGAAATCAGGTCTGTGTGGTGATTCTAAAGTCCTGATTTTTTTTTTATGAATTAATAAGGATTGTCATTAAAAACTAGTTTTTTTTTAACTGGGCTCAACTGCATTTCAAAAATATAGTTTTAACATTGTATATTAATATTTTGGAACTAACCATTTACCATTGTATAAGGAAAAGACGTTATAATAAATTTCAATATGTTTGCTATTGGATTTACAAACCTCCTAAACATCAAATTCCATGGGAATTTTACTCAATTTTTTTCGTAATTTGGGTAATAAGTTTGTTTCACAAAAAAATTTATTACAATAATTAAGACCATTTTCCATAATAACAAATTTGTCGAAGGATTTTTTCACTTTTAAGAGCCATTTTTGACGGAAATGAATAACTCGTGTTAATTATTCAAACCGTCAAAATTGATGCCAATGTTTTTAAGTCAAGTATTGACAATCAATCGCAAACAAGGTAAACATTTGGGGGTGGCCTTTTGGTTCTACCTACGGTGAAACCACAATAACCTGATCCACATATATTCCTCTGTTCTCTGAAATTTTGTCTCGGCTGTATTCATTCAAGTTTACCCTTTTTTGCAAGTTAAATTTTTAATCGAGAGATAGTGGTACATATCCATGAAGAAAAGCAGTTTTTAAAAAATTAAGGTGAAGAGTACAAAAAAGCGTGACGTTCACGAAGGTAATTTGTATTATTGTAGTGTACTGATCTTAATTATTGGAAATTGTATATTCTTATGTGTTGTATAATTACTTTAAATATTGAAAAGTGGAATGTTTTAGAAAGCTCATAAAACCTATTTTCAATTGATATTGCATATATTGCTCGATAATGTTTTATTTGTCCCTATATATATTGTAAGATTTAGTAAATCTGCGCCTGGTTCCCAATTTGGACACTTTATGTTCCCATTGGAGCAAATGAATCTTCAGATTCACATTTTTTTCTTTGAAGATCCACAACCAAAAATTACCTAGCTTTCTTCTGAAGTGCATGTTTTGAAGATATTTAGTCTGCCCCCATCCTATGTTAGAATGAGTACTTTATAAGGGTCATTTTCAAAAAGTTGTATGTTTATTATGCTGTTCTAGAATGGGAAAATTCAAAGGTATTAAATGTAACATTTAAATTAAATATTATATACTTTAAAGACTTTAAAACCTTTTTCATCATCACACTTAATTTTAAAATGCCACTAATATATATACACTACGCCACTAATTATCCACCTTGAGCTTTACTAAGTGCCAATGTTCTTGCTGCTCAAACTTTATTTACTGTACTTAACTGACACTAGTCAGACAAGGTGTGAGTAAAGAAAGTTGTGATAATTTAACTCATTTTTTCAACTTTAATAAATCAATTCCAAATCTGCAATGTTAGAATTTTTAGTATATTTTATACAAATATTGTTTTTTTTTACTGGGTCTTTAATATATTGGGGGTTTTTTTTCAACGTGTGTATAATTCAGTTTGTGACTTATAAAAATTTGTGTTCTGATACTTTACTTAAATACGTATAGTACACGATTTATTATTCTGTGTAGGGTAGACTAACCAGTGAATGAACGTTTAAGACGTCACGTTCGCCAGTGAATGAACACCAGGATATAATGACCAGGACAACCAACCATTGTCAGATTGCTTCCTACTACATGGGAGGAAGTCAGTGTTGCCAATCCATATCGTGGAATGATTTTCAGTACTTATTTTTTTAATTATACTTACCAAATGTTCATTCACTGGGGCCTGTTCACTCACTGGTCAGTCTACCCTATACTACATTTATATATATTTCTGCTGAGATACTATACGATTAGAACTCTTAATATTTCTAACAGTAAATATGTGATTTAAATAATTATTGTGATTTTTAAGTTTTACTAATTCAAGTTAGCTATATATACGAGATTGACAGTGTGTTTCTTTTTTGTGTATTTAATAATTATGTGTTTAATTATATCAATAAACTTATTATTGAAAGCATTTTTACTTGTGATTATTTTCTCTTTTTAACAGCAATAAAAATTAATATTGGTACTTATTGAGTATTTCAAACATGTTATTTACAATTGGGGATTACCAAAATATGCCAAAACTCGGACATGTGCTGATAGAAATTAATTTTTAATCATTGCAAACTAATAATTTCTCAATTAAAATATATATACACAATTTTAATTCGCATTTTTCAGGTCCTTATTTTAAGCATTTTTTGGGCATTAGTTTCAAGCTAAGACAGTAAATGCTTCCATTTCATCTTAAGGAAGTTTAAAATAAGACCTTTTAGTATTATTTAAGTTATAGTTATAGGAGTTAAATTTTTTTACCTATTTTATTAAACCATCGGGGTTTTCAAAAATCTATATTTCTTCAGGGGAAAAAACCAACCTACTTGGGTTTTTCGGGGATTTACCAGGTGTTTTTTCAGTATTTTGGATGGGGTTATTTTTCGGGGTTTTGTGGTTTGTTTAGGGAAGGTTTAATTATATATTCATTACAATATTTTAAAACTAACAGATCATACAAGAGAGATAATCAGGAATGTTGTAATTTAAATGAGAATTATTAAAAACTAATATTGCATATTATTGTTATTTAAATGTACGTTTAAATTTATAAATTTATTGTCTGAACCAAGTATTGTTTATTTGTGTATGTGTAAAATTATGTAACCATCAATATTTTAACTATAGGAATTTAAATTCAGATTTTGAAAAATGTATTAATTATTTTTAATTGTAATAAGAATATATTTAAATTTGTAAATGCATTTTAAAAATAGAAGGTTCAAAAATGTAAAAGTATCTGTAGAATAATACTAAATTACGAATTAAAAATGTTATGAAATGTTTTTTGTTTATCTAAATAGTTTTGACTTTTTATTTATTTTTAGTAAAAGTAATTTTAAGTTCAACTGTCCACTTGGGTTTTTTCAAGTGTTATTTCAATTGTTTTTTTTAACCCACCCAATTTTATTTGGGTCGGGTAAAATCATAACAACCCTTTAACATAGTATTTTTTACATTTTTATGACATTATTTTATATGTTTGTGTACCAAAATCCAATTAAAATTTACTTGTTAATTTTAAAAAAATACTTTCTCTTATAAACTGAAAAGTTGTTGCGACTATCTGTGAATAGTTAGATTTCTGATGTGTATTTTTAAGGTTGATTTTTTTACAAATGACTATCAACTTCAATTTAACATCATAGATTTCTGAAAATAAAATATATTATCAATTATCTTTCTGCATTTGACATATATTGGAATATTTCTCAGCATTTAAGGGTTATTAAATGCAGACTTCAAAGCAGCTTTCTTTATTATAATTTATAAACTACTTTAAAATATTTAAATTAATTTATTGAACTCTTTCTTGGTTTTTCTTAATTATATAAGTGGGTTTGCACTCAGTGTTTTTATCATTTATATTTCAGTCATGGGGATGGTGTTAGCTTTCCTCAAAAAGTTGTTGACGAAGTGAGTGGAGGCTTATTAGATGAACAAACAAACTGGGTTGAAGATGAAGTCGACGATAGCGGAAAAGTCGCATTTGGAAATTTATATGAATCTGGTAAGATTTATGTTTCAACTATTATGGTAGCTGACATTAAAGAAATTTTTAAAAGTTTGACTGGTTAATATTTTGACTGGTTAGCTTTTATTTGATATTGCAATAAAAAAAAATTACGTTAAGAAACATTATATATACATCTATAGTTTCATTAGCATTAATAGAAAAGTATTATATGACATGTAAAACAGAATTTCCATTTTACAAACTTGAACAACAGATTGAAATAGTCGTTTGCTACTTTAGGTTTTTTTTAATCAAAATATGATACATTTCTCAATAATTAATGCTTAACTAGACACTTTTGTCTATAGCAGCATAATATATTACTTCGAGATTTTCTTTTAAAGGTTTATTATTTGGAGGAAATATATCGGTAGGTTAAATTTTTCTAGCTGTCTTTCTAGCCTCTTGGTAGAGCTGTATCACAGCCAATTAAACTTCTTAAATTAGAATCCTGGGCAAATGACAAGATCAACACCTAAATCAAACCTATGGCCCCATTATGTGCTTGTTCAGGGCTTATGGCTCCACATACGAACCTGTATGATGCTGTGTAATCAGAACACTCCAACACAAATATCTATGCCCACATGCCGAGGTTTGAACCAGGAGCCTGTTAATTTTTTGGAAATATGTATTATGAATAATTATAATAAGGAGGATTGTAAGGAAATTATATTTTTTTCTTACCTTAAATGTGACTTATGTTGTGATAAATGTTGAATGCTACCAATATACTACATTATATTTTAAATTGGTGTGTTGTTGGCTTGGCACGAAAAAATTTTAAGTGCATAAAACATGTTTTAATAAAAATCTAAAAAAGAGCAATTACTTTCAACTGTTGAAATCGGACATTGTAACCCTTTATTTATTGACTAAGTCTAACTTTGGAAACAGGCTATCTTAGTTGCAAATTGCAAAGAAATGTATTTTTGAGTTAAAAACCTCTGTGTGTGAGGGAAAAAAACTATTTTTTTCCTTGGTAGAGCACTATCATGCCCTGTCACAGTGCCTCGTAATTTATTCCGTTTATAAAACAGTCTTCTGTCTCAAACTTGTGTATCCATAATTTGGGGGGAAACGAGCACGTCGGGTAACTTTTTTATATTTTTTTTATTTAAAATCTTATTTTTCATACATTCACTTCTCTCCTTGTTCCCTTCTTCTCTGCACTTTTAAAATACTCCATATATGTGTCTTAAAAATTGGACCTTAGAGCTCTCAAACAAAACAAAATCGCAGCGAAAGTGTTGAAAACATGTATGCAACTTAGTATATGCGACTAGAGTGAATCAGAGTTTCAATCTTGTTTTAATCTATTATCGACAAAGCTGCTGACAAGCATATCACCAAATATTTTCTGTCATCAATGCACTTGACATATTTCTGTGCTAAGCCAATAAAGTAGCTTTTGCATGTATCATACTCGTAAAATTGAAAACCTGTTTTTCACTTTTTAAAGCCTTTGGGAAAAAACATGGCAGTGTGGTGCCATGACGGTAATTTTAAAAATACGTTTTTATTTATTTTGTCACTAAAACATTCTTCTGTGTTCATTTTTTGGTTCACTAGAGAAGGACGGATTCATTTGAAGAGCTGTTTGCTTGAGTTTGATGCTGAAAAAAATATGTGTAGGTAACTGTTCCCTAAGGCTTTAATCAATATAGTATTTCTAAAACTGTTGAATGTAAGATTTTAATAGTGTATGCTTTTCAGGAAGTAGCCCCTTGAAGAAAAAAAAGCCATTCTTTAAAATTTACTATTGCCAAAAACAGTCTAGAATTTGGATTTTACAGTATTATTTTTGATAATTTTTAATACCTTTTATCTGAATAGTTGTACTTCAAATTTTTTAATTGCATATTACAGTATATAATTCTTTTAAATCTTAAAAGAGAACTGGAGTTGCACGGAACTTTAAAAAAAATGAACTTTGTTTTAAGACCTTATTTTAAATATTAAAGAGTACCCCTTCTAAACTTAAGATTTTTACTTCATATTATTTAACCATCAGCATTTTATCTTGATACAATTTCTGAATAAGAATATCAAATTGTATATGTTTTGATTATTACTTAAGGAGAAACACTGCATGTAGCCTATTTACTACTTTAGGATCCTTTAGATATTACTTCCATTGTTTATTTTTGAATTCTTAATAAATCTTAATATCTTTATTCAAAATTATATAATTGTAGTTTTTTCTGCTTTGACATTACTTTTTATGTAAAATTAATTTGCACAATTCATAACCATGTTCAATTTCAAAGTTTCATTTTTTTTATCTCATTTTAGCTTCAAGGTCAAGCATTGCTTCAGACATCAAATTATTAGCTCAGTAGTTGTGGCCTTCATTTCTGTTGCACATCATATCCCTTTCATGTAGAATTTATTCAAGATCAGTTTCAAGTATAATATGTATTCAACTTTAACCTGTACAAGTTGCACATTCCTTAATTGTCTTGCATTAACTGTTTAGATAAGAGTGATTAACATATATCATTCTTATAAACTAGAATTTTGTGTATGGTTAAAGAATATTTTAGCCTTATATCAAAATGTGCAATCTATGAATAAGGCATCTGTTGAGTATTGATAAACTTTCAAACGAAACTGTTTTATACAAAAAAAAATCACCTATAACCAGACACAAAAGCTTTGTTTAAGAGTATATCACATGTTCATGAATATTGTATATAAGTTATTGTATAATTCCATTTCTTAACATTAATATACATTGTTATAATTCTTTATTGTTGTAAATGCTCAATAGGTATTTGTTTTGTTAATTTTGTGCTTTAGCTGGTTCCAAAAGAGGTTATATTACATACAATGAGTTCCATATTCATTTCGTTCATTTGTAAGAAGTTGCTTTATAAATTTTATCTATTTAACAATAGGTATTTTTATTTATATGAAAATGATGGTCTATATGATATGTATTTTAGTTGTATTTTTTTAAATAGTTTTAATTTTTAAAATCATAGTTTTTGAACATTTAGGGGAACTTCCTCTTAAAATAATAAAGAAATGTGTTTTTTAATAGGCTTATAACTTGCTATACTGACACAACACAATTTTACACATTGTTTCACAGGTGCTTTTTTTATTTTATCTGTATCTTCTAAGCTTAATTAATCCCCTATGTTGTTTGATTTATTTTGAATTTACGTGTTCTTTTCTGTAAAAACAGCAAAAATAATTGATAAATCTGAGAAAAGGACAATTGTTCTAACCTTCTACACAAATTCGAAAAATATCAAATAAAGTGCTATAATGGCAAAAATAACCATGATTCTGTTGATTGTTCTGAGTATCAGGATAAAATCCCTAAAATTATTTGTTTCATGTTGCATTTTGTGCCAAGGAACATCCAACATTATTGTTCTCCTTGAGCTATCTCTTGAGCTTGTATCTTTTTTTCCTTCATGGTATGTTATTTACGGTTGAATTCCTTACTAAACTATCTTATTTATGCAAAAGTAATTTCATTTGGCCATGTTCAACTGAATACATTAATTAAAATAAAGTTTTATGTATTTAAAATTTTATTATGTATTAGAACTGTTAAATACTTATGTGAATGTACCTACTTTGCTGCGTTTCTGTTGTTTGTTTTTTTTTTCATTTTCCATATGCATCAATTAATTTCTAGATTTAATAATAGGTGGCACAATTTAATGTATGCTTGTTTAAGTTTAATTTTATTGAGAAACACGTTTGACGTAAGGAAACTGTGGTATAAATTATACTATGGGAAGAATTGCATACTAAAATTATTTATTATTGATATCATGTAAATTTGACTTTTTTTCAATTCTTGAATAATTATCCAATTTTACAGTTTTAAATATTGTACTTGTGGAGAAGCTTGTTTGAAATTTTCAGTATTGGTTTTTGTATACTTAATCCTCATTAGTATGTATTCTTATTATTATTTGTGTGTGTGTTGCTTCCATCATTTAATATATACTATTTCATATTCCAGTGTTTTAATTTCTTAATATATTTGAAAACCTTTTGTGATCTCATGTTTTGATATTACTGCTAGTTTTATAATAAATATATTGGTATTGTTTTTGATGTAAAGAAACTTTATTATTATTTTTTTTTTTGCAAGTTGTACTTGAGTTGTGATGATTAATGTATTTATATTTTAAGGCAGCTTAATATTAAATAGGTTGCTTAAATTTTTTCTTGTTTGTCCTGTGTATCAAGATTATATATATTATTTTATTAATAAAATATATATATATATATATATATATATATATATATATATATTATATATATATATATATAATATATATTATATATATATATATAATGATATATAGATATATATATTTAATTAAATTAATTCAATGATGTTTTATCAGTTTATACAGTAAAAACTTTTAAATACGAATGGTTATAGGTACATGACATTATTTTATAATCATCACTCATGGGGGAAAAACTTTAGAATGTTGGTATTTTTATGAACGTTTTTGAATTCTTAAAAAATGAGAAATTGTTTAAAAAAAACTAAAGTGAATTTCTATTTTATATTTTTAAAAATCTTTGTCAATTGTATTTTGCTTATTTTTTCTTCAAAGCACAAGAATTTTTCACATGACCTAGTTATGCTATTACATTTTATTTGGTTTACATGACTATAAATTTAACAACATCAAACAAGAAATGTTTTGTTAGAAATTATCAAACAAGAAATGTTCTGGGGAAAATAGTTTCTATATCGAAAATATGGAGGCAATAGATTTTTTTATTAATACATATTCCAAATTTAAAATGCATTAATGATTATATACTATACTGAACATTTTTTGTTATTTTAGCCTAAACATTAAAATGTCACAAAAGATGTTGAATAATTAATGTTTAGATTTTCTCTTTTAAAATGTATGCATATTTCTAAAGTAAATGTTTGATGTATACACTGAAAGCCTACTCTTTTTAAAAAACATAATAATAAAATAATTTTTTAACAGTTAAACTGAGAACATCTATTATTTCTTGATGTTTTCTATAATTGAATGTTAAATGTTGATGTTTGTTGAATGTAATGACACATTGTTTAATTAGTTGGAATCACATTCAAACAATTACATTTAGTAATAAAATAAAGTCCTCAATCCATCCTAAGCTCAATTTAACAATATAGGTTATAAAACATATCTATGCAACAGCTTGTATCAAAACTTTTTGGTTTTCCCCATAAATGATTTGCCAACAAAGTGCTTGTTGTTCATTTAGATGAAGTTGGTTGATTTGCTATTAATGCAAACCTTTACAAGATAAGCTAGTCCCTAAAATAATCAACCATTTTTTTTAGGGCTCTCTATTTTGTAAGAATTGGGTGGAGGGTGCTCTAAATTACATTCTGTATTTTCATAAGATGCTGATGCTATAAAAGTATGGAATAAACAGTTAAATGAAGATTATGTAATTCAAAGCTTAGAGCAGTTGAAAGTTTATTTTTGTTTTATTAATCATTTAACTTTTTATTAAGTATCCTAACAAGTTTTTAATATTTAACTGCTCTGCTTTTATTAATAACTTAAATTGGTTGCTAGAAACAAGATTGACACAGCCTGTAATTGAAAAGATTATATTTTCAACACTCATTTCCCTACTGTTAATTTCTTGTTGAATATTTCCATTAGTTTGGGCTAATTTCTGATTCACCCTGTATATAACTTACAAACTTGTTCATTCTTTTTGGTATTCACATCCAATTTACCTTAAATATTCTGTCATTATTTTTTTAGTATTCGATGATACTTTATTACAATTTAACCTGTGCAGCCTATCTTAACAACGTACTTATGGTTCATGTATTAGATTTTTTTAAGTACCTATCACTAAAATTCTAGGTTTTGTAAAGCTTCTACTTGCGCATTTGTATTTTGTCAAATTTAAAATTATAAAGTAGTTGTTAATCGTAACAAACATTATTTAGAATTGAATGTTCTGACTTCATTAAGGATTAATAAACTATTTTTTACAAGCTGCAGTTTTTATTCTTAAATCAATTTATGTGCTTAATTGTATTTGCATAATGCTTGTACTTTTCTTTAAAAAAAACTTTCAAATTATAAGTATTTGTACGGTATGTGCATTTAATGTTTCAAATGAGGTATTTACTGGGGAAGGGTAGTTTATAAGTGCTATGAACCATCGATTAAATGCTGTAGTTTTCTTCCGGAAATGAAATTTTCAGCCCGGAACTCGTTTCGGGATTTAATATTAGTGTTCTAACGTATGAACTTATGACAAACATATTTTTGCATATTTATGGTAAATTTGAGATGAAGCATAATCTTGATAAGTCATTAAATAAAGTAGTCTATATAACGCGAATAAGATATATTTGCAAAAGATACACCGCTATAGTTGTAACACGTTAATGATCCGACCTTTGAATTTTCTTTGCAAAACCTATCCCAGCAAGAAATAAACCCAAAATGTGATGATTTTTATTAGTAACGACTTCTTTTTTGAGTACTAAGAAAGAATTTTCTTTAAAATATTGATTGCAACCTAATGAAAACAAGTAATATACAAGGAATTTCGTTTTAGTAACTTAGTTTAAATATTAATACAATTTGTCAATTCAATTAATAAAGGTAAGGTTTTAATCCTATACCTGTGTTTTTCACTATAAAAATGACCATACTTTCGGTAATATGGGGGGGGGGAGGTTGATTATGAACCTCAAACACAAATGAACTTATCAATATGATCAAAATAATTGATTAATGTTAGAAATTAATACTATTACATTTTAGAACTTTATATATTTGAGTTTTTTTAACAAAAAATATTTTAACGGTCCTTGGGGAAAGAATTGCACACTAAACATTTTAATTAACGGTCTAATATTGATCTAATTGTAACTAATGTAATTATTTTTTGAATTTTACATTGTGTGCTTTTAACCAAGTAAAATAGCTACAATATCCTAAAGGGGGAAAGGGAGGGTTGACTCCAAAACCCCAAATTAATATCAATCCTATTAGTTTATGTAATTAAAGAATTTTTTGAATTTTATATATTTGAGTATTTTTAGAAAATTACTTTATTATCAGTCCTTTGGGGAGGTAATTAAAAACTTAAATTTTAAATAGTTAATATTAATATAGTTTGTTGATATAATTAATTCGTGTAACTACTTTCTAAATTTTATATTTGTGTGATATATTTAACCATAAAGATGGCTATAATATCAGTTCTAATGGAGGCTGACCTTAAAACCCTAATTCATTTATATTGTCAATATGTAACTTATGTAATTAATTCAATTTATTTAATTCCGTTTATATTGGAGAAAATATTCATTCAAAATATGAATCGCGCGCGCGTCAAAGTGAACGAATTCACTAAAACATTTATACCACTCTTGCAAAAATACAAAGCTAGGTTTAAAAATATTAAGAGTCATTTTAATAAAGTTGACAACTTGTGATATGTGATACCTTCGATTTTCTTGAATCTTTCAGGATATGTTGGTATTACTAAGATATGAAAAAATGAATTTCAGTTTTTCTTAAATCCGTCTTGTTTAACCCTGAGAAAAGGTCAAAGTTTCAGGCAACGGATCAATGGTGTACATTATATCATCTGTCGATTTTTGTCATGTTTCTGCCTAATTATCTGCTTAAACCATAAGTGACCCACAAAAGTAATTATTGGATTAAACACCATGGGTGACCCTTTACTTTGGTAGTTACAGGGTCAAAAATTGTCATTTCCAAATAAAGGTCACATTCAAAGGTCAATTACTCCAGAAGCGAAGAGTCAATAACGTGGAGACACAGTTGTAAAGACACTTCAAATTTTGTAGTTTCTCACCCAGTTTACAAATCCATAGCAATTAAATTACCTTTTTTTAATACAGTTCATGTTATATCTCCAAAATTCATAACTATATGCATCTATCTTTAGTTCTAAACCGTTGTAGAAAAGCTTCCTATTTAAAACATAGATGGCTGCATTATAAACAAAATCTTCAACATTTTTAGAAATGATCAAAATGAACTATATAAAATGGACTGTAATAAAAAAAAAAAGTAAGCTACAGTGGTGGAAATCGATTTATGAACTGACAGTTTTTTAACAGTATTTCTTTATTAAATGCATTTTTATCGATTTAAATTTTATGTACTATACAGGCTTTGCATTATAAATTATACAAGTAAATAAAATTTGATATAAATTCGTAAACAATTTATTTAGTTGATATTTTAGTTTTAGCATGGGGAAATTGATTTATGAACTTTTACATTCAATCTCAATTAATAATTGCTGAAACTATTTTTTGTCGCTAATGCTTCCTTGATTTTGTTTTTCATAGACAACACAAAACTTTGGGTCAAGTTTTGGTCAAGCAATTTGCAGTTTTTAATGATTAAGTCCTTCTATTCCATAACTGATGCACACTTAATTAAAACCATACTCCATTTGAGTAAATATTCAAACCAATTGATCTCAGACATTATTCTTGGGGTTTAAGTCATGACTATTGGCAGGATGATCCAAATGAATTACACTTAGTTCATTTAACCAGTCTTCCATTTCGTTTTTAATGTGGATACTTGCATTATCATGCATAAAAATCTAATCAAAACTAGTTTTGCCATGCAAAAAGTAATTAAAGAATTTTCTAGAACTAATCTGAAATAAAGTGATGTTTGTCAGCCCTTCAGAAACATAACCTTGTTTCTTCAATCATAAGATATCGGGGCCCAAACCATCAAACTTCCACCACTAACATTTCTGCTGAAGACAGATCTTGGTTATTTCCGAAGATCCTTTCAATAACATTTTAAACCATCACGTCCATCCAAATTGAACTTTTTTCATCAGCAAATGTCACTTTTTCCCCATTTCTCTCCCTCCACCCCCACCCAATCCATTTTCATGTGTTACGACTATATTTCAATAGCCTGTTCTTATGGTGAAGAGTAAGCTTTGGACCAGCCTTCATTTTGGAACATTTCAAGTTCGACGACGACATCAATATTTGTCCTACTCTTCTGGGAGTTACAGGAAGTGATTGTTCATAACAAATTCGTTCTGTAATGCACAAATGGTAACTTTTTGGGATACAAGTCCAATAATCCTGCTTTTGTCCCTCGTCACACGAGGGTTACACCTTTTTTAATGATGGTTTTTGCCGAAGTCAGAATGATTCTTCAAATATTTATGAATTATATTTATTGATCTTTTAATTAATATGCTAATTTCTCGTACAGATTTGTTACAATATTATATAAGGGTCATTTTTTACCTTTTTGCCTATGGCAGTCCCGCAAGCTTTCCTATTTAGTAAAATGGGAATAAAGCAGATAAATTTCAACAAATTTGGCCTTAATCTTATTTATAAACACTGATAGTAAGCTCCCCTGAAGTTCAAATGAAGAACTAGTTAAAATATTTGGTACCTGGGTTCAAAATAAATTTGAGTTCATAAATCAATTTCCATCATTTGACATGCTTAAAAACTAAAATTAGACATTTTTATTTAATATCATTTTTTGAAAAAAATTATGTGTGAAATTCCTTTATTGTGCTCTGAATATCCAACACACAAAATTTGAATTGTTAGCACTTAATACAAAGCGATATCTGGTGAAAAGAATGTTAGTTCATAAATCAATTTCCACCACTGTAGATTCCATGGGTTTGTAACCTGGGTCTAAAAATACAACATTTGAAGTGTATTTACAACTGGTCCTCCAAGTTATTGACTCTTCTCTTCTGGAGTAATTGATGTTCAAATGTGATCATTTTTCGGAAATGATCAAAACGGACTGTATAAAATAGGCGGTAATAAAAAAAAGTAAGTTAATTGCCATGGATTTGTAACCTGGGTGCCTGGGTCTAAAACTACACCATTTGAAGCGTATTTACAACTGTGTCTCCAAGTTATTGACTCTTCGTTTGTGGAGTAATTGACCTTTGAATGTGACCATTTTTTGGAAATGATCAACTTTGAGACCCTGTAACTACCAAAGTAACGGGTCACCCGTGAGTTATATTTTTCTAAATACTACCCTAGTGTGTGCGACTTAATCCAATAATTATTTCTATGAGTCACTTCCCAGATAGCAATTTTCATTTGCAACAAACTTGCATCAAACTTACAATGCAAGCCTGCACACTTGCAGCAAGTGTGCAAAGCAAGCCTGCAAGTGTGAAGCAAACGTGATTCAAACTTCCTAGTTGACACGATTCAAACTTGCTGGAAGTTTGCATTGCAAGTTTGAAGCAAACGTACGAATCAAACCTGCAAACTTGCAATAAACTTGTTGCAAATGTTTATTTTCCTTGCTTTTAAACTTGATGCAAACTTGCTATGCAAACATAGCCGTGATTGACAGTTGGGGGGGGGGTTACGTAGGCGTGGGGGGTGTTGGGGGGGTGCTTTGGGGCGGGGTCGTTGTGGGGGGGGAGGAGAGGGGAAGGTGTTTATTGGGGGGGGGAGGGGCAGGAGAGGGGGAAGGGGTGCGTTGGATGGCTGGTGGTGAGGGAATCATTGAATTGGCCATCCCGTTCTATTTTGTTTGTTTTATTTTTAAAAATTGAATAATGTTCATTATAATAAGAAGTCTGATACCAAAAAGAAAGCTGTAAATGATGCATATTATTTAAGGCAGGAAAGCGTTAAGTAATCAATTTATTATAATACATTGATTACTTAATGGTTTCTTAGCAGAAATAATAATCATTGTTTACAGTTTCTTTTGTATCATATTTTTTACATTAATGAACATTTTTCGTTTTTTCAACAAAACAAACAAAATCAAACAGGGTAGGCAATTCAATGACAGACCACCACCCATCCAATACACTTATAATTATTAATTCTGGAGTTAAACAAAGTGTAGGAAAACATCACCTGTAATTTGAAAATTTTATGTAAAATATAAATTTAATCTGAATATAAGTTTATTTGCATAGTACACATAGTACAAATTTAGCTGAATTCCAGACTCCTACATGAACTAAATAAAGTTATTAATTACCTACATTAAATTTTTAATTGCTTTTTAATAAGAAATATTTTATCTTTGGTTCTTGGCAGTAACAATCAAAACAAATGGACACAGAAAATAAAAAAAACAATAAAGTTTATTTATATCAGATGACAAACTTGATTAAAAGTTATGTTTCAAACTATAACACACAATTATTTTGTTAGAAGTAGTAATAATACAGAAGCTAGAAACAGTTAAAACAAATGTAGCATTAGTATTAAATACAAATATAAATAATCAATTATAAAAAAAAAGGTAATTTTTCTTAAATGATTAGCATTTATACATTGACTACATATATACTGCACGTGCTACCACAATTACAAAATAATTTAGTAGATATTTAAAAGAAATGACTCAAAACTGAACATTATTTTGTCATTGAATATATAAAAACAAGTTTAAATAAAAAATTATTTATGCTCATCAATTAATTTTTTCCATTGACTTCTAAGTAACCAGTGACTTCAAAGCATTATACAAAATCATTTATGTTCATGTGCATAAAAAAATTAACTGAAACAAAACACAGTTTTATGAAATCAATTACACAAATTTTCAATTTTTGCATTTTCTAATTTTATATATGCGATTTGATGTCGTTTGGATAGATTCACATCACACTACAGCTACACACTAAGAATTTTTCTTCAATCTGTAAAGAAAATGTAGTTTGAATTATCGTCGCACTAGAGCTACACGAGGGCTATTGGTGATGGGCGTCGTATTTAAGAACCACAGTCAAGTGACAAGCCAACACCTGAGTAGGCACCCAACGCAACAGTTGGGGGTGACTTCGTACGCAGCGTTAGGAGTTAGAAGGATATTTAACGTGCACTTCCGCCACACGGGTCGTCGGACATTTTTGGCTGCACGGGCCGTTTATAGATCTGCAGTTATCTTGGCGATGCCCGGACCCGATCCTGGGTCCTTCAACATGCTAAGCGAATGCTTAACCGACTGAGCTCCCCAGCCCCCTGAATCTGAAAAGAAAAAAAGAATACATTAAAAAAAGAATTACAATTAAAACAAAGAGAGAAAAAAATTTAATTCATTTTTTAATATTTTTTCACTAATTATGGAAGCAGTATTTCAGTAACTATGGTCAGATATTTAACAACTGTATTAATTTAGAATCAATTTTAACGCTTATTATTTAACTGTTTTTTTTAAGTTGACATTTTATCTTGTTTACACTTAGAAGTATTATAAATTAATTTTTAAAAATACTTTCCGCATAAAAGAGTGCTTAAAATATTAATTTAAACGTTATTTTCGTTAAACATTTTCTGAAAGTGCATATTTTAGGACAACTGTACCTTCTTCTCAGTAACTACTCAATATTTTGCTTATATTTTCTTTTGCATACACTACACATTAAGAACTTTTACTCAAGCAGACAAATGCTTTTAAAGAAATATTATTTTTTTCAAAAAAAGTACATAAAAATTACCATTTTAACATAGGCTTCAATGGAGGCTCCGGTCCCCAACAGGAGCCTCTATTGAATACATTTGGATTTTAACTATACAACATCAAGCATACTCATCTAACGTCTACAATTATTTTTCTTCGTTAGGCTACATATAAAAATATATTAAAAAGATAAATAAGTGAAAGATACTTCAAAATCTCACCGATGGATAATTCCTACCTTTTAGTCTGTTATGTTGTCAAATAACTGCTTCAACTGCCTTAAGCAATACACCTGAAATGAAAAAAAAAATATTTAAAAAAAAGAACCTGGCAATTAATTTTTTAACAGTTAAACCGTGAAAAGCCTGAAAAATTGGCAACATAAGAATTTAAAACAGTAATTTACACATAAATATAGAACCATGCCTACACAGTTTTATATTTATGATACAATAACTGTCAAACACATCATTCATATTCAAACCAACATTCTTATCGCCAAATTTGCTGTAGAAATTTTAATTTTTTAGGTAATTATTATCCATTTGATTCAAATAATCATTGATCAAAATAGAATGTCATACTCTTTTATTAGTCGAATTTTTTATTGCTCTTTAAAATTGTTATGCATAATTTTTTTTTATAATTGCGTGAAAAAAATAAGACTTATAATATTAAAAAAATACAGAGATGTATCGATCTGCTTTTATTTAAATACTAGTTGATGTACCTCGTGTTGCACGGGTTGGAAAATAATAATTACCAAATCGATATAAGTGTACGTACCATACTACCATTTATTCAATGACCATCGCACAACCAACCAGCTAATAAAAAAATGCTCTTTTGCGCGTTTTTTGTAATAACTTAGCGAGTTTGGCAAAGTATTTGGCGAAAAAAGGAAGACATAAAACCCTAATATGCATCTGTAGTGCGATGGCCTTCAAAAAACAACGTAGTTCTGTATAAGCTTAACTGTGTATTTAAAAAATTCATAATTAAAATCATTTGGGCACAATAAAATAATAGAATGGGGACTGGTAGGATAACGCCACATGAAATATATATTAATTATTTTTCCAAATTATTAATTTAGTTTCTGAAGGCAATGAACAAATATTAAACAAATTAAAAATTTTCAATTTCAATTATTTTCTAAAAAGTTTTATTTAAATTTTTCTGCCAAATGGCATCACGAAAGGGGAAAAAATGATCGGATTTGAGCGAAAGTGGTGTATTTTTTAAATGAAAGGACACATAAAATCGTTCGTAAACAATAGAAGGAATGGTCTAATTCGAAAAATTATTAGCCTATGTTTGTTTTGGAGATGTGACAAATTTTTGTTCCAAATTTCGTGACGATCTGTGGCGTGGTTCTTAAAATTTTGCCTCCTATACAGACAAACAGAAGTCGCCTTTTATGTATATAGGTATTAATGCGCGTGAAATATTTTTGGACCAATGACATTTTTTTCACACAATTATAAAAAAATAGTGTTTGCATCGCATGTGAAAAGTAAACTTTTTAAAACACGTGTCCTTATTTCACTCGCTCGTGAAATAAAATCCACTCGTTTTAAAAAGTATTACTTTTCACACTTGTTGCAGAAATAACTATTTTTTAATGTGTTTATATTTAAATAATCGAGTTATAAAACCAAAATTTTAATAAAATTTATACAATTGGTTTAATTATTGGAAATGAACCATCATACACATTCATATTTCATTTTAATTAAGTTTCTTATGAAAAAAGTACAAAACTCTTTGTACATGCATGCCGTCACTTGACAGTGGTTCTAAAATAATATATAGCCAATAGCCCTCGTGCGACGATAATTCAAACCTAACTAACATATTTAGTATCTGCGTATATTTTTTCAAATGTTTCTTCTTATTTATTTTTACAAAAAAATTAGGGGTTAAAAGTTAATTAATCTTGTAATGCATGAATTTTTTTTCATCCCAAAAATATATTTTTGTATCGTTTTTACTCATACATTATGGAAAAAATACAGAAAAAAAAATAACTGCATTGGAATTTAAATAATTTCAATTTTAGAATTTTTGCCTTATGACAAAACCAACTACAGAATCCAATTTTGATAAGAATGACTAGAAAACTACTACATACTTTAAAATAGCCCTCTTGAATTATAATTATTTTTTCAAAACGATTTACATTTGTATTTAGTACTAATATTAATATACTTAAAACACGTAATTTCACAGCAGCTAATAACTTCACCTCTACAATTTTAAACCTTTCATTACTAAAACGCCCGAACAGCTATGGATTCGATAAAGTTATTCCTATCAAATATTACGAGGAAGCAAAAATCCTTCGTAGCGAAAGGGTTAAATACACTTTTACTACTGTCATCTATGAGGGTAATTAGTAAGTAAAACTTCAAAATGGGTTGTAATAGATGAAAAAAACACAGATATGTCGAGAGGGAGCCCCTCTTTAATAGAATAAAGTGGACTATGTTACTTGTTGCCATATGGCAACAGTATGAATTAGGGGGTTAAATATTAAAATATATAAAACATTATATATTACTATATAAAAAACTAATTTATACAGTTAAATTTAATACTCTTAGGAAAATTAGTATATAGTAAAGAAATTGCATGCATTTAATAATTAATTCGTCATTTTAATAATATGAATTAATTTTCTTGCATTATGCATAATTTTAATTAAAAAAATATTAAGTATTTAATAAATTGTCATAGCACCTACCGTTATTTAAAAGCGGTTCCTACACTGTCCTATAATTGGGTGGGTGGCTGGTGTGAGTGCAGAATCTGAGAAGCAAATCTCCATGCATGATGTCTCAACCTACAAATATACATGCATACATACACTGCTCAAAACAATTAGGGGAATGCATGGTTTAAACCATTATTTCGCCCCCAGTGATTCCATTTGGTATCATCAGCTTCCGATTTTTTTTTTATCTTATTAAGTTGAAATCGTACTAATTTATCGTTTGATGGAAGAATTATGTCTTTTGAAGAATTAAATAATGTTTGTTTTAATTGAATAAAAATATGAAAAACATGGTAAAATAAAATTCACTCCCAAAAACTTTTATGAAATAAATTGACCCTAAATTCTTCACGCTTGCATTCTTAGAAGTCTAAAATTTGATTTTACCTCTTTTGTACAATCAAAGTTTTGAAAAAATTATTGTTATAATATATTCAAAAGCTATAATTCCAATCCCCCCCCCCCTTAAATTTTAGTTTAAAAAATTAAGTTTCCCTGTTTTTTACTATTTCAATCTGGATGAATAAAGAATCTATTTCACAAATTTTATATATTTTTTAAATAAAAATAAGAAGTTGGAACTGGAGGGGTAAACAGAAGTACTCAAAGTGCTCCCCTAATTTTTATGAGCAGTGTATATAGATGGTAGTACTTATCAGTTCATTTTTTTTATTTAACTAAAAAATAGTACCTTCTCATAGCTCGATATTGTATTTTCAAGGTATTTTGAAACAATAAAAACCACTAATTATTTAACAAAAATAAAAATTATAAGAGTTATTACTAATATTAAAAAAAATAGACCAAAAAAGTAAATATTTAGATGGATAGGTTTTTTTGGCTGCTTGAGAAGTTCAATCACATTCAATCGTGTTTCACAAATTTAATGTAATGAACAAAAAAATATCAACACATTATTGATTTTTTTTTAACTATCAGTGCCTTTTTTTTTGTTTTGCAACTGGTTTGTAAACTTTCTCACACACACAAAAATAGTATTATTAAAGTTTATTTAAAATTAATATCACACTATTTTTAGAAATCAATCAAATAACATTAAAAAAAGTAATTGATTTAGTTTCATCAAAAGAGAGTATCTAGTAATTTAAAAATAAGGTTTCTAACTTGGCATGCTCAAGAACTTAGTCACAACTTGCAGCTCATGCTATTTTATTCAGTAGTTTTAAAATGCAAAAAAAAAAAAAAAACCTTACCCAAAATAAAAGCTGCAAATGACAAGGACAGCTACATGGATACATGACGGACACCAGACCATAGCAGACCAGTGTCTCTGTCAAGAATGTCGAAGTAGAAAGACATGTGTTTTGGCCCCTTAGGCCCAGCCATATAGATTAGGCCCTGCCTCAATCGGTTCTTAGAAGCCGTCGAGGGATGTTTAAAACCAGTATTAGGGGGAAGCATGGGGGGAAGGAGATGGCAGGACCGCCTGCAGAGAAAACCACTTAAGTCCGAATCCTTTCGCTTGTTCCATGGGCTTTTTTGAAAGCGAATCGCGATTGAAATCGCTTTCCAGATTTTGGACTAATTTAAATATTTATTTAGCGTGATTATGAGTTCAATGAGTGACACTTTCCCGCACAAGAATGCAATAATTTTTTTCATTCACAGCCTAAATTATTAAACTTTTTGAAATCGTTCCTAAATTTTAAATTGCATTTCTTACTAAATTATAATTAATATTAAATAAAATTTATAATATTTGCACACAAGTAAAACAATCACTTTGCATGTTTCAACACATTTATTTATTTACAGATAATATGTTGTACATACTTCCAAAGAGTATAGAGTATGCATAAGTACCAAATATTAAAAAACTTCTTGTATTCAAAAATCCAAATCATCGTTATTTAGACGAAGTTTTAAAAGATTAATAAAAGGGATTTTTTTTACATTTGGACAAATCTAACGTAACTGCATTTTCCAGTTTTAAAAAAAAAATTACATTAATAAAAAACGATCTTAGTAAAATGTCACATCCCTCTTAGTAAAATGAACCCTTTCATTATTGCTAATTTAATTAAATTATTTTATGGTGTTTAAAACCTGCACTCTTAAAACAAATGAGCGATTTTTACTCAGTCTGAGTTAATTTTCACTTCTCCAGTGTCGAAAATGCACTTCTCCTACAGGAGTGGATCCTTTGTATGTTGAATCTGCAACAAGATCACTCCAAACGAGCGATTATAACTCAGTCTGAGTTAATATTCACTCCTTTCCAGTGTCGAAAATGCACTTCTCCTACAGGAGTGGATTTCACTCCTTTGTTTTAAGAGTGTAATGGCAGGGGTATTGATGACGATTGAAGAACTGAGTGGAAAATGCGCTAAGTGAAATTTTTTTAAAAATTGAGATTTTTGTGTCCATAAACACATTACCAACTTCTTTAACGATACTAACAAGATTTCGCTTTTTCATAAACTTTAACATCAGCACATTTTTTTACCTTTTACAAGGGCCGTTTTTAATGTATCTAAGTGTAAACGAAATCGATTGGTTTGCCAGATAATTAAATGATTAAAATATGTATACTTTCCTTAATAGTGTTTGTAAGACTACATAATTTTTTTTAAACAAAAGCTCATTCTAAAAGTTTTTTTGTTGAAAAATATAGTTTTTGTAAATGATTTGTTCATTTCTAGTGTAAAAAATAATGAATTTCATTTTTAAGTGTTGAAACTAATTTTCTTATTAATTTGTTTTCAATCTTTGCTGAAGTGTATGGTGATAAGATTTTCTCAGCATATTTTTCGATAAAGCTAAACATGTTTTGAATACACTTTACACTAAAGACGATATAAACCACAAGGCACATTATTTTATAAATTTTTACTTTTTACTGATTCAAGCTAGTCTGCGAATTTTTACACAAAAAATCCTCTCTACTTAAATATGTATTTGTTTTCAAAATAACTTAAACCTCCAATATTCAAGGCACTATTTAATTAAAGTTAAGTTATGTCGATGGGATAGGTTCTCCAAAATTTTACGCCTCAAGAATTCCAACAATGCCTTGTAGATAAACGTGCTTCAACCAACACAATATTAAGGGGAGATCATAGTTAGCGGCAGCAAAAATGAGCAATTCTTAGTATTGATTTTGAAAGGCTCTAAATCATTTAAAAATTATGGTACAATAAAAAAAATTGTACCAAATTTAGATTGTACTTTTATTATTATATTTACACCTAAGAATCTTATTTTTAAAAATGATTTTTTAAGAAAAGGCATCTTTTGAAACATACAATTACGAGTTTTTAAAAATACAAGTATTTTTTCGGTACACTTTGTACAAAATATATACAATGAAAGCACATAACAATTTTTTCAAGTGGAAGTAAACAGATTGATATTGGTCGCCTTTTTATTTTAAGCCTAAAGTAATTTTTAAATTTTATTTTAAGAAAAAAGTAAAATAATAATATATTTTCTAGTTTTTAAGACTAAATTAGGTGACTTAAATAGATCTAAAATGGTTTTATAACACACACAAAAAAAATTAAAGAAATATTTAATAGATTAGAGAAAAGTGTACCTATGTGTTGAAAATTACATAGTTTTGTGAAAAACATCTATCAGAAAATACTGGTTTCAAAAATTCAATTTTTTGGTCATTTTTAACTATGATCTCCCCTTAAATAAATGTATTAGTTTTTAATGTATGATCAAGTATTTTAACTATACATTAAGTTCAGAATGCAATTTTTTTTATTAAAAATTGTCTACATAAGAATAAAAAGAAAGCTGACAGAAATCGTACCATTCGGAAGTGATAGACGGGTTGTTCTAATGTCTGTCAAGAATGGATTTCGTAGAGTTAAAGCATCCAAAAACTTAAATATTCCCAATAGATCGTGAATAATTACACTTTAAAACTTAATACTATTCATGTTGTACTTAAAACTAATTAAAAATAAACTGTGCGATTTTAGAACTTAAAACCTCAACATTCACTAAAATCAGGAAGTATTAAAGGTTAATTATTTAAGAATACTTTCAAAACACATTTAAAATATATATTTGTTTAAAAAATTCTTTATATACTACATATGTGTCAGAAGTTAAAAGTTTTTTTAAAATGTAAACTATCCTATCCCTGAGCGCAGTAAACCGTGTAATGTGCATATAAAATTTCAGGGTTTTTCAGCATTTTTTTTTAAATCCTTGTTACAAATTTGGTTTTCTTTTTTCGATTATTTTAACGAATTAAATTTTGATAAATCCTTGTTTATAACTATTTTGAAAACCCTCGTTTCCTTCTTTGTGTCGCCATATTAAAATCTAGTTAATCATAACTATGGAGATTTTCTTGCCTGTAAAGTCTGAAACTTTGCATTCACTAGCATCAAAATTTTAGTAAAGTGGCACTTTTTTCTTTCTAATAATTTTCGATATACGAGATGCAAAGGTGCAGCAATAAACAATAAAACTACGTAATATTTTAATTTAGCTTGACCATCTTCCGGTAGTATGAAAAATTAATACTCCAAATTTCTCAAAAAATTAAAATCATTCGGATAGTGGAAATTATCCGTCTGTCCGAAATAAACCAAGTTGTTCTCACAAATCGCCATGTGCTAGAAAGAGCGTCCGGCGTCACACGACGACAGCCCGACGGGTGACCGAAACTAATTAGTTGGGGATACCAATAGTTTGCGGAGAAGCTTCAGTTCTTGAGATTACAACGCAAAATGTGTTTCCCCATCCCCTCGTCCCCGGGGGGTCTTAAAGAAACGACAAAAATAGACGTGAGCGTCGTGTTTTAAAAGGTGGTTAGATTGGGGAGGGGGAGGGGGGGGGAAGCGGAGAGAAACCCCCACGCGGCTTCCTGGAAAACCAAACGAGGGTATGGTCACGCCTTCCCCCCCGTGGTGAGAATAGGGGGAAATTCTGAGGATATCTTGGAAGAAGTTTCTACTGCCATCTGTTGAAAGACATCGCAACTACATTCTGAAGCAAACGGATTTTCTGCAAGCTAGAAGCAAACGAAATTCAAACATATGACGTCACACTTGCAATGATCGGATGGATCACATCAAAAGCAAACTTACTGTAAGTGTACGTGCTATCTGGGTTATGGTTTAAGCAGATAATGAGGCAGAAACAAGAAAAAATTTGACGAAAATGTCCTTTTAAAGGACCCTGACCTTCAAAACCATGAGCGACCCACAAACTAATTATGCTGATATATGTACACCTAATCAAGAAGTATCCATATTTCAAAATAATAATAATAATCAGGGAACACTCATGAATTTAGAAGTAGAAGAATGATATAATGTGCAACATTGATCCATTACCTCGAACTTTGACCTCCTCTCAAGGTTAAACAAGTAGGATTGAAGAAAAACTGAAATTCACTTTTTCTTATCATAGTACTACTAACATATCCTGAAAGGTTTTTTTTTTGTTATTTTTTTTAATCGAAGACATCAACTATCACGCCCCCATTCAATTTGGCCCAGTTCGTAAATCGAACAATAACCGACGAGCCGGCGCTGAGCGCCCTTACTCCTCCATCGAAAGCTTCCCATAAAGGGGTTAACTTTGACTGGGAATAAATCTGAACAAAGTCCTCGCTTGAATATTGGATACTGGGTGCTACAGGAACATAGCAGGATCTAACACATCTGAAAAGAAACAAAAGATTAGTAATCATAATAAAAACAATTTTAGAAAAAGGAATAACATAATAGCACAATAAACATGGACAGAACAAGGACAAAACAAAATGCAGAAAGCATTGTCAAAATAAATCAGTCAGTATTGACATGTCAAGTTGACATGCAAGTCAAAATTACCAATCTGGATCTTGATAGATCGTACTGGAATTGGCCCAGTTTTTTTTTTTTTTTGTTTTTTTAAAGGATTTCAAATACTTTAAGAACAGATTTTCTATTCTTGCGAAAGTGGGATAAGTCTGTGTGTAAACTGTACTAGAATTTCTCATCCTTTTTCATGCTTCAAGACGGTAAAACACCAAGGTTTATTTAATAAGGAATCTAACTCACATTTGTGGGAATATATTTTAAAATGTTAATTGAAATAAACATGTTAATTGAATATTATATTTAATTTTATACCTGGAAAACGATCTTTTTTTATTTACACTAGTCAATTTATTTTAAGAAAATACAATAAAATTATTTCTAACAAAATAACGATCCGGTTAATATTGTTCATGAAATCTTTATTTTTTTATTAAAATAAACAAAACTTTTTAATCCATTGACAAACTGATTTTTCGTACAAACTTTGACTGAAAAAATATTTTTAATAATTTCTCATTTTCTTCGTATGAGTATAGTTTCTAATTTGTATTACATGATTCATACTAAACAATTTTGTGCAACTTATATAAGCGAAAATCTCAGACCCATAATTGTGTACAATATAGGAGAGACTGGAGGTATAGTTTTCCAACGAGGTAAGTTTTCCACCGGAGCTTTTATTCTAAAAAAAGGTGCAAATTCCCAAGACATCTACCAAACAACGTATGTATTTGTATTTATTTTTTTATTATTACTTTTTGAATCTTTAGCAATACCTCCGGCAACCTAGGAAAAGAACATCAAACTACAGTTACACAAAAGGTTGATTTACATAATTTGCTGAAGTTTAAAGTGATCCAGATGATAATAAGTTTATTGAAATTTGTTAAAATAAATTTTCAGTTCGATAAATGAATTTTTTTACAATTTTTACCAATATTCTAGGTATAATACTCTTCTGTCGGTCTATTTTATTCAGAATAAAAAGTGTATAAAAATAAAATGTTTTGTAAGTGTGTATTAAGAATAATTGTAACATTTGCTCCAACTATTCTTGACAGTCTGGAAAAATATACTCAGCAAAAGGGGCACGTTTTCCAGCTCAACGCATTTTCAGCTAACCACTTGCTAAAAAAAATACATTAACTTTTTAAAAAGTTGAAAAATGAATCACCAAAATGCATATTTTTTATTTTTTGCAAATTTATAGGTATAATATTTTCGCAAAAATATAAGTTGCACGAAATTTTTTAGTTTTAAATCTTGTAAAAAAAGTTAAGAAATATCGTTTGCATGGAAGAAAATGAATATAATTACCGTTAATACTCATATATATATAATTTATTTAAAATCAATATTTTGCGCAAAAAATTATACAGTTTGTCAAATTACCTACAAGTTTTGTTTATTGTAACAAAAAAATAGAAATTTTATAAACAATATCTCTATATAATATAAAATTGTAATTGTCGTACGCTTGAAAGCCACGTGACTTACGCGGCTTCAGCCAATCAGAAACGCTGAAAGTAAGTGTGGTGGTGTGCTTGTTTTGTGCCAGGGCTGCTTCAGCTTGCGTTCCGTGGCTTTGGTAGAGAAAGTTTCTTAGCGCTAGAGCTACGTGATGCCCTGGAGCAGTCCCACGAAAACTAGCTTAATTTTCAACTGTTGGCATCGGTCTTGAGTTTCCGGCCACGGATGGTAAACAGAGACATAACATAGAGTGGACTGCGCATTCATAGTAAAGCAGCTTAGGGATGGAAAACCAAAACCGGTTTTCAAAAAACCCGTGGTCCCGGTTTTGATTGAAAACCGGTTTTTTTGTATGAGGCCCTACGGTACCGAAAACCGGTTTTTTAGGAAAAAACCGATGGAAAATGGAAAACCAGTTTTTTCTAAAAAAACCGCTATCCCTTGCAGATTAGCATTATGTCCTAAACATCATAAATCGCCAAGAGGGGAAAGGTTGCTACATATGGCAACTTAACGCTACCGTTTCGTTAAGAACTATTCCAAATTGTCGCAAGACCTGAATATCAGCTAGCAAACCGAAGTGGAGACTACCATCAATATCCATGTCACGTGGGTTTCTACCAATCACGGCAGCTTGAATTTTTTTTAAATGTTTTTGCGGACGATTTTTTGAGCATTGTTGGAATTTTTCTCTTTTGGCTTAAATAATAAATATTTAATTACATTCTTTTAATCTCTGAGCATGTTAACAATCGTGAATGTTGTACTCTTAATTCAGTAACGTTTTGTGCAAGATGCCAAATGCTTGTGAATTCCTAATTGTAAAGAGGGGTATAAAAAAGGATTAGTCACACTTTCACGGGTAAAATTTATTTAGTTCTGCATACATTTAGTAATTGTGTGTTCGTCATAAACTATAATTTCTATCGAGGGAATTTATTCTAAAAGCTCTTTTATACTGAAGAATCATATTCATGATTAAATCAACGTTGTTAGAACTCTAATTATAATAAATATTTTGGGCCAAGTCAATTAAATTAATGGTCTGAACATTGACAGCTTAGAAGTAGAATATTTTTTTTTACAATTTGGTCAAAACGAAACCTGTTTTTGCAATCGTAGTTTTTGAGTTATTTATATTTAAAAAGTAGAGCATTTGTTGAATTTGGAATATGTTGATGTGTTTTAGAAAGTTGATTTATTCCAGGTGAAATAAAGGAAGAAGCAATATTTCAAAATATATATATATTTGATTTTTTTTTAAATAAAGGAAGAAGCAATATTTCAAAAAATATATATATTTAATTTTTTTTTTAATCGGACCGTTAGAACGAAAGTTATAGAGACGGCAGAAAATATTCACCATGTCAATACCAACTTATATTACAGCAACACTCTACATAAACCTACTAATGTTCTTTTAAATTAAATTTTAATAAAGAGTCCACATTCAATTGTTCAAGTAATCTTAAATAGACGCACAAAATCAAAGAAATAATCTTAAGAGGTACTTAAAATACTATCGATTCATCCTTGCTCCTTTCCAAGCTTCTTTATCATAACATTAGATTGTCGGCCTCTGTGTTCAGGTCGTTGTGGAAAAACTCGCCAAATGGTAAACTCGCCATAGATGCGAGCCAAACGCGACACAGTCATGTGACTGTGTAAGTTATAGATGTTTAGGACACTTTAGGTTTGCCAATGCGCAGTCCACTCTATGTTATGTCTCTGATGGTAAAAACCATAGAGTTAGGAAAGAGAATAGAGCGGTCTATATGTATGTGTGTAGTAACGCCGAAAAGAAGCAGGCTAGAGCGGTGCATCTTAGGATATTCAGTGACAGTTTCCATAGTTTCGGCTACTATGTTATGCGCGGTAGCTGAAAAAAATGCTAAAGCGGTGCATCTTGGGCTACCTCAGTGCCGGTTTGTTATGAGCAGTAGCTCGAAAAACCTGACAACCCTGCTTCAATAAATTTGAATTAATCGACCCAAAGACATTAAATAGAATGGACTGCGATTCTCATAGTAAAGCAGCTTAGGGATGGAAAACTGAAACCGTTTTTTTTTTTTTTTTTTTTTAAAAAAAAAAAACGTTGTTTTGGCCCCGGTATTGACAGAAAAAACTTTTTTATGAGGCTGGTCTGAACCGGAAACCGGTTCTTTAGGGAAAAAAACGACGGAAACCGGAACACCGTTTTTTTCTCAAAAACCGCCACCCCTTGCAAATTAGCATTATGTCCTAAACATCACAAATCGCCAAAAGGAGAAAGGTTGCTACATATGGCAACTTAACGCTACCGTTTCGTTACGAACTATTCCAAATTGTCGCCAGACCTGACTATCAGCTGGCCAGCCGAAGTAGTGACTTGCATCTATTTCCAAGTCACGTGGGTTTCGCTTGGTGTTTTTTTTATGTTTTTGCAGACGATTTTTTGCGCATATTTCTTATTTTTTTCTTCTGGCTTTTATAATAAATATTTAATTACATTCTTTTAATCTGTGAGCTTGTAAGCAATCGTGAATGTTATACTCTTAATTCAGTAACGTTTTGTGCAATATGCAAAATGCTTGTGCAATTCCTAATTGAAAAAAGAATTATAAAAAAAGGATTTGTCACACCTTCACAGGTAAAATTTATTTAGTTTTGAATACTTATAGTAATTGTATTCTTTATAAACTATACTTTCTATAGAGGAAATTTATTATAACAGCTCTTTTACACTCTTTTATACTTTTATAAGAATCATATTCATGATTAAGTCAACGTGTTTAGAATTCTAATTATAATTAATCTTTTGGGCCAAGTCAATCAAATTGATGGTCTGTAAATTTACAGCTTAGAAGTAGAATATTTTTGGTAGAATTTGGTAAGAAAAACCTGTTTTTGCAATCGTAGTTTTTGAGTTATTTATATTTAACCCTTTCAGTCCCAGTGATGCCATTTGGAATCATCACTTTCAATATTTTTTCCAAATGTTTATATCCCGTTATGACATCCTAACACACATCATTCGATTCTTCACACTTTGTTCAATTAGACAATATTTTACATTATTCTCAATAGAAGTCAGTTCCATATATTTAAAACACAATTTAAACTATTTCGGTTAAACTCATTACTAAATTTTTTAATAATATGGTAAGATACCTTAAAATATATATATCGAAGTGTTTTTAGGTAATATATATATTTTTATTTTGTTGCTTTCCACAGTTACAAAATTCTGGCATTGTTTCAAAAGCCATATAAAAAATCAAAGTGAATTTTTTTTCTTATGGAACTCTTATTTTTCACCTAAAATAGGCTTATTTTGTGAATATCAGATGTTTCTGTAGTGTAGTAAATTTTTGCGACTGAAAGGGTTAATATGTCGAACATTTGTTGAATTTGGAATATATTGATGCGTTTTAGAAAGCTGGGTATATTCCAGGTGAAATAAAGGAAAAAGCAATATTTCAAAAAGACCTATTTGATTTTTTTTTATCGGACCATTAGAACGAAAGTTATGACGGCTGAAAATATTCACCATGTCAATCATCAACTTATATTACAGCAACACTCTACAAAAACCTACTTAAGGTTCTTTTAAATTAATTTTTAATACAGAGGCCACGTAATTCAATTGTTCAAGTAATTTTCAATAGACGTACAAAAGCTAAGGAATAACCTGATTGATATCTATTAAGAAGATCTTTAAAAAACTAACGATTCATCTTTGTTCCTTTCCAAGCTTCGTTATCATACCATTAGATTGTCGGCCTCATGTGTTCAGGTCGTTGTGGAAAAAATTCGCCAAATGATAAACTCGCCATACATGCGAGCCAAACGCGACACAGTCATGTGAGTGTGTAAGTTAGATAGTGAGGACACTTTAGGTTTGCCAATGCGCAGTCCTTTCTATTTAATGTCTCTGGATCGACCCCTCTGCTCCTCCTTCCTAACTCTATGTTAAAAAAAAAAAGCCGAAGCCAATGCATCTTCCCTTTTTCGTCTTGCGCACTCTCCCCGCTGGTCGGGACCTTTTAACTAAAATATCTTCCCGATTATTCTAATTAATTTTTGAAGTATGAAATTAAAAATATTGATTTAGTAAACAGTGAATGAATCACCAATTCAGTTCTTTAAATGTTTTTTGTGAAGATTAAACGCACTGAGCCAAAGGTGGTAACTAAATAAGCTTAAGAGTTTGACGTCATCGCATCGACCAATCAAATCGTTTTTCACTGGTGATGAATAATTTATGTTTAATGAGCAAGAAGCATGTTTTATTCAATGCAGATTGTATAGATGAGCATTCCTGCATTGGCAGTACCCACTTATTAGTCTTTAGTGTTTGTTTGCGGAGCAAACAAAGATGAATTACATAGCAATTCTAGGGGGTTGGCGAGCGGAAGCGAGCAAGGGCGAAGTTCCCTACCAGCCGCGAAGCGGTTAATGGAATTGCGCAGCAATTCCGGGGGTTGGCGAGCGATAGCGAGCAGGGGGCGGAGCCCCCTAGTTAACCATAAGAACAAATCTTGTTGTTGTTTTTTCTTTAAACGCTTATCTCTCTTAATATTTTATTTAGTTCTTTTACAGAATTTTAGCTTTTGTTAAGTAAATATTTCTTTAAAAATACTTATCTTTTTATGGGTTTTCAAGATTAAGCTTTTCCAAAACAGTTTTTTTTTATCTTTGGATAAATTCTGAAATACCATATAATTTTATTAGAGGTTTTATTTTTGTGCGAAATGTGTGCCGTAACACTTGAACTAGTAATAATTAGTCAAAAGCATTCTACCCTTTTTGTAGTATTTTATGAGGATTGCAAAAAAAAAAAAAAAAAAAAAAAAAAAAATACAAAGTGCCTCAATCATTTTGTCCAACCCTTGATGTACTGTAAATAAAATAAATAACAATAGCAACTTTGTTTGAAAAAACGTTACGATTTTTTTATGTTTTACCTAAGGACACATTATTATAGACGTCTGTATGTATAGTATTAGTTCTTTGCCTCTGTAAGACGGATTGCATCATCCAAGGCCATACGCGAGTCATGGCCATAGATATCATGAACGGATCTACAAAAAAAGAAAATAGACATTACGGTGCTTTTCTCATTCGGAAAACAATAACATAAAGTAGTTTTTCTTAACATTGTATCACTTTTTTTTTAAAGTTTTTGAATAGGTATTTGGAAGACTTTTAAACGAATTACTGAACTTTTAAATACTGCTCATAGCATGGTCATAGATTTTTTTTTATCATGATGTCAATAATTTTTAGCAAATATATTTTTTTTTACCGAGGTTAAAAACAATCACATTTACTTTTAATTTTTATATCTCATATGGTTTCTTAAATTGAATATAATTAAAAAACTTTACCATTCCGTTTCTTCAAAATTTTAAAATAAATCAATTTATTACTTTCACTTCTAGTTTATATCTACACCTCTTGGGAAATTGTTACTTTCATTTAACTGTCATGTCTTTTAATTACAAAGTGCAATTACACTCTTGCAACCTCGAATTTCTGAAGACTTAATTTTACACTCTTCTAATATGATTCCTATTACATTTCTAAAGTTCTATAATGAATTTATGTTCAAATTGTTTCATTTAACATGGTATTAAATCTAAATATCAACATTTATAAACAGAACAAAAATTTTAATAGCTACTGATGAAATGTGCTATCCATGGATGGTCAATTGCATTGCATTTCAAAATGCAATGAAAATATGTTAATGTTCAAAATTATCAACAAATAAAAAGTAGTAATTTTCAAAAGAGGCTGCACTTGATGGTTCATCGGTAAATCGTACAGGCAGTGGGAGAATAACTGATAAAACAAATGCAAAATAACTGAATATTATTGGGTTTGCATTTTAAAGACTAGACTAACTCTGAAAATTTAAATTTTGCCCATCCTAAAATTGCATAGTTTAGTTGAAATTTGTTCAATAAAGATTTATTTGCTTTTTAATGATTATTGGGACTCAAGGATACCTAGTCTCACTTCTCAAATCTTACAATACGTTGTCTTACGTATTTATTGCTGACTTTTCATAATTTTTGAGCTTATTTTTATGACAGTAATAAATAAGTCAGAAACTCATTTATTTTAGATCTAAGTATTGTTAGAATATACAATTAAGCTATAAAAAAAAACTGACCAAATGTTGCTAGATTTTTTTTTAGTTGGTCACAAAATGGATTTTCGGTCCAAATTTACACCTGTGTTTAGACTAGACAAGTGTTTTATTCCATAAATTTACTTGTGGATTTTTTTTTATTTCTACCTGCTGATTTCGATCTTCGAATAAAATTATTCAATTAACAAAAATTGGAAAAAGAGCTTGATAAAGGGCTGGTTAAAAAAAATTTAAAAGGAAAGAGCAGGGGGTTTTCCCACAGACACCCTGCAGTTTCGCACACTAACACTTTCATTAATTACATAGTTATAACCTGAACAAGCTCACAAGCTGGAATATATATGTACCATACTATACCATACCATAGTTATAATGTAAATAAAAATTTATGATAAACAGATCTTAATAAAAATAGATTATATTCTAAACCTACAGTAATATTAGTCATGTGCGAAAGACTTTTAGAGAAACGTTCGACAGTTCACTTATGGAACCAGGATGCTCTTCAAATCCTGAACGGGCTAATTCGATTCAATAAGCACTTAAAACCGTCTCGGAAAAGAATAAAAACTGCTACTTGTACAAAAACAAAAGATTTTTTTTGCGTTCTGTCTGGGAGAACGAACTCCTTTTTCGAACAGTGCGTATAGAATGGCGGGAAAGTGCAAGTGGGAGCTGTCCTTGTAGACGGACATTCACCATTCTTTTCTTGGCCAAGGTCACCTTATCTCTATGCTACTGTCACGCATCGGGGCAAAACAGCGGACAAATAAGAACAGGGAAAAAATTTCGTACACAAACTGAGACACCAACAATTATTAGGGAAGAGTTTAAAATATCAAAATGGCAAAATATATATATGTCACATCAAAATTTTGTACCATTTCATGTACCAGAATGTTCAGAAATTTGTAGCCTACGGTTCTAGTGTATATTAGCGTTTCGAGATGGCGCTACGATTGGTTTGCATTTCAAAAACATCATAAATTATATATTTAAATATTTACTTTAGTAGAATAATATCGTTCAAGTTATCGTTAGTTTTTAGTTCGCAATTGAATGGAGTTTTACTAAAACTTTATTCGAGAGAGGTCGTCCGTATCGTCAACGCGTCTTATTTCAAAGCCAAGGCATATATTTTCGTGTGAAATGAATATACATAACTTATTCATATTTTTTCCTTAAATATTTGTTGAGATATTACTAATGACTATAAAGAAAACTGAAGGGTCATAATTAAACAAGTTTTTTTTAAAAAAAAGCTTATACAAAAATATCAAGCAAATTTTTCCTATGATATGCAATAGCCGAACTTTAATATACATAAGTGCTATATATTATTTTTATTTAAAATTTTTTAATATTTAAATTAAAACAATATTGTTTTAAAAGTAATAAATGGTTTATGAGTAATGTTTTTTACGGTACAAAGATTCATAATTAATGGGACCAGAAACTCCTGCTTTCAGCGGAACAGTCCCCCCGGACAAAATGTCCCAGCCCCAAGCCTGCACAAGCCTGAAAATATTTGTATACCAACCAACCATATAGACGGGATAAGTTGAGAATAATAAAATTAACGAATATAAACGGATGAATGGGGGGGGGGGGGGGGGGTATCTCCTTTGGATAATTCCTTTTAAAATGTTTAGGTTGTTTTAGATGTAATTAATAATATTTTATAATGGAGGCGACCTCTTAAATAAAAATTAACATTAACTACCCAGCTAAATATGCTGTTGCTGATAACATGAGAAATAAAAACAAGGTAAAGCTAGGATGATAGACAGCCAATTAACAAGGGAAGGTACTTTTCATTTTGTGAAACCGTATTAATATTTTTTTTAATTAGTACAAAAAACTACGTTAAAGGCATAAGTAACTCAATTCTCTACCAAGTTTTTGCTATATAAACAGCAAAAATAATTTTTCTATTACCTAAATAATTGGAAAGTTCTATTCATAATATATATTTCATTTAAATCATTATAAAAAATATGACTCATAGACATTCAATTTTTGTCATGAAGACCTACTTTTTTATAGTTTTACTTGCAAACATAATTTTTTAATGCTGAAAATGGACTAATTTATCAAATTTTTTAAAACAAACGAAAAAAGTGTATTAAATATACTAGGAAACTTTTCTACAGTTTCCAAACAATGACTTTATAAATATCCACTAAAATTTTAAAATATGCACCTGCTTAAATATTTATCCGTCCATGAATTTTAAAAATATCCATTCAACTATTTTTCAGAAAAATTACAGGTAGTGAGGAAATCATTTCCTGTTACCTTACGCCAACAAACCACTTCTTTATTGTCAAAGAAAACACAATTGTCAAATACATCACAATAAACAACAGTTATTTTGACAGGAATAAATTAGCACTTTTACGCAATTGTTTTAACCTTCTCTTTTTAACCTTATTCAACTAATTGTTAAGGATGCTTTTGTGAAAATATTTATTATTAACTAATATACATTCCTCCAGGGAATATTTACCAAGCTTTTGCAAGACATATATAATAAGTTGACAAATCATTACGATTGTCTTCATGTTTGCAGGCGAAAGTAAGCCCGCTTCCTTATGAGTTAATTTTTTTGTCATAAAATTTAAAGTACGGAGGTAGAACTTATGTTTAGAAACTTGCTTCCTCTTACTGTATTAGACTATTAGAACTAAATCAGTTGAACAAAGAGGGCTAGTTCTTGTTTGCGAAACGTAAATGATGATTTCAGGAAATACCTTTTTCAAGTCGAATTTCTCATCCTTTTTCATGCTGCAAGACGGTAAAACACAAAGGTTTATTTAATTAAGAATATAACTCGCATTTGTGGGAATATATTTTAAAAAACAGATGAAACCGATTTTACTTTTGTGCATCCCATTTAACCATTTCAGTCCCAGTGATGCCATTTGGCATCATCATGTTTCTAATCGTAATTTTAGAAAATAATAGAGCTGACTTGAAATTGGGATTAATAAAAAATATTTTGTAATAGAAAAAGTTTGAAGAATCGAATGATGTGCTTTTTGATATCCTAAATGGCTATAGACGATCAGAATTTTTTTTTCTAAAATGATGGTATGGTATGGTATGATACATATATATTCCAGCTTGTGTGCTTGTTCAGAGAACCGCTTATAAGCTTTCGTCAAGTGTGACAGACACAGAAAGAATTTTTACAGTCACAAAGAAATGAATAACACATAGACAAATAACAACATTCATTGACAGTCACAAACATCCATGCCTGACCGGGATTCGAACCCCAGCAGCTCCAAAGGCTGGTACACTAACCATTCAGCCACCGGGGCGGCTAAAATGATAGTGCCAAATTGTCATTGAGACTGAAATTGTTAAACCTCACGAAAAAGGTAATAAGAATAAACCTCAATGACTTACAATGAAGGAGTATCAAACTTGACAGCTCAGCGCTTGCGAAACAAAAATGCTATTAAAAAAAATAATAATGAAAGAGTAAATTTTCTAATCGGGTATACAGGGTGATCCAAAAAGTCAATCCCGACAGACAAAACCCGTTAGCCAAATTCCCGACAACAAAAATTTAAAAAATATTAATGCAAATTATTAATCAAAATTACCCTTAAGGGGTCATAGGAGTCTTAAAAATGTGCAAAGAAGGTACTACAAAGTATAGTTTGATCTTTCATGTAATTTTTTAACTACTCAATATATAAGTATAATTTTTTTACATGTAATTCTGCAAGAATTATTTAATATAAAACAAATTTTTAAATTTATGAAACTTTAGCCAAAACTAAAATAAATGATATTAAACATAAAGCTTTTTGAACACATTGGGATTAGGCTTGCGCGGCAAATTTTGAGGTCAAAATTGAAAAAATGACCAAGAAAATGACTTTATATTGTACAAATATGTACAAACATAGACATATCTAAATTCTCAGCTCAATTTTAATTAGAAATTATTTTTTAAAAAAATTAAAATCAAAATTTTAAAATTTTTGTTAATTTTTTTAGAAAAAAGTTCCTAAAATCAAATTAAAATTGAGCTGAGAATTAAGGTATAAGTCTTTGTTTGTACATATTTGTACAATATAAAGTCATTTTCTTGGTCATTTTTTTCAATTTTGACCTCAAAATTTGCCGCGCAAGCCTAATCCCAATGTGTTCAAAAAGCTTTATGTTTAATATCATTTATTTTAGTTTTGGCTAAAGTTTCATAAATTTTAAAATTT
Source organism: Hylyphantes graminicola (assembly GCA_023701765.1). NCBI lineage: Eukaryota > Metazoa > Arthropoda > Arachnida > Araneae > Linyphiidae > Hylyphantes > Hylyphantes graminicola. The sequence goes on from CM043123.1 coordinate 15,169,790, forward strand.
GTTTTATATTAAATAATTCTTGCAGAATTACATGCAAAAAAATTATACTTATATATTGAGTAGTTAAAAAATTACATGAAAGATCAAACTATGCTTTGTAGTACCTTCTTTGCACATTTTTAAGACTCCTATGACCCCTTAAGCATTCCGGCATTCATTTTGTGATTTCGAAACGACCACGTCGATAAAATTTGACTGTCGTGTTTATGTCTTGCCGGGACCGATCCGAACTTGGGTACTAAATCACGTAAAGAATATCAAACTTTTGGATCACTACATAAAGTTAAAAACTATCATGATATCCTTTAAAATAAGAAGTCCTTGTACACTCTTAAAGCAAAAGAGTGAAATCTCATGAAAATGAAAGAATGAAAATTTAACTCAGACTGAATTAAAATCACTCTTTTGGAGTGATCTTGGCGGAGGTTTAACACACAAAGTATCCACTCCTTTCGGAGAAGTGCATTTTCCAGACTGGAGGAGTGAAATTAACTCAGACGGAGTTAAAATTGCTTGTTCGTTTTAAGAGTGCACATGAGAGAGAAGGGGGAGAGGAGAGAGAGAGAAAATATCTTGGTTTAACTCATTAGCTGCGTCAACACTCGGTATATATACTTCTTTAAAGAACCCATGGAGGAATGAACGAACCTGCTTCTACGATCATGATTAATCGATCGAAAAACACAGAGTTGCAATCTACGTTATTATTCACAAACAGCTCTCTTCTTTTTCGGTTATTTTAAAACTAACAAATCACGAGAAATAATATCACCAAAATATAAATTCATCCTTAACATCAATTATAAATAATTTTAGAGGACAATAGGAAACGCGAACTTTCAAGAACGGGGAGTTTATCTTTTAAAAAAAATAGGTTAAAGCCACTTGCTCTTCTTTACAACTAAAGTTCAATTGTTTTCGTCTACAGCTGAAGTTGTAGTTGCTCTAACATTATGGACACATCATTGCTGAACTTGATGTCTGAAGGCATGCAACCCAGCAAATTCTTCAAAAATATTGTATCACCAAATGCTTTAAAATCGAATGACGGACAAACAGAAAACGTGCATATTTTTAGACCTTGGTCACTGCGGTCTTGGAATATGGTCACTGCGTCTGAACTCCTATTCCTTCCCTTCTCCGTTGTATTCACGACAAATGCAGTGATATGACACCAAATATAGGAACCTCTCTTCCTTATTCATAATTATGTTAAACCTAATTAACGGTATTTTTAAAATCAAATTTAGATACTCTTCCTATTTCATTCTGATCGTTGCTAAAAACACGCTACTCTGATATTCATAGAACTTGAATCGAGTTTTTGCACTTCAAAGTCCAAAAAAAGAACAACCCTGAAATGTTTCAAAGAGTTTTAGCTCATGAGAGTTCAAGTTCAGGTGTTATATCAGTTCAAGTCTTCACGTGACTTCAAATCTTTTTTTAGTCTGTCAATTCTGGCTTGTTAGTGAAGTCTAACAAGAAAAATACGCCAGGAAAACGGGAGGATTTTTTTCGTGTCGCTCCTTATAGACGCTAAGCTGTCTTTATTTATATAAAAAAGAGCGAACGTTTCAGACACATTGAGTATACCCTTAAATAGTCTTAAAGCATCAAGGTTACCTTATCCACATCCACAATTGAGCCACTATATAACATAGTATATAATTCAACAACTACACTGCTCAAAACAATTAGGGGAGCACTTTGCGTACTTTTGTTAACCCTTTCAGTTTCAGCGCTTTGCTTTTTATTCTAAAAATCTAAAATTTGTGAAATAGATTCATTATGCATCCAGAATGAAATGGTAAAAAACAGGCGGAAAATATTAATTTTTTAAACTAAAACTTAAGGGGGGGGGGGGGGGGGAATTGTAATCAAAAATTTAGAAAAAATTTTAACAATAATTTTTTCAAATTTTATTTGAAAAAAAGAGGTAAAATCAATTTTTAAACATCTGATAATGCAAGAGTGAAGAATTTAGGATCAATTTATTTCATAAAAAAAATTTGGGGGTGAATTTTTTTTTACCATGTTTTCATATTTTCATTTGATTAAAACAAACATTATTTACATTCTCAAAAGACATGATTCTTCCATCTAACGATAAATTAGTGCAAGACTGCAAGCTCAGCTTATTGAGAAAAGAAATCGCAAGCTCATGATTCCGAATGGAAACTTTTGGGTTGAAAGAGTTTAAACCATACGCTCCCCTAATTGACGCTCCCCTAATTGTTGTGAGCAGTGTATATATTCTAAAGTACTATGTATCATAAACGTTTTTTTTAATAAATATTTCGGTACGGAATTATAAACATTTGAGGGTTAGGATTAGATCGAATTACTAGAGCTACAAGAGGGCGACAGGAGTTGTAATTTAGAACCACAGTCAAAAAAGGCACAAGCCGACACCCGAGTAAGCACCCAACGCAACTTATAGGACCGACATCATCGCAGCGTCCGAACTTAAGAGTACAATTAACTTTCTGTCCCTCTATACGGGGTAGTATTATTTCGTAGGACTTTTAAGCTGCGCATGATTCAGTTTATAGGTCGGCAGTAATTTTGACAGTGCCCGGGCCTAAACCGGGGACCTTTCGCATGCAAGTTAAGCGCCTTATCGACCGGGCTCCCTGTTCTCCTATATTAGCAGTTCATATTAAAACCAGAAAAGATATAATTTAGGATCCTTCGATCAAAAGGATGGAATGGTGCCCTAGCCCTAGAAGAACAAGGCGTGGCCATTTCAAGAAACAAGCTTTATAGTACATGGATACCGTTATCAAGGTCATGGCAAAGATAACTCATGGATTTATTGCCACCATTGTTTTTATAGCGATGAGATAGTAAATTTAGGATTGTTACAAGAAAAATAAGAATACAACAACGGGTGGTAAGGTGTCATAAAAATATGGGTGGGGCGAAACGAACGGTAAATGAAAAAAATATAGAACGTTGAAATATAAATATATACTACTTGATACTTTAACCTTTCTTGGGGTCGACAGTCCCGACAATCCCACTTTTAGAAATTGCTTTCAATATTTTGTGTAAAGTTATTTATTGAAAATTAAAAAAAAAAATATATGTAGTCAAACTAATTTTAAAAAGTGGGATTGTCGGGACCTGTAAGTCGGCTACATTTATCACTTAAAAAATCAGTTTGTAAAATATTCAATACAACCGGAGAAATGTGGATTAGAATATTTTTTTTCTCCATTGGATTAATACTGATGCACTTTGCTTTAGAAACCAGCGGTCCAGCTCGCCCATTCCCCTTTAAATGTTATACCCGCATAGTACAGAGGAATACGTGAGTCAAAACACAAAGAAATGCCTTTCTTTGAATCAAAACAAGTCAATCTGTAGCCTTACTAACATTCTCTGAAGGCTAATTACAAGTTTTTTTTAATTATTTGCCTCAAGTTTTTCGTTACACAAGTCCACTTTGAGTTCGACCTCAATTGCGTACTTGCATCAGATCAGAGGGCATATTGAACAAAGACTTTTAAATTGCCCTCTAGCCAACGACGTTTGATGTAATGAATCCCTTTGCCCTCGTTTTGGACCACATTAGAAGAATTGATAGACAGATCCTCAGCAAGACCTTGGTGAAAGGTAAGTTTCTGGTAAAAGTGTTTTGTAAAACTGTGGTAGGAAATTGTTCTTATTCGAACCATTGCCATAAAATTAAGTATTGTTTTCATTTATCATAGCACGTTTTGCACTCTTTTGCGTCTACTGCATGTATTGCTTGTCAGCCTCAAGTTACGATACTAGTCTTGGATTTAAATTACAGATGATGCAGAATAATCCAATTAATTATCATTTACGGTTCAATTAGTTAATCTGAAATCTTAAAATAACAATAATGGTTTAAGATTATTCACAATTTAATATCAACAGGACCTTAAGAACCCAATAGAAATCACCTTTCTACCACGTTTGCATATTGATTGTTAATTTAATTTTTCTATGGATCTCAAGGTAGATTTCAACAACTAATGTTTTGAGCTTGTCAGTAATTTTCACTTGCATTAGATTAGATAAATCTCATAATTACACAATATTCCGCTATATCCTAAGAGAAACTGAAGTCGCCTCAGGGAGTCGTTCCTCACACTTTGTCTTAAATTTTCCACAAGTAAAAGCAGCTTTCTCAAAGAATTTGCCCCACCTCTGTCTCGTATGTGATCCTGATGACCCAGATATGAGCTTCTTTAATTTCCCCGTCTTGAGACAGAAGCCCCCAAATGAGGCCCGTTCTTGACCATGGCCCCCTTATTAGCCGCTTTGGAGCTAAGAGAAACCCGCTGTTACCACAGCAGCGGAAAATTACGGTTAAATAAACGGCAGCAGTCTGTCCGTCTCTGATTAACTATAATTGATATTAGTTACAGACATTTTTTTACCTTAATCTGTTTGAAACCGTTTAGGGGAGAGTGTTGTACCTTGGGACACTGACAATTTCTAAGAATCTATTGGCAATATTCATTATTCATACATTGTTTATTTCTAATAGTAGCCTTAACCAACAGACATCATCAAAATAAAATTTAACACTAGCATCATTGAATTGATGAATTGGTGACAAAAAATAATATTTCATTACCCCAAAGTAATTATTTTTCTCATTCTAATATAATTTTTTACCTTTGTACTTTTACAAAATGTCAACTGCTTTTTATTTTCTTCATAAAAGAGAAGATTTTAAAATATTTTGGTTATGAGAAAATAATGATAATGCATTTAGATTGGCTACTATCTTGCTTTTATTTAAACCATGTAGTGTGTTGTACCTTGGGACAGTAAAGCATATTGTATCATCATATAATGTTAAATAATTTGGACTTGCAATTTTGCTCTATAATTTAAATTATTCTTGAATTATGAAGTTTTATTTGTGTATTTCCTTGAAAAAACAATAAAGTTTGTTTCCTGACACAAATTAGTTCAAGTGTATGACTATTGACTGAATTATAAAGCATGTCCCAAGGTACAACATCATATTGTACCTTGGGACAGTTTATCCTCTCTACTTTAAATGAGTGTCAATTTTTCAAGCTGCCAGAATTTAAAAAAAATATATTATAGAGGAATATATTGGTGTTTTGAAATGCTGCTTTAAAATTTTTATTTTGACTATAATTATGGAAGAAAAAAATTAAAATGTAAAAATTGTCCCAAGGTACAACACTCTTCCCTACTCTAAGAATGGTTACGTAACCGTAAATATTAGCGAAACTTTGCATATATTTTTATGCAAAATTAGAATTCTGTATACATCTTTTTTCATACATATATAATGAACCATCAAAAGAACTCTATTGTGACATTACAACAATCCAAACCGAATTATATCACACAAATAAATATTCTTTCAAAGGTTCTATTTTTATTTTAAATAAAGTTTCTCGTACGTTTGACGAAATGGCGACAGTGAAAATACTGAACGAAAATGGAATTTGCATGTTATTTCAGTGTAGATTACATTTTTTAGTTATTTAAATTTTAAATAACTTCTAATTAAATTTTTTAATGAAAGGTGCGATGTAACTTAGCCAGATTTTTTCTTCTTTAAAATGACGTATCCCACTTGTTTGTACGACATTTGGTTCGTTTTGATGTGAAAGCTGGTGACGGACGGACTGAACGATTATAAAACCTTCAACTTTTTACGTTATAAAAGTAGTGCGGAAGCTAACAAGGTACACGATGGTTGAAATTTGAACCCCGACCCTCTTCTCAGCACAAGAGGTAGAAACCAACTCGGCCACGAAAGATCGTCCCACAGGTACCGTACCGTGCTTAGAGCGGACATTTACATTTTGCGGACACTCATTTTAGTGCACTTTGGTGCTCAGAGCGGACACTATTTTGAAATAGACGTGTCAGAAGGAGACATAGCCCTTCTAACGCATAAGAATGGGAAGCAGCTGATGTAAGAATTCATTCGTAATTGTCACACCAGAATTTTGATGATTTTCAGGTACAGAGTGTTGTATAAGCTTTTTATAAGGATACATTTTGATAACCAGAACTTAAAGGTTGTCAAATAAAGAAATTTGGAACAAAACTTATTTATATGTATATTTACAGGAGAGATCAAAAAGATAGCAATTGTGCATTCTGTACTTCAAATGACTTGTGATTATAAACATGACCACCCGAGACTATCAAGATTTGGGAAGAAAAAGCGTGGCTGTGAACAATTCAAAGAGAAAACCCCTATGGTGACAAATTACTTTTTTTACAACTGTCAGCTCTGAGCACGTCCGCTCTGACAGGGCCGCCTGGCTCTGAACACTGTCCGCTCTAAGCACGGAACCGTCCCACAGCAACAGTGGAAGAAATTTTGTAAATGAAAACAAGCGAATCATTACCGTTATCGGCAAAAAGAGAAACAACGTTTCTATCAGTTTATATTGAGATGTCAGAACGCCGGATTATTTTGCTGCACAGACCGCTTATGGGTCGGTAAATTATTTTGGCAATGCCCTAGACCGAACCTTAGATCTTACCGACTCGGCTCCTCAGTCCAATAAAGTCTTGTGATACAAATTATTATAAAAATAGTTTTATGTCAGTTTGTGTTATTGTTATTAAATGAAATGTTCGCAGAACTTTTTAAAAATGACCTCAAAATCCTAAAGTGAAAATAGAAACTATTTTATGTATTTATCAGCTACAGCTAGATTATATTTTTCTAATTTAGTCTATTATTTCAATGAAACCTTTAGTTTGTGAAATTTAGTAAACTTACACATATTTTGAAAAATAAAATGATAATTAGGGCAAATGGTGAAGTTTAATTAACTATTTATTAACATAATTTAGGTTGGGATGAATTAATTTAAGCAGTCTCGCTGATAAAACAAATGAATAAAGTTAACAGAAATGCATGAATAGAAATAATGATTCTTTTTAACCTAGTGAAAAATAGCGTGTGTTTATGATTATTATACATGAGAAAATAAAATGGTGAAAATTTTTAACAAAACTCTTTATCGTCTCGTCGATACTGAAAAATTAAATTATAAATATGAGTTTTAGAAATGTATAAAGAGATGACTTTTGGAAAAGAAACAAAATAATATTTGTTTATAATGGAAAATAATAAAATAAAATTATGAATGTCTGTATACATTACAAATAAACAAAATGACCAGAACGCCTCGTCCCTTACCGCCGACGTAACTATTTGACCCCCGATTGTAAACAACATCTCAACCCAATTGATTCCTTTCAAAACCCCCAAGAAGAAAAATAAGAACCTGAAAAAAACTTGTTCCTCATTTTAATTGCTTACATTCTTTCCGTCGAAAAAGAATCTCTCCATTCCAAAACTCCAGCGTGGAACAGAATCCTCTCGAAAAGCGCCTCAGCTGATGTTCGAATCGAATCGCGCGTAGGAAACAAACCTGACAGCTGATTTAGCAGCTGGCTGAGTTGTACTACGATTCGAAAAGTAGTGCCGACTGTCTGGGACAATTCACGTAAAAACCAGAGCTAATGACGGCATTTAAACTCATGGAATCGTTCTAACTAAAGAATTGTAATGTTGATTCATTAATATGGAATCGTAAATCGTTCGAATAATTTCCACACGTGCGCGGAAGGTTTTGGGTGCTTCGGCATCGGCCGTTTCCCGCGCTTTATCCGAGTGAGCGGTGAATCGGTGGGCTTGGCACTTTGTGACGAGTAGTATTTTGGCGCAACTCTGGAAAAAAAAAACACAACATCGAAAAAAGATCGGAGTTCGAACGAGTGCGATTTTCTTGAGAAGTCAGCTCTCGGTTCAAGATGGCTTTTTATCATCGGACCAACAGCGAACGGAAAAGAATGCAGCACGATTATCGGCGACAAGAAGAAGAAGTCATCGGCAGCCTGTGCAGGTAAGAACTTTGAGCGGCATTTTTATTCGTAGTACGGTATCAGCTGGTCTCGCGCGTGTTTTGCTTTTGGCGCGGTTGCTGGAAATTAATCAAAAAGATCGCATAAGCGGAATTAGATATTATGAATTTGATTTTAAAAAGAGACTTCGATCATTTGATTTCTGTTTGTTGATTGAATTGTTATCGGGGAGAAATGGAAAGGAAATGAAATGTTTGAAAGAGGAGGTGTGTCTAAATTTTGGCGCTTTTCGGAGCGCGCCGCGTTTGAATGAGTTTAGGTGGTGTTCATTGAATAGTTGTACTTTTTATATAAGTTGAATAAATTTAAACAAAATGTTGCGATTGTTTAAAATGTTGACGTTTTTAAAGCTAATTTGAAAAACGATTGTTTATTATTACTAATAATAGTTTTTTTTTATATTGCTTCAAATAAATTTTCGGGATTTCATATTACTCAGTATATGTTTAAAATTTTATTTAATTAACTCTGAAGTTTATTTATTTTATCTAAACAATTTAATAAAAAATATTTTTTAAAAAATTTCATGTTTCTTGCTTGATGCTTAAACATTAAAAGCCTATTGATTGGAAAGTAAAAAAAGGACTTTACTTTCACTTAAAAAATTTATCTTGTATGTTTTTGTGAAGACTTGGTTGTGTTTATATTTTGAAATGTATGTTGTGCAAAAACCTTATCATAAAAACTCGGAATTTTCAGTTTCATTTGATAGAAGCTCATTTTATAATGCGTTATTATTAAAATCATTTTAATTGATGCTCTTGGAATTAAAAAAAAAATGCTATTCTGTTAATAAAACTATTTTACTTGAACATTTATGGATATATGACTCGAATTAACTTATCATTTTAAATTTTACAATTACAATACAATGGTGAATAAATGTGTGTTTTTTATATTAAGGCTACAGCACATAATTAAAAATTATCTCTTTGCTAACGTTGTTTTGATTTTCTGATTAAAAATATAACCAATAACGTATTGTATTGGTAGTATACAAGCATACCACATCTCTTAGATTATCTGCTAGTTATATCAATAGTTTTATAATTATAAAATAGGTTTTCAATGTTGTATGAATAATTTATTATAACTAAAGTCTAGTATTAAATTTAAAACAAAAAAAAGTTATAAACATTTTTTAACTATCCTACTACTTGTACTTTGTAAGTTTTGGTATTTAAAATCTAATCGTCGGACAGTGCGAAGTATAACTCGTTAAAACGCATCACTTTGGGAATTCGGAATGTAAAACACTTAACTCGATGAGTTTGCTTTTTTTTCCACGTGCCCAGACCATTTCATGGTGTAAATTTGTGGGTTTCGTTTCCTTTCTAGCTGTGCGCTGTGTCATGGCGCCGGCAAATTTGGCCGCATGCCAACGTTACTTCGGCCGCCGCGGGCGAATAAAATTTGGTCGCAGGGTTGCCAGCCAATATTTCAAATCGCCTTAAATCGGCTAAGACTTTGTATTATTTTATTAATTTTGACATTCTTTATGCTGTGGAAATCTGCATGAACTGAGGAATTTGTACTTTGTTTGGCGAGGTATTTGGCATGGATTGGGTGTCGGTTTTTAATTTCGACTGACATTCCAGCAACATTGGATAATTATATATTTATTTCATGTACAATATTTAAAAAGTGAAATCATTTTATTAAACTAAAACTTAAATAAAATTTATAGGTTTGTGCATTTTATCAAAAATAAATGCGTCGTTGTTACAATTATTGTGAATAGCAAATAATGACTATTGGAGATTTAACATAACTGAAAAGGAATTTTATTATCATTTTTTAAAAAATCTCTATCTAACCCGCGTTGTAAGATATCAATTTGATTTTTTGACAGTCGCCTAGATCAATAGTTCCCGCAGAATCTGTTTAGTCATCACATTTTAAACTTGACCTTTTCAAACTTTCTCATAAAAAATCTGAGCCTCTGTTAGTCGGTGGGAGAGCTTCGAGATTCTTCGCCATATCTGTGATTATTCCGTCCCACACTACCCTACCGTCGACTTCAGACGACCAATTTATCATTTACCCATGTCTAGCAGCTAAATAGAAATGGCTTAATTTTATCCAAAGTTTCCCTGTGGACTTATTAGACTTATACATCTGGCCCGTCCGTGGCCGTGTGGTTAAGGCATCCGCCTCAGGATTCAGCCTTCTCAGGAGTGCGAGGGTTCGAATCCCACCTACTGCCAGTCATCCTATAAATTGGACATCTGTACAGGGAAAGAGTAGAAATCCAACTCGTGACGGATGGGCCCGCGTACACTGGGACAGACGTGCTCGTTAAATCTGTGGAGTCCAAAGTCCCGACTTCGTCAGCGTACGATGTCGCTCGAAGTTCCGTTGGGTGCCCGCTCAGGTGTCGACCTCGTCACTTGAACTGGGTTCTAAATAACAAGGTGTTATTGTCTGTGTTAAAGCTCCTAATGGAGGCTAGAAATAGGCAGCCGGAAACGATTACACTACCACAAAAACAAAATTAATGATAAACAATTTCAGGTTGGACAGCCAACCAGTGTCCCCAGCTACTCTGTTGGAGCAAGAGAAAAGGATAAGAAGAGAGATTGCCAATAGCAATGAACGTCGCCGAATGCAGAGTATCAATGCTGGATTCCAGTCTCTGCGAGCGCTACTTCCGCACCGGGACGGCGAGAAGCTCAGCAAGGTAACTTTCTTATTATTTTATGTTCTCTGTCCGTCCGGTTCGGATTGTCGGCTGTTCCGAAAGAGAGGAACGAAACCTGAAAAGTGTAGTGGGTTGTGGCTGAATAGATTTCGTACTTTTTCTTTGGTAAAGACGACAATCAGAACCAGAGCGTGATGTCACAAAGAGCTTCTGTGGCCTTGAAGTTCAGTTGGCTGTGGTGAAGTCGAGCTTACCATGCAAGGGGCCGTTTAATGTTGTCCAGGGGTCTATTTTTAGATTTCCTAACAGTGTTCTCAAAATTACCAATTACTCTAATTACATAAAGATTTCCTTCGTTGTTCCAATTTGCTCAAAGTAATTCCATAAGGTAGATGTTCAACAAAATACAATTCACAATCAGTCATAAAATTTGAAAAAATATGAGAATGCGTTAATTTTAGACGACATGGCAAGATACCCCAGAAAAAAGTTTTTACCTTTGGACCGACCTTTAGACCTTGGTGCTAAAGTCTGGATCGGGCACTGAATTACTGGATACTTAAATCGTATTTTTATGAGTATCATCTTCTAAATTGAAAAAGCTTGCTTACTGTTATTCTGAACAACATAAAAATACATAATTAACAACATGAAGTGTCTACTTTAATTCCTTAACCCATTCACGACTATGAAAGAACAACTTTACCTTGTAATGCATTAACTTTTTTTTCATCCTGAAAAAATATATTTGTATCTTTAATACTCGTACATTATGGGAAAAATACTGAAAAAAATTAACTGCATTGGAATTTAAATAATTTCAATTTTTAAAATTTTTGCCATATGGCAAAAACCAACTACACTCCTTGCCAACCTAAGTTGTGTAAATAGAAATATGGTGTGGAGATGATCCTACCGCGGATGTAAAGTGTTCCATAAATTATTTGTGAATCCATCCAGAAAACATGTTTAAAACATCAATTTCGTTTAAGGTCTAACAGATTTGAATATTATTTGAGAAAATTTGTGACTATTTTATCAGAATGAAAAGTGTTTCTTGGTTCAATTGTATTCAGATCATTTTGTATGTAAATATTAGCTTACAAGAGTTTCCGACTAACGGGCCACCGCTCTTTTTTCTGCCTTTTTACTCTTTGTTTTTACCCAAGTTAGGTTGGCACGGAGTGAACTCTTCTTTTAAATATAATTTCAGAATGTATAAATAATTTAATTTGTTGAGAGAAATTTATTTATTTGCGAGGCGTAGGTGCAATATGTATGAACAAAGTTTTTCGTGAAAGGTTTAAAGGGAGAAGTAGAAACAAAGGGAAGAAAGAGTACACAAGAAATTTGACTTCCGCCCTTCTAAGAGAAATACATCCTTTAAAAAAAAAAAATCGTAATTTAATGTTATATCCTGTTAATCGAAATGCTATGTATTCAAACTTGTTATCTTAATTTATTGTTTCAAAATGTCTTGGTATATTGAACAAATGAATTGAATATAAAAAAATCGCATTCTGTTCAATTTCCGTGAATTTTATTTTTCTGTGGGAACTCCAAAAGAAAAAGAATTTCCTTAGTTATTTCTAATTTTTCATGGGTAATTGTAGGTCATTTCGATGTTTGTTCATACATTAAAAAGCTTAAATCGAATGATTTTTTTTAAAATATTTTAACAATGATTTTGTTTATAGTAAACTATTTCTTATCTGTGCATTTTTACCTGATTAATTAAAATTTTAATTAACTATATTTTTATTTGTATTTTGGTGATATAAATTTATGAGAATTGACTTAGGGCCACACACAATTTTAGCAAATTTCCAACCGTGAAAGGCTTTTTCTAGTAAAGAAGTATAAAATGTATCAAGCATCGCTACGAAAAATTGTTAAATAAACATCTTATTACGTCAAGTGATATTTTTACGTATGTTATAAATTTACGTTTACTATTCCTTTAAACATATTTTTCATAACATGACCCTTCTCGAATATATCATAAACAGTTATTCAAGAATAAAAACAATCTCTGCAGCAACATTTTGTTCTCTCTAATATTAAATTTAATTTGTATATTAATTATTTGCCTTCTTTAATCACCGTGAGGACTTCCTTTTGCACAGCACTTATTGGTTCTAGTTGACAATTGATACAATTTGATCTCCATAACAGGACAAAGGTTCTTAAGATGTTTACTTAATAAGAAAGTCATTCATCCTTGAAGAGCGCAGCCTTTTATAGTCTTGTTTTGCCGATTGAATGGGTATTTAACTTTCGATTTTGAATAACATACTTTTTTCTTTCTACCTCCTGGGTCGTTCATTTGTCTTGAAAGAGATATTTATTTGAAAACATAAACATGTGTACTATTTTTTACACCAAATTTCATAATATTTTAGCGTTAAAAGTTATTTCATGAAATTTTAAGATTAAAAATTATTTCGTAATGTTTTAGGATTTAAAATTATTTCATAATATTTTAGGATAAAAATTATTTCATAATAAATTTAGGATTAAAATTTTTCATGAGATTTTAGGATTAAAAAGTATTTAATTTTTTGGCGTTAAAACTATTTCATAATATTTTGGCGTTAAAACTTTTTCTTAATATTTTGGCGTTGAAAATTATTTCAGAGTATATTTTAATTATGTACTTTTAATAAGTAATGTTTTTCTTTTTAATAAACACAAACATAACAAAGACATGAAAGATCAGACACATATACTTATATTGCATATATTTAATATTCAATACTTCGTATTAAAATTACGTAATTTCTAAATCCAACTTGTTCGCTATTTTCCGACATTCCATCACACGCAAAATGCGCGTATTTCCTTGGCGACCGTTTGGCGCCATTCCCTAGTTGGCCACTTGCCAATATTCGTAGCCGACCGTTTTGTGCTACAGAGTTTCAAGTCTGGCTGGAATGTAGTATTTGCCAGCTGATATGCAATGGGTCCGTCTTTTTTTAGTAGCCTTGATTAGTCGCTGAGATAAAAGGAATTGGAATTCGCCTTTGGCTCGCGGTGTTTTTTGAAGTCCAGACTGTTTGTTGTTTCAATTTTTCCGATAAAAAATCAATAATATAATTTCCCCAAAATTTTAAACACTATTTTTTATAAAACTGTTGTTGATTTTAAAAAATTAAGAACCCAAAATATTTTGTTGCAATAATCAATATTTAGTTTCAAATAAGTTTGAAAGTAATATGTGATAATTCATTTTTAAAAATTCAAAAAAAAAATTGCTATCTTTTTTTCCCTGAAGGACCAAATTCTATTCTCCAAGTATTTTGGTTCTTTTGATATTATCCGTGTTACACTGTACATTTAGTATCTAGTGGCTGCACACGACGACACTTCCCATTCGTACTATAGCTTGCCTAAAAGTTTTTTTTGGGAAAAAACATTTTAAGGCGCAAACTCTCACTTTAAGATTAAAAATGTCTATATGTGCTGCTTGGAACAAAATTGAAACAGAAAAGTTTCAAAATCTTGTAAATTCAATGAAAAATCACTGAAAGGAAATTAAGTAATAAAAAAGATGCGAAATTATGTCATTAAACGATTATTAAGTCGATTTTCTCTAAACTTTTGAGGCATATATTTTATCTTTCATTATTTTTTCAAATATTAATATCAAAACGCTATGATCGTTATATTTTTTCATCCACACCTTAAAAGTGGGATTTTAATTCTCAAAATAATTTTTCTCTTAATTTTTAAAACACCCTATCCATCAATATAAATAACCTACTCCCATATGTACTCCATTATCAATAAATCACGTGCTAACTCTAAAAACCGCCCTATCTTTTTCTAACCTTGAATTAGTATCTCTTTGAGTGCGACAAGGATGCTTGGCACTGTGCCAAGAGGGAGGCGCAAGAGCACGTGGTCGGATCCCGTTACCATGGCACCCACGCATCGATCCCCTAGGCCACTGAACTCACCTGACTCCAGGACAAGTCTAGGGAGCGTCTGCCCTTCACCCACTCCGCATGTTCAAGGTCGCGAAATTGGACACTAGGGGGGCTAGAATAAAAATGACTATGTATTTCTGGAGTATATAATAATCTGGGATACGAAAGTTAATTTTAACTCTGTTGCAGTTTATTGAAAAAATATCTAGTTACTTAATATGAAAAGTAACTGGTTAAAAATCCTGCGTAGGGAAAGTGTTAAGGGGTCACAGGAGTCTTAAAAATGTGCAAAGAAGATACTACAAAGTATAGTTTGATCTTTCATGTCATTTTTTAACTACTCAATGTATAAGTATAATTTTTTTATATGTAATTCTACAAGATTTATTTATTACAAAACAAGTTTTAAAATTAATGAAACTTTAGCCAAAACTAAAATAAATTATATTAAACATGAAGCTACTTGAACACATTGTGATTAGGCTTGCGCGGCAAATTGTGAGGTCAAAATTGAAAAAATGGCCAAGAAAATGACTTTATATTGTACAAATATGTACAAACAAAGACTTATACCTAAATTCTCAGCTCAATTTTAATTAGAAATTATTTTTAAAAAAAATTAAAATAATTTTTTTTTAATTTTTATTAATTTTTTTAGAAAAAAGTTCTTAATATAATTTCTAATTAAAATTGAGCTGAGAATTTAGGTATAAGTCTTTGTTTGTACATATTTGTACAATATAAAGTCATTTGCTTGGTCATTTTTTCAATTTTGACCTCACAATTTGCCGCGCAAGCCTAATCACAATGTGTTCAAATAGCTTCATGTTTAATATAATTTATTTTAGTTTTGGCTAAAGTTTCATAAATTTTAAAACTTGTTTTATAATAAATAAATCTTGTAGAATTACATATAAAAAAATTATACTTATACATAGAGTAGTTCAAAAATGACATGAAAGATCAAACTATGTTTTGTAGCACCTTCTTTGCACATTTTTAAGACTCCTGTGACCCCTTAAGTAACTTTCCCTACTCAGGTTTTTTGTTTCTGCGTAATATGTAATAGGAATATCCTTATCGAATACTTAGTTGTACGGCCGCTTGGGCCGTTTTAGGAGTAAAAGGAAAAATTTAAAAAAATTGCATTTTTTAAGTTACTTTTAGAAATTTCAAGTTATAAAAGAAAAATTTAAATTTAACCATCCCTTACCGTTTTCAAAGATAACTAAGTTTAAAGAAATAGAGAAAATCGGAAAAAAGTTACGAAAGAAAATTCATTGTTTTTTTTTTTACTTTTGCGATTGGTTAGCTCGGACTACTCCAACCACGTCATTTTTTGAGTGCAGATGCGTTCTCTAAAGAAGGGCTGGGGAGCCCAGTTGGTAAGGCTGACCTTGCATACGAAAGGTCCCAAGTTTGTACTCATTCAAAATTCATTGCCAAAACACTTACCGACCTATAAACGGTTTGTGCCGCCAAAAAGTTCGGCGAATAATAGCCTGTGCATATTGGCGCACGTTAAATATGCTCCGAAGTCCGGACGCCACATTCATACGATGTCACCCTTAAAAGTTGCGTTGGGTGCTTACTCAGGTGCTGGCTTGTCGTTTGTGTTTCTAAATTACCTGTCGCCAATAGCCCTCGTGTAGCTCTAGTGAGACATAAATTCAACTCAACTTAAGGTCTTAATCTAGTGCGGTGCCGTTTCAGCCAACCATCGTATTTTTTTTATTCAACATTTTCGATGCAACTAAATACGCATTCATCCAATCCAAACGCACTTGTAAATAAAAACCTATTAAAACTTTTTTTAAAAAAATTGACTCAAGCTGCGACATGTTATTGTTTTGTAGTGAGTCACACGCAAGCGGGCGGTTACTGAATGAAGCTGCAATTTCTTTCTTACCTGCGTAGTAAATATCAGCTGTCGAATTGGGTCGTTTCCATAGACACCGGTTTCAAAAATAACACGCGTCTGCTTTTGCGGCGGGACGCTCGAATTTCAAAGATTGTTTGACTTGCTTTTTTAAATCTGTTTGTTTGGTCTCTTCGAATCGACGTCGCCCTGCTCTAGAGCTACGCGAGGACCTCGTAATTTGGAACCGCGGTCAAGTGACGAGGCAGACACCTAAACTGTTTAGCGTCATTGTAAGTGGCTCAGGGCTTTGGACAACATTAATGTATGCACTTACGAGGCGTAATTTGCTGTGTTAAAGCTTCTAAAGGAAGCTAGAAATAGGAAGCCGGAAACGATTACAATAAGCATGCATCATTTTGGTGACATTTCTGCCTGTGGGCATAAATTTTATTTCGCTGTCTTTTGGCATAGATTCTATAAAATTCGACAAAAATTAAAAAATATTTTTGACAATTTTAATGAGTAAAATAAATTGATTAAATACGCCATTTTAAAAATACGCCAAGTAGTTGCGCCAAACTCACGTGACTTAGAGAGTTAGTAATAATAATTATGTTTGTGCTCTCGTTCGTTTTTCAATTCTTAGTTCGTTCTTGTCAGAGAGAATTTGGGGTGAAACCAGACAGAAATGCCTACATTCATAAAAAAATTTGAAAGCTATTTTATTTATTATGAAATAAATTATTCTCACAATCATCTTCATTAATCGTTTCTCCATTAAAAAACATAGCCATTTACAGACATTTATTTCCGGATATTACCATTAATTTCTTTTAATCACTAATTGCGAAAATGCTTACACTGGTCCAAAGCTCGGACCGTTTGTCAGCATCAGCATAAAACCACCTGTTCAAAGTTCGGATTTGAATACATCAACAGAAATGTACACCTGCAGATACTGTATTTCAAACAAAATATGCGATGGACACAGATTACCTCCCTTGAAGTGTCATTATTCAAACATAAATATCGTTACCATAAAATGTCTTATCAGGACAATGCGATAACTTACGGAGTTTTTCATTGAGGAAGTTTTTCTTCGCATTCTCTCTTTATGTTCTTTTACACATATTTACAACAATGACAGCGATACAGTCAGGCGCCATAAACTTTGGTATGAATTACCAAGTACATGTACGGAGTTTCATTAATAGTATTTTGTGTGTGTGTGTGTTTGATTTGTAAGTGCATGTCTGACACGTAAACTAAAAAAAAAAAAACTATTTCGGAAAATGCCATACTTGTTTGCAGTTTTGAATATGGGATCTGATTTTGGCATTTAAATATAAAAAATATTTTCGTAATAACTTTTTTTTAAAAAAATAAGGTTTATATTTTGCTGACTTAGCATTGAAAAGCAGAGTTAAATAATATTTATTTCAATATCAAGAAAAGAAATAGCTGAATATCTCAATAGTACAAAGTGTTTCTCCGACTAATTTTAATTACTCTGCCCTCAATCAGCATTAAAAATAAAAAACAATCTCTTATTACGACTGCTGCATTTCAGACCAGTTTTGTATAAACTTTATATATACATTAAAATAAGTAATTAAATAAAAAAAATTATTGAGGGATGTTGTATATAATTTCTCTAAGCAATTTACAATGAAATTTTTTGAAAAAAAAAATATATATTCGCCTGTATGAATTTGATTCACCAAAAGCGTCTAAGGAAATTAAATATCCTAGAGACCGATTGATACAAAGAAAATACACCTATTTTAAAATAAAAATTTATGACTAATTCACAATGAGAAGTAAAACTCCCTTAATTTCTGCTTAGTGGGGTGATCCCACAAACTCGGTGTATGTGTCCTCTCGCCACTGAATCTCCGCCACTGCAATTGAAATGCGCGCGGCCCTCTCAGCTGTTGCCTCGGTTCAAGGGCCCGCTCGTTCAAGGTCACCTTGCCAGCTCCACGTGTCTTCACGTTAGGTGGCAACCATGGCGGGGGCGTCGGGTTTGGCGCTTTTATCGCGCCTAGCTTTCGAGCCAAGTATCGATTACCTGGGTGGGGTTGCTCGAGCGGCGTTTTTGAACTTCTTGCGTTTGTCTGTATTGTGATGGGGAATTGAATTTGGGTGGTTTTGTCTTTGCATCGCTTATGTTTTTAAGGAATTCTGTTTGCCATTTGATTGTTTTATTTTATAAGGAACAGCTAATATTAATTCGCTAAACATACTATTTTTCAATTTTTTTTTTAAATATTAGCGTTGGTTAATGTTGAATAATAATGTTGAATAATTTAAGACGAAGGTTAATGTTGTTATAATATTTGAATCATTAACGACGATTGGCAAGACATTTTGGTTTGCGAAACCAAAATTGCTGCTAAAGTTTTCCGAAATAAACTAAATATAAGACGAATAAAGACCATAGCTCTGAGCATTTTATGAATGAAAAGTTGCAGTTTTCGAAATACGAATAGAAGTTTAAGTTGACGATTTTATACGGAAATGAAGGTATTATGGTATTCTCAAAGTCGTTCGTCATTGATGGGTTAAATATTATTTGAATATCCCAGATAAAATGCTAGAAATCAAGTATTTAAAACTGAGATAATTAAAAAGTACATTTGCAAAAACATAAAAGAATGTCAGTTAAGTATCTTAATGTGACTTTAGTTAAATAATTAAATTATCTAAAAGCTAAAAAAGTTCAAATTGTAGTAATTGTATAAATACTAAGTTCAATTGTAAAGAAAGATAACGTTAATATAAAAATACCTGTCAAACATATCAAAACAAATAATAAAAACACAGATACCAAATATATAAATTCAATATTTATCCCCAATGTAAAAATTATACCAAGATAACATTTTCTGGGTTACATCAATTATAGTATGTAGTAAAATTACCAATCATTATATCAATGCGATTTTTTTCGTACTGTAGACATTCATACATAAAACAGCACTTAAAAAATACAAAACCAAATTACTGGAAAAAGAAATCTTCTACTTTTTTTCCTGTATAACTTTATTTATCGAACAAGCACTCATCTGAATAAAATAAATCATTTGGTCTTGCGAAACGGGCCTTTTTCTAGCACCACCCTGTAAGAATTATGGAACATTTTTCGGATAAGTGTGACAGTTTGTGAGGTGAATAAAAGGTAGGCAAAAAGAGGTTCTTAATAAAGAAAGAAAGAAAGAAAAAGAATCAGCGGCGCCTCTACGTGGTAGCGTGATCGTGCTTATACTAATTTCGAATACAACAAGGATTACAACAAGTATTAGATACGAGATACTTGAGTTTTAATACATAGTAAAATCAAAAAACAAAAGGATAAAGTGTATTTTAATATATTTTTATTTGCATTTCTTCGGATATGTGGTCGAAGTTTAGTTTACGAATGTTTTATAATTTACTTTTATTTTAAAAGTATTTCAAGTCATAAATACAAATACAAAAATTGTCGACCAACAACAGGCCAGAGGCCCAGCAAGGTTGGTCCAAAATATATCTAAATCGGTCCAAAATATATCTATTATTTTTGCAAGCATATTTTACAGCATAAACCTCAATTGCACAAATTTTGGAATCGTATTAGTTTTTGCATTCAGTATTTTTGTCTCGGCAGAATGATCCACAAACAATCAAAACTAATACGAGATTATTTTTTTTGTCCTAGTAAAAAAAAAGCTGCTCAGTTTCCAGGAAAACAATTCGATTAGAGAACGAAAAAATTTTCTCAAAATTTTCGTAGTAATCGGGAGAACTACAGCATTGCAAGAGCCACTTTCACGCAAAATATTAAGCACATTTTTCTTTAAAAAACACTAAATCGAAGTGCATTTCGTATTTTTTTCAGCACTAAACTTACAGTCGAAGCAGATAATTATTTACCCCAGATTAATTCAACTCTACCACCCGACCGAGGTCACTAGAAATTTTCGTTACGAGTTCAAAACCAACGGTTTTCAGCACCCCACCAAAAATTCGATCTTTTTTTATTGAAAGAATCATGACAAAAACATTCCAGGCTCGACCTGCCATCCACCGCAGATTCGAACGTTCGAACAAAGCTAGGCAGGCAGGTGCAGCCTCATACCTGGCAGCAGGTGTTTTTTTTAGCAGACGAGAATCTTTTTGGAACATCTGTTGTTGACGAAACTGCATTGGAAAAGTCAATTTTTGGTCGGCTTGTTTACTTTTGACTAGGACAAAGAAGATGGCAGTAAAACTCATTAAAAAAACATAATCAAGCTCCTGAGTACCATGAAAAACTCAAGGATATTTTGAAATTGTACGTCTTTCTTCCAAATTTGTGTTCCAACTTTTGAAAGCGCGTTTTTTTTTTTTTTAGAAAATCGAACTACCTAGTAAAATCTTTTATTCTTATTTGCCTCGTGTTTTTACAATTATAATAAATGAAACGTTTACTTTCAATCAAGATTTTAATATGGAAAATTAGAGAAATTTAGAATGTTTTTTTAACCCGGCAGCACTCGCCTGGGGTCTAATGGACCCCAGATGGATTAAATACACTTCTAGATCTGAAACTCTGATTGGATTACCATTACAAGGATTTTCTATATTAAAATTGACTTAGACACTAACTCCCCCAATTGTGTCTAAGAGAACTAATGTAATGGTTCACGGCTGCCTTTTTCTAGCCTCCTTTAGGAGCTTTAGCACAGTCAATTGCGCCTCGTAATTTAGAACCCTGGTCAAGAGACAAGTTCCTTTTTTTTCTAAAAAGAATGAAATCATAAAACGAAACTCGTTTCTTGACCAAGGTTTTAAATTACGAGGCATAACCAATTATGGCTAATTACGGCCAACACATCCAATTACGCTTCATAATTTAGAACCCTGGTCAAGTGACGAGTTTGTTTTTTATGATTCTATTCTTTTTTTTCCTTCTTGATTAGTCCCTTCCCCCTTCTTGATTAGTAAGTGTCTCAAGGCTTTTTTGCGTTTGGATTATTCATTCAAGCTACAGACCACTCCGAATAGCGAGCGTTATTTTATAACCACCCTGTACATTTCGAAGAAACCGTAGATTTGCAATCGGAAAGTTCAATCATGCCAATCATAAATCAATCATTAATAGTGTATTAGTTCCGTTCGACACTTTGGGGGCGCTAGGCATCAGATTGAGTTATCGGTTTAGAGGATTCTTAGTCTATGGTAAGTTAGCGCGAGTGCTGCCGGGTTAAGGGGGAAATGATTGCGCTGGATTGGGGGTCTCCAAAATGAAGTGCCTTAATGTTAATCCAAAGGTGGAAAAAAAACAATTTTCTCTGCCACATTTCTCCGTCTGTATTGAATATTTTTGCAAGCTGTTTTTTTTTTAAATATATGTAGATAACTTACAGGTCTCTATAATCTCACTTTTTAAAATTGCTTCGAATACTTTTTGTAAAATTATTTATTCAAAATTTAAAAAAAAAGTTTCGAACTAATTTTAAAAAGTGGGATTGTCGGGACCTATAAGTCAGCTACATTTGTCCACATAAAAAAAAATCCTTTTGTCACACTATTTAATACAGACGGAGAAATGTGGCAGAGAAAATATTGTTTTCTCCATTGGATTAACACTGATGCACTTTGCTTTGGAGACCCGCGATCCAGCGCACCCATTCCCCCTTAACTTTGTACATCTCGCAAATTGACTTGGTCGTTGAATGGGTTTTGAAAACATATGTTCCGAGTACGTGCATTCAGTCACGCGAAGAACGTGATTACGTTTCTTTTCACTGGCAGATTCGAACGCGAAATCTTGGGGAGTGTTTATAACGGTTTTTAAATACAGATGCCCAACCACACAGCGGCGCGTTTACCAATAGGCGTTAGAGGCGGCCGCCTGTGGCCCCAAGATTGTGAGGGCCCCCAAATTTCAAAATGTCTTAATACTACGTATAATAAAATGTTCCAAATAATCCTAATGCTTTCAAATATTTATGTACTGTTTGTCGATTTGTTGGCCCCCGATTTGTTTGTAAACCAAAAAAAAAATACAAAATACAAAATCTGTTTTTGACGGGATATTTTAGACAATAGATATCAATTTTTGTAAATCGACATTTCTAAGAGTGGAAACGCTGTTGTATATGTATCTAACAATTCCGATTGACAATGCAACTGTTCGACGAGGTGATAAACAAATTTGCAGAAAGAAAAAGTTGTAAATGAAAAATAAGTATGTAAATGTAAGGCATTCAGGGCGTTTAGAGTTGGTCCCTTAGTCCCTTAAAGTCCCTTTTTTTTATTTTTGGTCCCTTTTAGTCCCTTTTTTTCACATTTGGTACCTTAAGTCCCTTAAAAAAAAATATTACCATGTGACTAGCGCGCACCATTTTTTTCGACATTCTTTGTCACTCAGAAATGGGGTTTGGGCATATTCTTAAGCATGACAATAAGTTTCCATGCAATGAGAAATATAGTTTAATACAGTCCTGCACAAAAATTTAGACACAGACGTATTTCATGAAAAAATCGGCAATGTTGCTATTTTTCGGTAGTTTTTTTTTTTAATATATATTCTTCAGGCAGCATGTAAAATAATAGGGTGAAATTTTTTGCCAACAAATATAAATAAATTTGACTTCCATCAACAAATTAAAAATGTCATAACTTTCCTTGCCACAAAAGTATAGTATAGGCACAAGTTTCAGTTTTATGCAAATTCTTTACTGGAAGTGATTGGGTCATCAAAGATGAAGGTTTTTAAGTTGCTTCAAAAGGTTGAAGGTAATTTTCAATGCTTAGAGCCATTCTGAAGTCAACTGAATTTTCGTATAAAGAGATTTTAAGGATATGGACATTAAAATTCTGAGGTTAATCTGTTTCTGATATTTCTACTCAATTAAAGCATTCGAAACGAGGTATTTTATTGAGTGTTAGCACTTGACAATCAACATCCACCACAATCGCGGTCTGGAAGACCTCGAATAACCAGCAAACGAGAGGACAGACAAATAAAAAAATTGACTTCAGACGAACATTGCTCTTCAAATCAAATTAAAAGCCTGATTGTGGGTCAATTTTCACGTAAACCTATCGAGAGGTGAGTCAATGAATCTTTATACTTGATAAAATCCAAGCTGAAGTGCAAGCCTAGCTTGCTATCTCATAGTAAAGATGCAAGACTGCAATGGACTCAACAGCACATGTCTTACAGCTATCCATTGCAGTCTTGCATCTTAATGATGAGAAAGCAAGCTAGGCTTGCGCTTCAGCTTGGATTTTATCAAGTATACCTAGATTCATTGACTCGTCTTCTGATTGGTTTACGTGAAAATTGAGCCACAATCAGGCTTTTAATTTGATTTGAAGAGCAATGTTTGTCCGAAGCCAATTTTCTTATTTGTCTGCCTTCTCGTTTCCTGGTGATTCGAGGTCTTCCAGACCGTGATTTTGGTGGATGTTGATCGCCACATTCTATTACTCTATAAAATACCTCGTTTCGAACGCTTTAATTCAGTAGAAATATCAGAAACAGGTTTACCTCTGAATTTTAATGTTCATATCCTTAAAAGCTCTTCGTACGAAAATTCAGTTGACCTCAGAATGGTTCTAAGCATTGAAAATTACCTTCAACCTTTTAAAGCAACTTAAAACCCCTCCCCTTTGATGCAATCTCTTTTTGTAAAGAATTTGCATAAAACTGAAACTTGAGCCTACACTTTTGTGGCAAGGAAAGTTATGACATTTTTAATTTGTTAATGGAAGTCAAATTTATTTTTAATTGTTGGCAAAAAATTTCTCCCTATTTTTCATGCTGCCTAAAGAATATATATATGAGGGGTATAGAATCAAAAGTCACTAAATCCAAAAAGTAAAAATATCGGAAATCGCAATAAACTACTTTTAATACCTTACTATTGTATAGAGTAAAGGTGAATACATGTAATTTTTGCACTAATTTACTC
This sequence comes from Hylyphantes graminicola, assembly GCA_023701765.1. NCBI lineage: Eukaryota > Metazoa > Arthropoda > Arachnida > Araneae > Linyphiidae > Hylyphantes > Hylyphantes graminicola. Next base: position 15,194,081 of record CM043123.1, read on the forward strand.
TATACAATAGTAAGGTATTAATAAGTTTTTTGCGATTTCTCATATTTTTACTTTTTAGATTTAGTGACTTTTGATTCTATACCCCTCATATATTAAAAAAAACTACTGAAAAATAATAACATTGACGTTTTTTTTCATGAATTGTGTCTGTGCCTAAGCTTTTGTGCAAGACTGCACACTAATAATGTACACCGTCTTCTGTTTTTCTTGTTTTTCTTTTAGTCTGGCTTAAAAAGAAAAACTCTGGTTTAAAAAGAAACGAAGGGTTTTTGCCTTAATAAACAATTTGCTCATTTCCAACATGTCTTAAGCACTTGTCGATTTTTTTTAAGTGGTCCCTTATGTCCCTTTTTTTTAAACTTTAGGTCCCTAAGTCCCTTTTTTTAGAGGTCCAAGGTGCAAAACACCCTGGGCATTAAAAGTATAAGTGAAATTCTTGTCTCTTGTAATATTTAGCCGACCATTTCTTTTTTTCAGCCCCGATTGCGTCACTAGCATTTCATGCTCCAAAAAGGTGGGGAATCCCAATTTACAAACTGGTTCATCCTTCATCATGCTTTATTATTTGTACAAGTATTAAGATTTTTTAAATTCTAATTTTTGCTTGGTTTTTTTTTTTTTGGGGGGGGGGGGGCAAGTTCTGAAGCCGCCTATGGCCCCAACATCCATAAACGCGTCACTGCAACCACAGTGAATTTCGGATTGAAACTTCAAATAGCATTAAATAATGACCCCTCGTCATATTTACCGCGCCAATAGCCCTCGTGTAGCTCTAGTGTGGCGTTATTTCAATCAATCACAAAATTAAACCGAGATATAAATTATCCTCTGTTTAAAAAATGAGCAAAATTTTGTTTGAATTATCGTCGCACTAGAGAAAATCGGCAAAAGATTTTTTTAAAGTTTTAATCATAGAAAGGATAGTGATGGCGGTGTACCCAATTGCAACGATTTTTGCAGAAATATGAAGAGAAATAAGAATTGTGATTTGTCAAAATTTTGATCAGAAATATGATGATGCCAATGGCATCACTGGGACTGGAAATATTAACCTTTTTTTTTCATTTTTATGATTTTTTTATTCATTATTTTATTTTATTACGGTAAAATTAACATGCAGGTGAAAGCTTGTGGTTTTTTAAAAAAAGGTAATGTTTATCAAGTTTTCTTTAGCATATTTTGTATCACGAATTTCTAATTTTATGAAATAAAAAAAATAGAATTAAAACAATAAGAAATTGAGAGAAAACAAGTCTGCTTTTCCGCAAATTATTTCGGTTTAAATTTTTCTCTTAGCTCAAATGTTTTAACAAAAGCTGAGGCATATGTAGTTTTATGTGTGCATGATCGTAGTTTTAAAAAATATATTCTAATGACTATTTCAACGAAGAAAAAACTTGCCACCGAACGCTTTGATGTTTGTTTGAGTACAATTTGTCTGTCTCCCTGTCGTGATGTAAACAATTTCGGTGGGGCGAGTATGTATGTCATCAGAGCGAATGAAAGTGATTAACTAAAAATACCTGGGCGCCCTCTTTTTCAACTTCCTGTTCTCAGCTGTTTACCTTACCTGTGTAAAGTGTGGCCCTGTGCCAAAAGAGCCCCACGGAGGTTGACAACCCGAGAAAAGTACATGTTAGGTATTTTTGTATCGATTTGTACAGGTATAGCCTGTCTGGCAGGGGTAGACTTGACGAGTATCGAATGGTATTGATCGATTTGAAAAAGTTTAGTTTGGAAATTAGATCACTTCAATGCCCATTGGACTGTTTTGTTATTTTATTTAAAGGTAAGAAATTAAGGGTTTGGTTGCAAAGCTCACCTTCCAATTGAATTTACCATCATCAAAAATCGCCAGTTAATGGACCTAATCGGTTTCGGGTTTTTTTTTTTTTGGGGGGGGGGGGGAGGTCATTCCGCATGCTTCCCTTATTTGTTAGATTTTTTCCCACTGATGACTTATGGAACGTAGCTGATACGAATGAAAAAACACACACAAAACGGTCAAGATTGTTCTAAATTTTTTTAATTAAATATTTTTGCAGTTGTGTGTGTGAGAGAAAACTTGAACTGGTATCCTTTCTTTCCCCCCACCCCCACACACAAAAAAAATGCTAAATGTAATTAAATTTAAATAGTAAAGTTTAACATACTGGGGAACCATGTCAGCGTCCAACGCACTAGCTATACTAGTTATAAAAACTTCGGCATGACATACATATAATATATTTTTCTGTTAAATTTGTAATGGCGCATTTACTATGCTTTTCAAGCCTTCCATTCCAGTTGCAGGTGTCAAGTTCAAAAGGGTTGTTTTTCTTTTTCTTCGAAATCCAAATTCCACCAGCTTGGAATTCCCCTGAAACGTGAAACTCGTACCCAAATTACCTCTCACGTGTTTGACCGGTATTTCGTCGACGAGTCATAAATCTGTTTACTATCTGACCGGCATCATATAAATTATCCAGTTGGGGTTAGTTATTTATTCATTACTGGTTAAGGCTGCTCATCACCCCCATTCCCCGTCCTCCTTCGATCGGGCTTGCTAATGGTAAGTCTATGGGGAAAAAATGGTCTTTGTTCCAAAAAAAGCAAAGAAATTATAGGAATATTTTGGATGCGATTTTTTTTAAATTAATAAAACTCCCATAAAGTTGTGCTTTCAGAGGTTATTTTTTTAAAAACGCTATTTACTTTTTTTTAATCTAAATTTTTTTGGATTAAACAAAAGTAAATTACGTTTTTAAAAAAATAACCTCTAAAAGCACAACTTTATGGGAGTTTTATGAATTAAAAAAAAACCGCATCAAAATATTCCTATAATTTCTTTGCTTTTTTTGGAACAAAAATCATTTTTTCCCCATAGACTTACCATTAGCAGGCCCGATCGAAGGAGGACGGGGAATGGGGGTGATGAGCAGCCTTAAGACTTAGAATGATGGGTATCATTCTCTATCTATTGTTTTTTTAATTGATCATATTTTTACTTTAGTAGAAAATTTAGTAGTTTTTCTACTAAGGTTCAGAATGAAGGAATGCTTAAAATTTCAAGTATAGCCTAGTTGTATATAGTTATTGAGGCTAACTGTAGAGGTGTTTTTTGGACAACCTTATTTTGAATTAAATTTATAGTTTCAGTGTAATATATGAGCTGGCCTGAAGCGGATCCAGATATTGGTTTTGGAGGGGACTAAGATCTTTTTATTATCCGTTAAACTTAATAAAAAATTATTAATTATTTATACACCGATTGGAATTCTGTTTCTTCTAATGCAAGACAATTTCATTTTGGAGGAACGGTTCCTTGAATCTGTTACCGTTTTTTTTTCCTACTTTTAATACCTCTTGGAAAAATTTAAATATCTTCAATATTTTTTTGCAGGATTTGTCAAACTTTTTGAGTTCTATATTCATTTCAAATTAGTGTCTAAATAAATATATTAAATAACCCTGAATGAAAAAGAGAAAAACTTGAATGAGAAGAGTACACTATCAATATCAAAAGCTAAGAGGAACGAATGACCGTGGCAGTGAAGTTCGGCTCGTTGGAAGTCCATATAAGGGCATAGAATGCGCTCATTGAAGACTTGAGATGACGCGTCTATTGAATCACTGGAGAAAAAAAATGCAGCGATTGTCTTATCACGTATGAGTACGACTACGAGGTTTAGGGTAGATTAAAGACGTCGCACTACAGCTAAAATAATTTATACAGGTAAATGTAGTTCAGGGCCTGTTTTTCCAAAAGGCCGCTGGTTGCGTTGGGTCCCTATTCAGGTGTTGGCTCGTCACCTGACTGTGGTTCAAAAATACGATGCCCGTCGCTAATAGCCCTCGTGTCGTGTAGCTCTAGTGCGACGATATTTCAAACCTAACCTGATCATAAGGCAAAGGCCGCCTGGGCATAGAGCCCCAAATTTTAGGGGGCCCTAAATTTCAGTTTATTTTATGCGAAATGCTGTAAATCCCTAAAATATCAGTAAACTAAAATAAAATCTGATATTCCACTTTGTTTTTTGCTCAATTTGACTGAGAAATTGACCTAACGTGATTGTTTTGATCGATGTTTATATCGGCTACAATACATTGAACAGTGTTGAAATAGTGAGCCAATATATTGAACAGTGATAATTTTAAGTTCTGAAAATTCTTTAAATACATAAAATTCAAACTACAGCGCCGACCGGTTACTATAGAAAAAAAATCCGGTACTTCAGACTTTTCATTTCAACCATACAAAACACTTTAGGTTTTTTTTTTTTGGCGTTCAATATATCTTTTTCTTTGCTGTTGTTATTCAACTTTCTCACATAATCCCCATTCCTTTCTAGAATCCCCCTCCCTCCAATAAAAAATGTGGAATGTTCCCGCGTAAAACCACCACCTGCTCCTAAGCTCGGCGGGAAACTTGTGTTCCCGCACTTTTTCAAAGGCATTAACGGAATATTTAGTTATTTTAGCAGCAATTGTTGCCTGTTTCTGTTCTTTAACGAAGTTATCATTTTTTTGCCTTCCACAAAATTGAGAATGTGCTCGTTTAAACAACAATAGGGACTTCCTGAAGTCAGAAGCGAAAAGATTGTCCGTCGCATTCTAAAAAGTGCGAATGTTTAAGTGAAAAAATTGCTAATTTATTGGAATCATGGATTATATTATCTGTTTTTAGTCAAATGAAATGGAGTATGAAAAATATAACCTTTTCAATTTCAAAAACAAAAGCTGCTAGCAATGTAACAGGTTTTTTTAAAAATAATTTGTTATTGCTTTGCATAAAAAGCAAGTAAGTGAAAACATATTGTTCTTATATTTTTGTACCTTTTGAATTGTAAAGGTTTTCTGGAATGCGGAGCTGACTGAAAGGAATCTTGCTACACAACACAGGTGTAGGAAAGTTTTATACAGCAATTTTTTTCATTTGCAAACAGAATATTAAAAAAAAATCTAAGAATGCAATTATAGATGGCAGCACAGCTGATTACTGCTACAGGAATGGAATCAGGATTTTAACTAATGTTTTTTTATGTGTGAAGAATCATGTCAACCACATGCATTAGAATGATAAATAAAATAGCTTATTGGCTTCATTTTTAAATATAGGGATGGTATAATGTTTTTTTTTACAAAAAATAGTTTGTAGGTAACTATATCAATGAATATAAAAAAAATACTTCAGCTCAAGTTAAAATTCTTAACTTCAAAGGTGGACTACACAAGTCTTATGTTTAGTATATATCTTCTTAAAATAAATTTCATGAAGGACAAAATGTTATAATCTTATAATGTCAGTTACATTTTAATCTATCCCTAAGAATTAAGCATATCTATATTATATCTTGAGATGAAGTATTTCTAATTCAATTTTTTGAATACTTAAAATTGGTGGATTTCAGGCTATGAATTTTTTTATGTTTATAAAATTTTTCAATTTGTTTTACTTGCATTAAGTGTAATACTATTAATAATATTTTTAGGCTGCAATTCTACAAAGCACAGCTGATTATGTGTACCAACTTGAACAGGAGAAAACTCGCCTTCTGGAACAAAACAGTAAACTTTCAAGAAGGGTTCTGAACTCCCATAGTGACAGTGAGGGAAGCTGTTCTGATTCTCCACTCCCAAAACGAAAAAAACGGGAAATAGGTTTGTTTTTTAAATGCTTTGACTTGAGATCCTTACACTTCTGATAATCAATACAATTAATTTTGATCTAAATTGACAAATGTACAAAGAGCTTTGACTAAAGCACGAAAATATTATTTAGGCATTAAAAATATTATTTGTGTATGAAAGGTTTTGAAATGTATTAGTTACTTTACTTTTTTAATTTATCCTTTTTTGTGTTAAAGGTATGCATTAAAATTTAAAAATATTATCAGATTTGATTACAATCAAATTATGTTGTAGGATTGCACTGAAAAATCTTTTTTATAAATTCAGATGGTTGCAGTATGTATTTTTCCAAAATTAGTTGTTAGTCAGTACTCAAAATTTTATTGACTATTGGTCACAATTTACTTAAAATATTTTATCACATATTTCAGTGGATTCGATTGATGAAGGAATTGGAAGTGCCAGTCCATCAAGAAGCGAGGGTGATGAAGCTAAACATGAGATAGTTCAATTAAGAATACAATTGGAGCATGAGAGGTCTTTAAGATTACTGCTTGAAGAGGAACTCAAAAATATGGAAGCGCAGCTTTTTAATTCTGGGAAAAGTCCTGTTAACCGTATCCACATCATAGATTATGAGGTTTGTTTCGTGATAATTTTTTTTATAGTAATTGTATAGTTGAACTCATTTACAACATCTTTGTTTTTGATGACAACTGGTGTTTGATGATATAAAAATTAGGTAGCTTAACCTTTAAGTTATTAAATCTTGCTAATTGTGTCAAATTTTATAATATATTAGTTAAAACAAGCTATTGTGGAATAGAATTGTTTTTTTTATAAATGTACGCAATTGTAGTAAAATTCATTTGTTTAAGCCATTTTTTTCAAATAACACTAAAGATTCAAAAACAATATCTTAAGGATTTTAATAATTTTTATACGATTTTTTTTTGTACTAATACTTTTTTTTAGCTATTAAACACTATTTTGCATCAACTATAAGCATGGTTATAATCTGTTAAAGTAATGTGGTTGTTGCTTGCAGCGAGTTAGGATTAAACTCAATTAGGTGGGAACTGTTTATGTGATAGTAACATAAATTTCGACTTTTTATTCATCTATCGATTCAGCATAATCACAGTTGCCTTCTAGGCGAGTTTTGTTTAAGAATTACACATCCCGAAAGTTAAAGCTGCTAAAGACTTAAGTTGGTCATATCCTGATTCCTGTTCTACTGTGTTTCCTTTATAACTAACAGAAATAGCTGAAGATCTTAAATTAAATTAGTTTATTGTGTTCATTATTATATTTAGTATGTAATTGTTTTTATTTTGCTTCAATTGTTATTCTTAATAACCTTTGTATACATATTTATTTTAATTCTGCGATTGAGTTCACAATTAGTGTTCAGGTGACATATTAAATGTATCATACAGGGCTGTATGTTACAGATACTTGTTTTCTTTCTAATGTATTCTTATGAAATTTTAGGACACTGGAAAGTCATCAATGAATTTAGGCCATGAAAGTGGACTGGGAAGTCCCCAATCTCAAGTTTCAAGCCAAGAGAGTAATCAAGATTTCCCTCTTCGGGAATCATCAAGTCCAGAACTATCCATTGCAGAAGTTCCTGAGGATCTTTCTGGAAAAAACAATTCTATGTTACTCCCATGCGTTGGAGAACTATCAATATCAGATGTTTCAAATATTCCTGGTATGCTGTTACCTTCAAGTCCGATGAATGATGGATCTCATTTGTCTTTAGAATTGAATTCCAACCAAGCACCTTATAAAGTAAATACATCCAAGCAAAACTTAGAAGCCATTGTTGAGGCAATTAGGCATGTTGAAGGCGATCACATGTTTCGAGATGATCCATTGTCACCAAAATCGGAGGCTTTTGATCAAAACAAATTATCTGTTACAACTGAACAATTTGAAGAACAAAGTCAAAAATCTGTACACTCTCTTACACATGTTGCATTCTCATTTCAGCATCAAATTATCAGAAATGCACCACTTATACAATCTAGGCCAGGAGTAATTGTATCTAATCTTTCTTAATCATAACTGTCATTTGTTTCACCCACTTTTGTGGGGATCATTCCAGCATTACAATGCAAGTCATTCACTCTGATGTAATATAAGTATTATACATTTTTCATAACCATTACTTCAGTTCCTGAGTGCCTAAGCACTATTCATTTTCATTTATTCATGCATCCATAAGGACTTGTTAGGCCAGTGGTTGTAAAAAGAGTTATACATTTTACATCACTTTTTAATTCACCACCAAATTTTATGGGTATTGTTAAAATTATTGTTTATGGTATGTATTTGTTTTGATGCCAGACATTGTCTGTTTTCTATTTAAATTTTTGTTTGAAATTCAAAAATAATTTATTTAAACCAAAGAGCTTTGAATTTTACTGATTTATAATTTATTCAAAACTTTTACAAACTCAACACTTCAAAGTTCTCTTTATGTGTACAGTTTGCGTAAAACTTATCAAACTTGCATTTTTTTTTTTTTGTCGACTTTAGTTCTTCGGTTTTGATAATGTTTTGTAAGGGCATTTTATTTTGAAGTATTTACTTAGTTGTTTTGGGAAAAAACCACTAAATTTGAAATGGAATAGTTACAAATTTATTTCATATTTTTAATAAAAATTATGAAAATGAAGAAACAAGTTTTAATCTGAAGTTTTTAGTTGAAGATTTTTTTTCTCTAGTTGTAATGGAGAGATTATTTTTAATTGTAATTTTTTCATAATCCCATTGTGTATTTGTAAAACAATTTTACTTTATTTCTAAACATTTATACACATGTATGAATAATTACCGGTGATTTTTCTTTTTTTTTTTCCTCCTTATGTATTACTATAATATCATTCCTAGTTTTTCCTAAACATTATATTCATAAGATTTTTATTGACATCCTCTTTCAGATGTGTTACAATATTTGTAATTATACAGATATGCCTTAGATATTTATTGTATTTTAAGATTCTTCTACGTCTAGCTACTCTTAATGTTTTCAAATTGTTGTGACAATTCCAAACTTTATTGGGACTACTATTTGAAAGAAATTCTTTCTGTATTCAATATTTCTTTGTTACTTGATAATGTTGGTGCTATGTTTGTTATATGTTGGTTTACTAAAATATATTTCTTTGAAAATATTATATTGTAAAGCATCATTGGATTCCCTCAGGTTTTATGTGCTGCACACTTTATCTGTTTTACTTTTCGAATCATTACACAATATATTGTAGATAATACATAACTGTATATTTCAAAATATAATTATTGCTCAACATGATTCTCTTGTTCAGTATTTAAACTTAAATTATCGGTTTTTTTACATTGAATAAAATTAAGTCATTTTTTTTTTAAATTTTAGCAGAATAATTCAAATTTTCACCCTTTTAACTCAATTTGGGCATTTTCATTATAAATGGTATATTTATAATAATATTGTCTTAACTGTTTTAATTAGTTGTTTTTGTGGCTTAATTGCATTCAGTAGGTAAATCTTCAGGTATTTTTTTTTATGGTGTCAGCAAAAGAACACTTTTTCTCTGATAAATATAAATGTTGACATTTTATTACAACTGTTTACTAAACGTCTTTAGAAAAAATTTAAAGCATGTAAACTGCAGGAAATATTCAAGCAATAAAACATATAAACTATTTTATGTGATTGTTTAAAAAAAATGACAAATAATATAGAGTGGATTCCTCAAGAGTTTTACTTCAATGGCAAATAAATTTTATGTACAGTACAGTGATGCTGCTTAATTGAATTTAATCATATTTATGCATTTAAAGGAGGAAAATCTACAGATTTTTATTCCAACTGGGTAGACTGTGTTTATTTCTAGTTCTTTGGGAATTAGTCTTGGATTACAATTTTCACAATGTACTTTTTGTTAGTTGATCGGCAATTAATTCCACAATCTGGCAAATTTTCTGTGTAAACAATTATCATGTTCCATTCTAATTAAATTGGTTCAATTAAATAGCATTTAAAAAGCCTAGGACATGTGAAAAAAAAGGCACTTCAAATTCAGTTTTCCCCCTTTTGGTAATCTCCTAAACCCTCTAAAGGCTGGGGTGCCCAGTTGGTGAGGCACTTTCCTTGTATATAAAAAGCAACCAAAATTTTTTATAAATAACCTGTGTGAAGGAAGTGCTCTCTAAATATGTTCCAAAGTCCCAACACAGCATTCAATATTGCTTCTAACAATTGTGTTGGGTACCGATTGATACCGGCTCGTCACTCTACTGTATTTCTAAATTAAGACATCTGACACCAATAGCACTTGTGTAGCTTTAGTGTGACAATTTAAAACAACCTAAGCCTCTTGAATCTTTTCCCATCCCTGGTGCATCTTCTCATGTGTCCTAGAATATGAATATATTTTAAGATAGATTAGTGGTAATATTGGTGTAAATTTACGAATCCTGTAATAAGTTTCTTGCATTGAACATTAATACTTAACCCTTACCATTTGCTTATTTATTACAATATAAATCAAATGTGAACCTGAGATACAGTCAAATTTATCTACCAGTTGTATAATTGTCACACAAAGAAATTATAACACACCCGGTTTGAGGATACAAAAATGATTAGTGAATATATTATGCAGTAAACATTTTAAGAAATCTGTTCTTCCACATATAGGCATTAATTTTTCACAAGAGGCAACGAATGGTCTGCGCTATTGTTTCATTATATTTCTTGCTTATTACTGTTAGCAATAACTGTTCATGAAAACAGTGTCTTATAGTCTATGACTATGAATTTTCCTTATAGGAATGCAAGTTTCAGTGTAAAGTATGTTCCTTATGTGTGCTTACTTGTTTGTTTTCAATAAACGTTTTTTTATATGTATAAAAGAGTATTTTCTTTGAAAAAATACATTTCTTTAACAGACAGTTTAGAGTCAGACATGGTACATTTCCGCGGAAACGCGGAAATCCGCTTTTTTTACTCGGAAATTTATCATCCCTGAGATCGATGCAAATTTGCATTAAAATTTGTGTGTGTATATATATATAGGGGTATCGGGGAAGCGCAGCGTCGGAACTCTGAAGGAAAGAAAAGCATTCTCTCGCCCGCCGGCCGTCACGATGTTAAGATCGCCGGAGATTCGCGATGTAACGATGGCCGGAGTTCCGCGATGTTACGGTCGCCGGAGTTTTGTGATGTTACGATCGCTGGAGTTTTGTATGTTACGATTGCCGGAGTTTCAGGATAGTAGGATCGCCGGAGTTTCGTAATGTTACGATCGCCGGAGTTTCGTGATGTTACGATCGCCGGAGTTTCAGGATAGTAGGATCGACTTCGTAGCCGATGTTATGATCGTCGGAGTTTCGCGATGTTACGATCGTCGGAGTTCCGCGATGTTACGATCGCTGGAGTTTCGGGATGTTACGATCGACGGAGTTTCGCGATGTTATGGTCGCCGGAGTTTCGGGATGTTACGATCGACGGAGTTTCGGGATGTTACGATCGACGGAGTTTCGGGATGTTAAGATCGACGGAGTTTCGCGATGTTATGGTCGCCGGAGTTTCGCGATGTTACGATCGCCGGAGTTTCGGGATGTTACGATCGACGGAGTTTCAGGATAGTAGGATCGCTGGAGTTTCGTGATGTTACGATCGACGGAGTTTCGCGATGTTATGGTCGCCGGAGTTTCGGGATGTTACGATCGACGGAGTTTCAGGATAGTAGGATCGCTGGAGTTTCGTGATGTTACGATCGCCGGAGTTTCAGGATAGTTTCACGATTTTTCCAGATTTCAACTAAAGATGTGTGAAGACTATTATTTAATCCACAAAATAAATATTTTATTTGAATTTGGTGCAAACATTTTAATTTGAAGTTAATTCAGAATAAATTTCATTGGAATAAATTTAATTGCTGCTTATTACATATAAGATTAATTATTTTTACTTATTATTTAAATTGTTCTTATATTTTATCTGATTAGTAACTATATAGTTAAGCCAATTATCTTGTTGTTAACATCTTATTTTGGTTATAAAAATTAACTACTTGTTTTATTATTACAAAAATCCATCGTTCGCAAATTGAAATATTTTTGCTATCGTAATATCTTATAAGGGAAAAAAGTTTCAGCTTTTTTTTTCTTCAGCTTGTACCATGTCTGTAGAGTGGACTTAATTCATCAGTTAGGTGTTTTAGTATGCTTTCTATTTCTAAAATTATTCTACATACATGAAATCATTTTGAACAGTGTCCTAAACATGATATAAATAATAACGTTTTGTAAAGACGAATTACTGGCAAATGAAAAAAGTCGGTAAAATCCAAACCATAATTGAGATTTTTCTTCATCGGGACAATAGTAAAAATAAATTGTTTAAAGTTCATGCTGGAATGCTGCATATTCTGAAGACACTAACCTTATCTATTTTTCTAAAAAAAAAATTCACTATATCACAGACTACAATGAGAACGAATGACCAAGGGTCTCCAAACCAAAGTACCTCTGTGTTAATCCAATGGAAAAAATCAGGTGTCAAGGTTTCTGCAATATGTTTCAAATACTGACACAGATATAGTATTAGAAGATAAGTATAGTCGATGTATAGTAAAATGACTACGGCCTCCTCCCTAGCAGCAAATTTCTGAGTTAGCATTTTAATCTTGAAAACGGTGTAGGATACAGAAAGCATGTTAATTGCAGATATGGAATGCAATTATTTTAGTAAGAATATGTTAATGTATTTATAGTGCCTTTCATAACGTTTTAAATTACCTTTTTACTCAATATTTTCCCATTTTTTGAGATAGAATGCTATTTTGATTTTGATAATGTAAAATTTTTACTTGGAAACAACACTAGGGGGCGCTACTTACAAGCACATTTTGTATAGTGCTAGTCAGATCACAGACGTCAGATTACTATACAGTATACCCCTAAGCTTTAAAACTTGCTTTTAAAGCATAGTGTGTTTTGAAATTTAATTTAGATTTAAAGTTAATGCACACATGCCAAAATAAAAATTCTTAACCATGTAGAATTTAAAATAATGGTGCAGTTATAGAAGTAAGATATTAGATAGACTTTATACTTTTATCTAATACTTCTATGTATAGCAATGTATTAAAAAAAATTATTTCAAAACTCGAATTAGCATGTGGCGCAAAAAGTGGAAAAATGAAGTAAAAAGTCGTTAAAAAAGCTGCAGAAGGCACTAAATTAGATTGAAAACATAGGTATTCCTACTAATATTAATTAGACAACATTTGTAATTGAAATTTTTTTTAGCTATCTTACACCATTTTTAAATCAGAAACTGAAAATGTTAGTTTTTTTTAATTAACTTGCACATTAGTACTCATGCATAACCTTAAAATATGCAAATATAGCAATTATACTGATAGCTAATGACATGTATCTAGTCAAGAAATAAAATGAACATTCTATTCTTAGAAGTCAGTTTTTAGAAATCAACAAAACAATCAGAACAGGTATTTCAAAAGGACTGATCCTCGAGAAAACAAACCTTATACCATCTTAAAGCAGCCTGCGCTTTTAATCCTTGTGGCTTTGTTTGACTAATGAAATCATTAAGACCCTTGGTTGAAAACTTAAAACTTTATTAAAACAAATTAACACTTTTTTGAATATACAAACAAAATATGAAAGCGAAAATCGACAAATTATAAATTGCCACTTTTAAATCACTATACAATGTTATAAATTAACAATAACAACATGCAAAGCTTATAATAATACTTGATTCAGAAATCTACATCATGTACACTGAATGAAAGACTAGATTAGTAATAAAAAAGAATACAAAATTCTTAAACTGTTAACCATCTGAGGGATACAGCAGGAATACAACGCAAGCTTGGCTTCCCTCACCACCTTGTGTAATTTTCCAAGAAACGATGAACGAGCCATTGTTCTACACTTACCTTGTTGAGGTTCCTTTGTGGGGTCATTCGCAACTGCTCTCCATACTCAAGTAGAGAGGGAAAATAAAAAAAAAGCTCCCCTCACATCATTTCCCCTCCGCGTCAATAGAAAACCAAATGTGGGGATAGGGGAAGCAGGCTTGTGTTGTAATCTAACAAACTATAGAAAAAATTCAGCACAGTAAATTAGTGAAGTTTGGGACATTTTTTAGACAAACTATCAATAAAAACATGTATGTGCATCAACAAAACTTTTATGATTTACTAATAATAAATTTTCTAATATTTAAGAAAAAAAGTAGCTTTGGTTAAGTACAAATGATGAAGCAATGAGGAAATGTTATGAAAACAATATATAGATACATAAATGAAATGAAATCGAAAAAACAGTTTTTAATCAATTCTGAAGGTAGAAAAATTTAAATATCTGGATTTTGAAAGAAATTTTAACTTTTTTTTAATAGTTCAAATTATTTTTAAATCCAAGTTTTTGTTCTCTTTCAGCACATAAATCATCACACTATTTTATAATATTATCATTGACAGTCCATCCCCATTTGAGCAAATTTTATATCACCCAGAGAATTTTCTTTAATTCTTCAATTCAATTTATTGATCACTCTCTGCAGTAAAGTGAATGTTGCAGCTTCATATGGCTGTGACATGCTCTTGTATTGGATCATTTAATTTTTTTTTTTGTACTAAATATATTTCAATCCTCCAGTACAATACCCCAGATACTAGTTCATATTTCACTCATTGAAGAAAAAGAAAATTACACTTGTTAGCAGTTAAAAGCAAAAGAACTTCAGCTTTTTATGTTCTCTAATATGCAGTGGTTGGCATACATTACTTATTTTTAGGATGGGGGGGCAACTAAGGAATATTATCAGTTATTACTGGTTGCTCTAGAAAAAATATCTGCACTGATTAGACACATCTTTGTTGATGATGAGTTATGTATTGTAAAAGAAACAAAATGCTAAATTCATTTGAACTTTTAAGAATTTAAAAACAAAGTGCTATTTTCAGAACATAATTCACTTTATCAGGAATCTCAGGAAATAAAGGATATTTACGACCCCAGACATACAAAAAAACAGTCTAAGAATTTTCACTTTTTTAACAACATACATAATATTTCAAATTCTAATTAGTTAAAAATTTTATATTTCAAAATTTAAAAGGAAGGAGGATAATTTTAGAGTCATTTACTGCAAAAATACTAGTTCCTATTTTCAATTATAAAAAAATTTAATCACATGCAATGAAAATAAGTTTTGCAATTTTGTGTTTTTCTCAGATGGTTACATAGCACTTTTATCAAGATAACTGAAATAAAAAATATGTCAAGGTTCTGAAAAAATCACTTGATGATAGTGTTTTAAACTATGTCAAGATATGCTATTGTTATTTAAAAAAAAATATTCAACATTGCTTTTCTCGATCAGTAAGACTATATAATATAACTATTCAACACAAATTGTAAGAGTTTTTTAATGCTCCTAACAGTCACGGGCATATGTTATCCTTCAAAAGTCTTACAAATTATTTCTTATGGTTTTAAGCAGATTTGAATTCATTTAATAGAGCAGTAACACAAATCTTGTTAAGGGGAAAAAAAACTAAGTACATCAAAATAATGTTACCAGTCTGGTTCTTAAAATTTATTCAATACAGTAGAACCTTGATTATTCAGTCTAATTGAGACCAGAGGTAGGTTGGATAATCTAAAATTCAGGATAATAGAGAATTTTCATTAAATCGTAAAGTTTCCTCATTTTAGAATCGTCCTAAATTTCTGAGCCCGTTTTTTTTGTGAACACAGGAGAACAACCCTAATTTAGAATTGATTTTAATGTTGATCAAGGGCTTAGGGAGAAGAGAGTTCCGGGTGAAAGAGGGACGGATAATCAAGGTTCTACTAGTGCAATATTTATAATTTAAAATCCATTCATTTGATTATGAAACAATGCAAATAGGTTATGTAAAGCAAAAATAATTAAAACTTAAGACATTAATAGATATAATTATAAACAAAAGTTGTCAACAAATAAATTAGTACAAACACATTATTAGTATAGGAAAATCGATATTTTTTATAGGTAAAATATATACTGGAACTACAATAGAGTAAAATCATAACAGTGAATAAAAATTTCATAAATCAACTTTGAAAAATACATAATTAAAACAGAATTGTATATATTCTGGAAATTCAATAAGTAAAATCATAATACTGAATGAAATTTCATAAATAAACATTGAAACATACAAAATTAAAATCAATTTAAATTCATTTAATAAAAGAGTAACACAAATGGTGTGGAAAAAAGACTACATCAAAATAATGTTATCAGCACTGTCCTTATAATATAATTTTTATAATGCAATATCAATTATTCAAAATGCATCCATTTCATTGTTAAACAAGGTAAGTACACATATGTTAAACATTGTAAAACATTTTTGCACCTAAAGATATTAAGAACTATGATGGGTGCTGTGAATAAAATTATAAGTTTTCAACAAATAAATTATTACAAAAAATTTAACAGGATAGGAAAATATATTTTTGTAAGTACTAAAATGTTTTATGTGTAATAAAATATATGCTAGAACTTTAATAAGTAAAAATATAACAAGAAATAAAAAAAATTATAAATTAGCATTGAAAATTACAAGGCTGAGGTAGAAAATAATATAGATCTTCATTAAATGATTCACTTCATTAATAAAAATTGATTTTTTTTAATGTTGAATGTAATCGTTAAGATTAATAAGAAAATTAAATGATATAGCATTTTGAAAATATCATAGAAAATTACAGCCTTGATCTAGTTTACCAATAAAAAAAGTCATAATTCAGAACATATTTCTCTTTGAATTATTAATGAGATGAGTTTGAAGTTAGGCTGCTTTAGTTTATCAGTGTTTCAAAAAATTACAAATACACGAGTAATAATTTGCCATAAGCTTAAGGCAGATTATCAAGCACATATTTGTAAATTTTCAACTAGATGCAAAAGGCAAGATTGAGTTAAATGAAGATTCAGCTGCATTTACTAAATTATTAAATGTTCGAGATTCAAGACTATTTTGTCTTGAGTGTCTTTCTAGCAACATTGATGTTTCTTCGCTTCTATGATTATGGCAATCGATTAATACTGAAGTACTATTATCTTCCAGATTATTTTTTGAAATACATCTTGAATCTTCTTTCTTTTGTAATGCGTTACCAATGTTATTAAATGATATATCCCATTCCCGAAAAGCATTTAAAAGAAATATCCCACTTATAACTGTGAAAAAACCACATATATTTCCAACTACATCTGTAGCAGCCATATTGCCCCATTCTTTAAACAAAATAGCTGAAGCGCAAATAACAAAAGTGGTGAAGAAAACATAGTAGATTGGAGTCACAACAGATGTATTAAATGTATCTAATGCTTTGTTTAAGTAATTAATTTGAACTGTAATACAAAGTATTAAAGCAAATATGAAGAACCATGTCAGCCAATTAGAAAATTCATTTCGGCCACCACCAAAAGTTTCTCTTAGTGCTAATCCTATTCCTTTACATTCCATCACAGATAAGGACCCAACCATTGAGCATATAAGAATGTATACAAGAACGTTAGTTAAACCATATTTTGGAACACAGCAAATTATAAGGAAAAAGGACGAAAAGCACACAAAAATTAGATAGAGAACAAAACCTAAAAAAAAGAAAGAAAAATATTTAAAATTACAAAAAAAACACACTTAAAATACATTAATATTTAGGTAGGTATAATTTAATACATATACAATTTTACAGCCTAATTATCACAGATGAAACACATTTTATTAGTATCTAAAGAACAATTAAGTTTAAATGCTGGTGGACTATAGAAGTTACAGCCTTTTAGTAATTTAGCCTTCTGTCAAACAACATATACAACTGCATAAGTTTCACTATTATTTTTTAATTTGGCAGGGTGCTTCTAAAGTTCTGTTTTCTCATACAAATATTTTTAAGTGTTTGTTAAATGTTATTCTTTACAATCAGAGCCATGATGTGACAAGGTAAAGTCACGAGAGCTTTAAAGAAATAGGACCATCCCCAAGCAATTTCTTAAAAACAAATTGAAAAAAATATCAAACTGAAAAAAAATCTTTAAGAATTTGTTTTTCATTCCAGTTTCAGGTCCTAAAAGTTTTTTATTGATAAAAAAATTACCACAACATTCAGCAGCGTTAGGAAAATAAAACTACATTTATGAATTCATGTGATTTCCAATAACAGTCTGATCTTTGCCATAATCTATTCTAAACATTCTCAGCTCTTTCAATTTGAAATGGCTATAACTAAACATTGTTATGAGTTTGTAGAGTGGTAACTTCCTATTTTTTTTTTATATAATACACCCGCAAAATTTTGGCAGCGGCAGAGAGCTCCCTGAAACAGAGAATGGCCGAGATTTGACAGCTGAAAAAGTTGAAGGTAATATTGTTTAAGAAACTTTAGGAAATAACAAAGTGATGGGCGAAGCTGTGCTGCAATGTTGGGTAGATTGGGTCTAGTTTTCTATTCTAGCAAGGTGCTTTCAAAACACAAAATTTGTATTTTTGATAACTAAGAATAGCTGATTAGGCGGAATTTTTTTAAAAAATGAAAACAGCATTGGAATATTTACCTCAAATGCATTTTAGAAAATTTACCCCATTCACCATATTGAAGCTTTGACGTTACCTCAAAGCTGTGTAAGTTATTTGCAAAATAAATGCATGCATGATAAATTAATTTTATTTAATTAAAATTTCTTATTAATAGAGGGGTTTAAGTGAAAAAGAAAATTCACAAATTCTTACAAATATCTTAAAATGACAAATCAAAAATCCTTGCTTAAATGAAAATTATAAATCTAATTAAGATTTAAGTTAGAGATAAATAATTCAGCTGGCTTACCAGTATCAAGTAAGAGTTCCCCAAGCTTCTCCACACTATCAATTGTGCCTTCTTTTGGGGAATGTAATACAATAATGGTAGAACCAACTACACATAGAAAGCATCCGATTTTTCCTAGTAAGTTGAGCCGTTCCCCAAGGTATTTTGAAGATAAAATAGCACTAAAATTATATTTAACAATAGATTAATAGCTTAAAAGAATGTAAAAAAAATTATTAATACTAATAATGAACACATTTTTACTTCTATGAAAAAATAAATCTATATTTATATTAAAAAAATCATAAAATTTTAAAAATAACTTTTGATGATGGAATTTTAAGTACATAACTCTTAAAACTAAAATATATAAAGAAAAAGTTTCCAATTCTTCTATTGTTTACTGACAATTTAGAAATTAATACTCGAACTATAATAAATGTTTCACATGCTTATTGTGCTTACCTTACAAGAACACTTAAGCATCCAAGAGGTGTAACAAGACTTGCTGGTGCAAAAGCGTATGCTGCGAAATTTGCACCTTCTCCAATTCCCACTATAAAGGATAAGTTAAAAGAATTAAGAATACTATCCTAAATTTAACAAAAATATGTATTTGTATAAAGCAGTGGCGGATCCAGGGGGGGGGGGGGGGGGGAGGGCAACAGAGAGGCCTCTTGGGCCGATAAAAATGCGCCCAGGATTAAGGCCCTTAGTCGAAATGACCGAAAAATGCATTCCATTATTAAAAAAATGCCACAAAGTTTGTTAATTTTGAAAGGTTCGTTAGTATTATTGCAATGTTCATGTCTTTTCAATCATTTTTTAAATTTTTTTTCATGTCAACTTGATGTGCAAAATTCATTAAAGTATTTAACAAGAGGGGCCTCTATGTCACTTTAGGGTCATATTTACCACTGCGCCCATTTAACAACAGGGCATTAGGTCGCCAGTCATTCCCTGGAACCTCAAGGTTTATTTAACTAGAAAAAAAATGTGGAAATGGGAAAGATTAGCGTATGTTTTAATTTTTACTGCAATTTTTCATGACTCTTTAGAACTATTTATTTAAAAAATATATATAATGATTTATTATTTCTTAAATAATTTAAACTGTGAAATTATTCTCTCTTGAATAATAAATTTCACAAGAGGGGCCCTCGGGGATTGATTTAGCTACCCCCCCCCTACACACCCCTTTTCAATTTAGTTTAAACAATTGACATTTATTATTACAGAAAGATTACTTCCCATTTTCTAAATGCCTAAAAAAAATCTTGATTAAAAATCAAATATGGAGCTATCATATAGGATATACTCCAATAATAGTACACCAAAAATAGTAAAAATAAACTTATCGCATTTAATGCAATATATTTTATTTAAAAAATGTCCGTTTGTCACTTTTCAGTTGACTCGAAAAATAATAACGACTCCCCAGTTTTGTTTTCTTGTGGGGAGGGGAAACAAGAATTTTTTCGGAGCATCTATCCCCACTTGTAGCAAAACACTAGTGACAATAGAAACAGAGTATATCCCCTACTTTCTACGGCACAGACAAAACACACTGTTTGCGTGACAACACATTCCAGGAAGCGTGGGGTTGTTTTTTGGGGAAAATAGTCACATTTACAAACATGAAATCGATGCAAAAAACACAGAAGCAGATCACCACCCCACCGGAAAAGCCCGAAGGTAAACCCTCCCTCTTGACCTTGTGTTTTTTTACACTCGCCCCCCGTCCACGTCTGGGCGTATTGCATTCCATTCCAAGAAGGGTTAGTTTCTGACCTCATGAGAAACTGGATGAAATGAAACAGTGTAAACTAAATTACAACATAGATGCTCATGCTTTGTTCAGAGGATTAACTATTGAGTGTTTGGCTTATACAAAGAAGAAAGCACCATTTGGAATCCTGAACACCCTCATCATATGGATAGAAATATGGTCTACAATTTGGGAAAAACGAATTCAAATAAAATTAGTTTTTGAATTTTTCTTGAAAACGTTAAACTAAAAAAGATTATCTTTGAAATAGATAGAGAAAGCTGGCAAGTTAAAAAAGCAAAACGACAGATCATCAGGTATACATCCCAGAGTGATATGCATACGAGAAGATTAATTCATTATTGCATGACATGATGTATACCGAAAAGCATAGATTCTGAGGTAAGTTAACTTTTTAAGCACATAGGTGCTTAAAAAAGTAGCATTTTTGCTCTAGTAATAAAAATAGTATATCGCACACACATTGAAATACACTTTTAAACTTAAGTTAATTATTATTTACCAATATAAATTCTTGTATGCAACATTCAAAATATTCTTTGCAAGGGATCATAAAAAAGTATGATCATGTGTAAAATAAAATCCTAAAACTCGACGTAAGGTTTTACTTCACGCACTTGTTGCACAAAAACAATTGTATAATTACAATAATACTACTGGTTAAATGGAATCAACAAAATAAATCTGTTTGTAACTGAAAAAATGGACTTTCAATAAATGGGTCATTCTAAAAAAAAGTAAACAATAACAATGTTCCCTCTGTTACCAATATATAGTAAATATTTTAAAGTGTTATTTGTAAATTTAAGTTTAATTATCCATACATACTTTTGAAATAATTGGTAAATTTTCGAAAATTAGCAGATTAAAAAATATTTAGAACAAAATATTATTGCACAAATTTTAAAAGTTATTGAATATTATTGGTTCACTTTCTGTGAAATAACACAGAAATCTTTCACTCATCCACTCCAAAAAACCTACAAAAGAAGTCTGACAGGCCACCACAACCATCTTATGTAGGTCCTCTCTGAATTTCGGGTTTCTCTTGTTTATTTAGGGAGACTGAGAACCTAAGGTTTGCCATCACGTCCAAAAGTAAATTTAGATAAAGGAAAACAAGACCGAGGAGCTATTGCTAGATCCTCCATGAAACAACCCCATGAGTAATACAAACTAAATTAATAGTAAAAAAACTGCATTTACAATGGAAAATTAAATTAAAAATAAAAATTATTTTTAATTGAAATATAATATAAAAAATTGAAACACCCAGATTTTTTTCTAGTTGCCTTTGGCTTGTAGCAGGTTTTTGAAAATAATCTTAAGAAGCAAGTTCGAATTCGTTCAAATAGCAAGTTTGATTTTTGAATACCTTAAATCCTTGAATATCAATATACTTTGCTGTTTAAAAGATATTTTTTTGCAATGTTGCATTCGATTATATACACATTTGTATGCTAGATAGCGTCAAATAGTGGTTTGCATTGTTTTTCTTTTTTAAACCATTTTTTCTACTAAATAACACCAAGAACCCAGGGCAGCAGGGAGCAAAAGAAAAGATAAAGACAGTATGTTAAAAAGAAGCACAAGAAAATGTGCAGATTTAACATGTTACAAATGTGTGCTTTTTTAAAATTTATTTTCCACTTTAACAAAAACTGCTTGGCCAGGACAAATAGTTATACTATTATACACAAATTTGATTATTCACAAGATTGTTATGCACGAAACACAATAATTCCTTGATAAATGAAGTAAAATAAGTTCAATGAAAAAGGGAGAGACAAACATGACACGTTAAAACACAATTATAAACTCAATGAATAATATTTACTTGACAAAAGACCAGCCCACCAAATCCATTCTTTTAAATATCCATAACCACCTAAACCTATTAAAAAATATTTTATTTCATTGCAAGATAAGTAAATCCAAAAGTAAAAATATCTAAAAGGAAGACAAGGAAAATAATTTATGCTTGAATATTGTACTTGCATGCCGAGCAAAATTATTGTTGATTATTAAATTTTATTCAAACCAATTTACATTATTGCATTTCAGTGACAATAATTGTTTGGAATGTAAAAGATATGCATTTAAAATGGAAAATTTTATACAGCAAACATTATTTTTAGTTAACTTCCGATTCATACTTCTGTTTTTAAACATTCACACAATTTTACCTGCTCTTGTTTGACCTTGACCACCGATTTTCAATAAACCTTTCTTTTTTATCACAAAACTTGCACCAATAAATATACTCGAGGATATTGCTAAACCGAGCCCAACGTAGAAGTTATATGAGACATGAGGCACTTGCGTAGGAACATTTGGAGTAGACATAATTGCATTACATTTAAAATATGTACAAGATTCTGAAAAAGAAAAATATATATGTACATGTATTTAATTTATCTGAATTTTTTTCAGTATATATACTGTTACATATTTGTATGGAAATTAGATAACATAAAAGGTTGTGTTTTATTGTACTGTTGACAAATTAATATGAATGACAACAGAATTACACTTTACAAAATTATTCCTCACAATAACATAAGATATAATTATATTTTTCTATACCCAAAAATAAATTAAAACAAAAGATTTTATTTTTGCAAATTCATTATGAACTTATATAATTAAAATAATATTACATTAAATTAAATATAGGAATTGCAATCGGCAAGAAACCTTTATGTTTTTGTAGGAATCATTCATGAATGAGCAGACAAAATATCGATCAGTTGATGATTGGTTTAAAACTCTTTCTCACTATCTTCTACTAATAACTTTTTTAAAACTTAGAAAACTCATATTAACCTTTACAAATCACTAGTCGTCACCGGACTGTGGTTCTAAATTTCGACGCCCGTCACCAATAACCCTCGTGTAGCACTATTGCGTCGAAATTTCAACTAAACTTAAATCACTTGCCAAAATTATTAACATTACTACACATTACGATTCACCGAATAAACTTAAGCTATGATCAATCAGATATGGAATGAAATTATTACTGTTTCAGCAGGCAGGTAGTTGGTTGACATATATTTTCAGGCTTGTGTGCTTGGTCGCAAGGACCCGCTTATAAACCATCGTCAAGTAGGACAACACAAAACGCACACATACACAAATGACAGATGCTGCCATCTGTCTCCACCTCCACAATTTAGACATGTCCCTGAAGGGGAGGGAAATTTTCTCCAGGAACCTGTACCCATGGTGAATTGTGCAATGAACGACCACAGGACTTTCGGACCCAACAGATTTTACGAGCACGTACTCCGCATATACTCGGTAGGTCTTCAGTGGCACCGGGTCTCGAACTCTCAACCTTCCGATCTCGAGACTAAGATCTTGACCACTAAGCTTCCTACAGCCCCAGAGCAGCCAGGTAATAAGTTAATCGTTTCCGGCTGTCTACTTCAAATTTCGTCAAGCCTTTGCTGGCATTAAAACACAGCCAATTACGCTTTGTTGTTTAGAATCCTGGTCAAATAACGAAGTTGACAGTTTGTCTCTGGTTACCGATGGAAAAAGGGGTGAAATAGGGATGGAATACCAGCAATGGATAATACGGCAAACTGGTTTTATTTCAGTTACACTGGAAAACTCTGGCTCTTGGCTGAACCAGTTAAATCGAAGAGGGTTTTAAGGTGTTTTTTAAAAACCGAACATCGCTTAAAAGTGGTTGTAGGTACTTCTAAATTTACAACCAGATTTAAGGGAGATTCGTTTTTAAAAAAAAAAAAAAAACTGGCGATGGTTAATAAAGCTTTTCTGTAAAGTCGCCTCACTGGCATAACAATTAGCCCTTCTTACTGAAAACGACTGAAATAAAAAAAACAACTGAAAACCATGAACTGAACCTAAACTGAAAACCATAAACCAAAAAACCACAGGTTTAGAAAGTAGCAGATCTGAACCTAGGGGGAAAGGTGAAGCCATTTGTGAACCAGTATCCCACAAGGCAGTTCGCAAGCTCTAGCACATGGCATGTCATACGCCACTAGATGACACCATGAGATAATTCGACTAATAAAAAATATATATTTAATATTAGCTAATTAAATTTTTTAACCAGTTTTGCTAGCATAAGTTCTGGCAGACATGAGTATCTATTCATCAAAGAAGCAGATTAAAAATGCAGTTTTTATTGCATGTAACATTTCGGCAAACACATTTTTTGTGAACTAGTATCCGGCGGGCGATGCATTGCTAGAACGATGCAATGTGTAGGTATTCATCACACAATCTTTGTATTGCGTTGTACGGGATTGCGAAATCGATGGACATATCTGCTACTTTCTATAAATCTATGTAAAAAACGCATGAAAAACAGAAGCGCTATTGTTTATGCCCTCACAACTACAACTTTTCAATCAAATAAATTATTTTCTTTTTAAATTGCGTGTAGACGAAGAAGAATAAAACACAAAATTAAAGCTTAAGACAAAATTTAAAAGGATTTGTTTTAAAGAATAATTTAATGTCAAACTAATTTTTTTTTTGCAATGTAAGAGCTAATGTATAGTTTTTAAATACAAATAACATTTAATAATCTTATATGTATGTTACAGTTTTTTTATATAATAATTTTTCTTGTTTTAGTACTTAAACGAAAAGTGTTATGCACAGTTTTGTTTTATAAAAACAAAGAAAACATATATTTTCTGATATATATTTAAAATTATAATTTACTATATATATTTTGAACTATAATAAAATACCGTATTTAACTCTTTCACATTTTAATATTCTTTTTATTTCTCATTTTGCATAATAATTTATTTTTAGTAAAGTATTTCAAATTTAATGTTTAAATACCTTATGGATTATATGTTATTCTCATAGTTTAAAAAAATCACCTGGAAAATAAATAATTTATAAAGCGATTGAATATGCAGCATACATAAAAATAATAGACGTTTAATGTTTGCACACGTAAGAATTGACCCCTAAATTGTGATTGTATGCTTTCTGTTTCCGAACTCAGAGCAGTTTCTTCTCGTTTCTAGTGAACATCCTCCAAACCCCCACAGCGCCCTCCCTTTCTTTTTCTTAGTTCTAGATTCCGAGGTTGTTTTCTGTAGAGGGCGCTTTGAAAAAACCGGTTGGTGACATCTCTGCTTATGAAGTTATATTTACTCTATTATGTAAACAGTGAAAAATCCGTCTGAGTCACAGTTAGAGGTGAACCGCCAAACTGGGTTGTGTTGAAAGTATTTCTTCTTCGCGCTCGTTTCGAGTTCAAAAAGGCTCCGTCTCGCTTTGTAATACACAAGATTCACAAAATTATTTCAAATTCCGGATCAATATGCAGGAAAGTGAAGATTTGGTTGCATCTCCTCGAAGCATTGCAATGATAAAAGAATCCATTCAACATTTAGAAGTGCCCATTCAAGAAGAATCGACTTATATTTTTGTTGTACTTGGAGCATCGGTAAGATGATTTAAAAACTAATTAATAACTGTAAATAAAATACTTTATTTCATTAAGTAAAGATATAGTTTTAATTAAAAGTGGGGGTAAAAGTAATTAAAAATGCTTGGGGTCTTATATATATTTTTTTGTCTTGATAACACAAAAAGTTTTATGTTTCGTTTTCATTTTAGCAACTTGCTAAAGTTTTATGCATTTTGTTTTGCAGATTTTTAAATTTATATTACCTTTTTTTTGTGTTTGGGTATTCAAGTTGTCCTTTTATTAATAAGTTGTGAAGTTACTACATTTATAAATTGTTTTTTTTGGGGGTTATGCATGCTCGTTACATTTTTTCGTTTCATATTTACCTAGTAATCAACACAGGGTAAAGCTAGGGAATTATACAAACATATTAATTATTGTATTTTTGTACGAATGAGTTACTAACTTTGTTAATTCATAATTGTTTTTAGGTAATTGTTTTAAATATGTAGCAGGAATTGTTTGAATTTCTGTAGTTGAGAAATCAGCTTGTGAATAATTATAGTAAGCTGTTATATATTTGATTTTTGGTTTATAAATATCTATTACTCGATGTATTTGATGCACAGTTTTTTTATTAATATATAATTTTCTTTTATCTTCATAATGTAAGGACAACTATGAGCCAATTGCAGAATTAAGCTTTAAAATTAAATTATGGTTGTGATAACAAAAAAAAAAAAAAAAAAAAAAAAAACTTCAAGACGATCAAAGAAACTGCAGAATAGTCGTGAATATTATTTTTAATCATATTAGCCTTCCTACTATGGTTAAAAATAAGTCTCCCAAACTTCAAACAGTTTGTACTGATTATGATTATCTCCTTGCTAAGATGCCAAAGCTTTGATATGAAGAGTAAAAATAAGAGCCTTGAATGTGGAAGGTCCTAGGCTCTGGTCTGGGCATCGCCAGATCAATTGCCGACTTTTTAAATATACTCCAAAGTTTCAACCCTGCGTACAATGTCGCCCTTGTATGTTGGGTGCCTTCTAATGTGTCTGCTCGTCACTTGACTGTGATTTTAATGATGCCACCCTTCGCCAATAGCACTCGTGTAGCTCTAGTGCTTCAATTATTCAAACTAACCTAACTATGGTCTTCATTTGTCTTTATTTTGCTTATTTAGACGAACCTGACTTTTAAATGGTATAGTCTGGCTGCCATAAGTTGGTATCCCAAATATTTTGATTGTGGAAGATTCCACTTTGAATAAAGGTTTTAAGCCGAAGGAGGGAGGGTTGCCAACACAAGGCTTTGGGGCGAGAAGAGGGGATTGTTGATCTAGTTCGATTGTAAATAATGTATCGAACTAGAACTATGCATCATTTATTGGCGATAGAGGATTGTTGTTGATTGCTGGTAGCGGTTAGTGATTACACATATATTTCTTCGTTATTTTGACTTGATCATTAATGAATTAACTTCTATAGTTTATTTGATTATGTCTAGATGATGTGTGATTAGTAATTAGAAATGATGGGACATGGGTTAAATTTTGCTTTTACCAAAAAAGTAGTTAAGGTTACTTATTGCTAGGGATGCACCGAATATTCGGTTACTATTCGGTATTCGGCCACTTTAGCCGAATATTCGGTTTGGCGGAATAGCTTTACTATTCGGCCGATAGTCAGGCGAATAGTGAAATTTGGTTTATTTTTCAAATTTTTTCATGTTATCATCTTCTAAAATTTTGAAAAATTCCCCAAACAGGACTTGTTTTCTTTGTGATGGACTCAATCTTACGTTTTTGTTATTTATAATGTTAAATCAAGCTTTACTCAAGTTGTATTAAATAAATATGTATATTTAAGGGAACAGTTACATTGAGTGGGCTTTAAAAAAACAATAATTACTATTTATATCACAGATGTAATTTTTTCACGAAAATATTTAAAAATATTAATATTGTAATTGTATAATAGTATTGTAAGCCATGGTTTTATTTTTTTTTTCTCATTTTCATTCTACATCGGATCCACCTGCTTTTGTTTTTGTGTTTTCCTGTCGTAATTTTACCAGGTTACACAATCTAAAAGTTTTGTTTTACTAACAAACAAGTTCTAATAAATATGTTGCTTTAATTAAAAATTTAATTAATAACTATATTGTATTAAAATTGTGTCCTTATATGTTTATGTTGAATTGAAATTGATGAATAATAAATACAACTTACTTAGTTCTAACAAAATATAAAAAATTGGTTTAGGTAGGCCAAATATTCGGTATTTGGCCAAATATTTGTTATTCGGTATTTGGCCAAATTTGGTATTTGGTGCATCCCTACTTATTGCCTTCATGTAATAAGCACATTGTAATGACCATCTAATACTTTTTCAAAAATACTCAAGTAATTTTAAGAATTGTAGTTAATTAGTGACCAAGATAAATAAAAAAAACCTCTAAAACTTGAGTTGCGACCATCTTTGTAGAACTTAAAAATGACTGTGACCACAAATTACTCCGAGAGATGCTATAACTTAAATATTGTTGTTAAATATTAGAGTGAACCCCGATGCAAGTTCGATCTACCCTTCAATGGATAATCTAAACCTTAAAGAAATATGCGCCCATAAAAGCAATGAATCGCCAAGCATAGTAACTCTTGCCCAAAACCTTCTTTACCTTTTTTCGAAGTGGACTGTTCCACAATCAAAATATTTGGGATGCTAAGTTGTGGCCACCAGACTATAACAAGTATTTTATTATTTAGCTACTAGGCTTAAAAGTGGTGAAAATCACAACAAATCCGTCAATTCAAAGTTCTTAAAATTTAGCAACCAATATATAAACAACAGTTAAAACTGCATTGGGAGAAATGAAAATCCTCCTCAATGATATCTCCCAGATTTTTTAGAATGTACAAAGGGGGGGGGGGGAGGAAGTTTAAAGGGAAGTTCAGTCCTTGCCTGTTGGTCAGTCCAACTGAGCTAAAATGCGTTATTTTTTATTTCGCAAGCTCTCCGTAAGTATTGCTTTGTCAATTTTTCCCACCATGTATGATAATCGTCATAACAGCAAAATTAAGCATACTCAAAAGGAAAATAGTATAAGTAGGGTTACCAGATGTCCGTATTTAGAGGCTCTGTCCTGCCGTCCGTATTTATTTTTTAAAAATCCCTAAATGTCTGTACTTTTGAAAATTTAATTAATTTTGAAGATCTTTATAAAGGAAACACAGACCTACCTATTCATAAAAAATGGGTAATGTTTTTTTAACTTGAAGCATATCATGTGCAGCAGAACTTTTATGTGTTGCTCAATTCTTTTTTGAAATACTGGATCATCTGCCAAAGTCGAGGGTGTTTTTTCTATTATAAATGCCCAATGGACAAAAGAAAGAAATAGAGTAGACTACAGATGGATTCCGTTACAATGTTGACTGCGGTCAAAGTTAACTTAACAATAACCTGTATCGAGTTTTATGACTATATATCTAAAGACAAGAACTTATAAAGAAAAATTGGTTCTGTAGAAAATATGCTAATAATTTAAATAATACAATGCAATAATGTTTAATGTGCTAATAATAAGGTTTTGTCTCAAATTTCAATGTGTCCTGCTTTTTAAAAGTAAATGTCCTGTTTTTTTTTTACTTTTTTGACCTTGTAACCCTGAGTATAAGGTTGTTTAATTAACCCTTTCAGTCCCAAAAATTTACTACACTACAGAAACATCTGATATTCACAAAATTAGATTATGTTAGGTCAAAAATAAGAGTTCCATAAGAAAAAAAAAATCATTAAAATTTTTTATATGGTTTTTGAAATAATGCCAAAATTTATTAACAAAATAAATATATATTACCTTAAAACGGAGTTATATATTTTAAGTAGCTGTCCATATTATCAAAAAAAATTTAGTAAAATATTATTTTAACCGAAATAGTTTAAATTGTGTTTTAAATATGTGGAACTGAAGTGAACTTTTCAAAAATCAGGTGAAACGCTTGTTAGCTATTTTCTAAATAAAAAAAAAATAGTAGTTCTGACTTCGATTGAGATTAATGTAAAATATTTTCTAATAGAACAAAGTGTGAAGAATGGAATGATGCGTGTTTGGATGTCATAACGGGCCGTACACATTTGGAAAAAAAAAATATTGAAAGTAATGATTCCACAAATGGCATCACTGGGACTGAAAGGGTTAATCAATTAAGTTTAAAAATAGTGTCATCCTCTCACCTTGGTGACTGTCCCCACTTTGTGATATTTTAGTGATGCTCAGATCTCTTTGAAAAATATTTTGTTAATAAAATAAACGTTTTTAAAATTACTTTTATACTTTATTAATAGTTTTTATTTTTTATTTATTACTATTCTTAGTGATGCCTTATCTGGTACCGGTGAAACAAAATGCTATTTTTATTATTTCTTTAAAATATATTAAAACTTGATCTTACAAAAATTAATTTGTAATATTGTTATTAACATTTTATTTGTCCTTTACTTTTGGTAGTTAGCATTGATTTGCAAAACATTTCATCCACATGTTTCGTTTATTAACATGTAATAGAATAAACATATTTTAGGAAATGTAGTGCGCTATTATTTGATTTTTTAAAGTATTGACTTGATAATTTATAATTATTTCATTTTACAGAATGAAATAAAAAAGTGAGGTATAATTTGTAATTATTTCAAAAAAAAAATTAAGTAATGCTAAAAATGTGTGAAAAGGTAAAATTTGAGTATTTGAAGGATAACTTGTCATAGCTAAAACATTATTGTACTTAGTGCTGAAAAATAAACATCTTAACTGAGTATTAGAACAAAAAATGTCATTACTTTAAATAAAGAGATGGGGGCTGGGAGCCCAGTCGGTTAAGCACTCGCTTGGCATGCGGAAGGTCCCAGGTTCGGGTCCGGGCATCGCCAAATAGTTGCCGACCTATAAACGGCCCGTGCAGCCAAAAATGTCTGACGAATAATACCCCGTGTGAGGGAGTGCATGTAAAATATCTTTCAAAGTCCCGACGCTGCGTACGATGTCGCCCTTAACGGTTGGGTTGTGTGCCTATTCAGGTGTTGGCTCGCCACCTGACTGTGGTTCTATAATACGGCGCCCGTCCAATAGCCCTCGTGTAGCTCTAGTGCGACGATAATTCAAAACCTAACCTTGAATAAAAAGATAGCCCCATGACTTCCCACAAGAAATTTTTTTAAGTCTTTCTAAAGTAACCAAGAATGGAAGAGGGTCATCAAAAGTAAATTCCGAAAATATTCATAAATAACTGATTTAGAAAGTTTTTTTTTTATTTCCCCAAAATCGGATTTTTAGAGTTATTTTCTTATTAAAGCAACCGAATCATTGCAATGTTTACTTTGTATGTTTTAGTTTTCGCTTTTCTTAGTTGGCACAAATTTATTCCTGTAACCCAGGTAACATTGAATATTTTTAATGTACGGATAGTACATTTTCCTTTTACGGTAGTACGAAAGTCCATAGACATATTACTGGACATTTTTACATTATGGCTTTTAAATGTTAGATATATTTTCCAGCTACAAGGAATACGAGTTATTAGAAAATCTAATTTTCCCGTTTCCGTTCTAACAATCGATATCTATTTCCTTTCATTTCCATCAGGTGTGAAAAACTATCTTGACTGATAACGTTTTCAATTCAAACATTTTACTCTGATAACATTGTTCTCTATTTGTATTCAGCTTTCTTTAAATAAGTCTCTTCAAAATCACCCGAGAAAAAAAACGCCCTTGAAACGAAAAAAGGAAGGGTAGTTCGATTTTTTTTAAAACCGAACTGCCGTGTTCCTTATGTCTGATGATAGTGGAACTTTTTTTTACACGTGCTACGAGGAAGTGACTTTTCCTTTTACACCTTTTGACGGAACCCTGATCACATGTGAATGATAACGTCACATTGATCGGTTCTGACGTAATTTTTTATGATTGGTTTGAGAAGTTTTGACATGCAACTTTGTTTCTTTTTTAAGTGATCGATAGAAGTGTTTCGATGGTTTTTATAACTGATTTCTTTCTTGATTTGTAAGGGTCTGGTGTGATCAAGATTAGAGTAGATACAGTTTATTTTTGTATGTTGATATCGTCTTATTAAAATCGCGTGATTATTTTTAAACAAGATATTTCTGTCAATTGAATTGACAGTTGGCTATTTGGAATAAGCACATGAGCTCTTGTGAATTAATTAAAGAAAAAATAGGTCAGATGCTTGCTAAGTAAAGTTTTAATTTAGATGATTAAAATCTTAGTTACGAAAACGTTTGTGTTTTGTATATCTCTTTTCAAACTCCAATCAATCATGTAGTAAGTTAATAACATAGAAGTTTTCTGTCTTTTTACTTTCATGATAATCTACTATAATTAATTTCAATTATATGAGTATACAATCTAAGTTTTTAATTTTTATTTTAATTTACCGTGAAATATGTATCGGTACAAAGTAAAATACTATACCTAAATGTTACATTACAGAATTCCCGCCCTTCAAGTAAAAAAAAAAAAAGTTGTTAGATTCTAGAGTGCATAATTATTGATTGCATAATTTGAGTACTCAGTTGTTCAATTACAGGAATTTCTAGCACTCGTAAGCAATAATAATAATAATGAAAAAAAAAACCACTATTATTAATGGACTTTTCACTGTTAGGTAGTCTAAAAATTAAGTTACGTGTGGAAACATAGGAAACTCATTGATATATTTCAGTAATTGGTTAGAAACTTCCTATTTACTTTCATGTAATACTTTATGTAATTATACTTATGTATTTTATGCAATTTTAAGAACATTTTTTCTAAAAAAATTAATAAAAATTTTAAAATTTTGATTTAAAATTTTTTAAAAATGATTTTTAATTAAAATTGCTAAAAAGCTGAGAATTTAGGTATAAGTCTTTGTTTGCACATATTTGTACAATATAAGGTCATTTTCTTGGTCATTTTTTCAATTTTGACCTCAAAATTTGCCGCGCAAGCCTAATCCCAATGTGTTCAAATAGCTTTATGTTTAATATCATTTATTTTAGATTTGGCTAAAGTTTCAGAAATTTTTAAAAGAAATTTATATTAAATAAATCTTGTAGAATTACATATAAAAAAATTATACTTATATATTGAAAAGTTAAAAAAAAATACATGTAAGGTCAAACTATGCTTTGTAGTACCATCTTTGCATTTTTAAGACTCCTATGACCCCTTAAGGGGTTTAAGGAGTCTTTAAAATGTGCAAAGAAGATACTACAAAGCATAGTTTGACCTTTCATGTCATTTTTTAACTACTCAATGTATAAGTATAATTTTTTTATATGTAATTCTATAAAGATTAGATGTATTACATATAATAATAATTTAATTATATGTAATTCCATATAAGATTTATTTATTATAAAACAAGTTTTAAAATTTATGAAACTTTAGCCAAAACTAAAATAAATGATATTAAACATGAAGCTATTTGAACACAGTGTGATTAGGCTTGCGCGGCAAATTGTGAGGTCAAAATTGAAAAAATGACCAAGAAAATTACTTTATATTGTACAAATATGTACAAACAAAGACTTATACCTAAATTCTCAGCTCAATTTTAATTAGAAATTATTTTAAGAACTTTTTTCTAAAAAAATAATAAAAATTCAAAAATTTTGATTTTAAATTATTTTTAAAATAATTTCTAATTAAAATTGAGCTGAGAATTTAGGTATAAGTCTTTGTTTGTACATATTTGTACAATATAAAGTAATTTTCTTGGTCATTTTTTCAATTTTGACCTCACAATTTGCCGCGCAAGCCTAATCACACTGTGTTCAAATAGCTTCATGTTTAATATCATTTATTTTAGTTTTGGCTAAAGTTTCATAAATTTTAAAACTTGTTTTATAATAAATAAATCTTGTAGAATTACATACAAAAAAATTATACTTATACATTGAGTAGTTCAAAAATGACATGAAAGATCAAACTATGTTTTGTAGTGCCTTCTTTGCACATTTTTAAGACTCCTTAGACCCCTTAAAGGATATTTCGTTCATTTTTCAAATAATCAATAATCATTCTTTGCAATTGAGTGAGTGCAGAAACAACGTCAGTCACAAATTTCAAATTTTTCAGGAGGGAGAAAAAAACGTAATAACTCCTATTTCTGCACTCAACACTCGAAACAAACGTCCTGTATTTACGGAACTACTCAACAGACTAACGTAGTTTTTGCACCCAACACGCATCTTGCCTTTCTACGCTTATTTTCATTGAAAACGAGTTTTCGTTTTTTTTTTTTTTTTTGACTGAAGTGGTTTCTGCTCTCACCGGTTCAATTTTCACAAGCATTTTGCTGAGTAAGAATTGAAATTAAGATAAGTCTTTCGTTTGCTATTTTGATAAGGTTCCATAAGTTTTACCATTTTATCTCACGTTGGGATCACTTAACGTTTGATTTTTAATGATAAATGCCGTTAAATGATAACTGTTACTGAAAAAAATAGCTAAAAAACAATAGCTCTCGTGTAGCTTTAGTGCGACGATAATTCAAACTAAAACCAATTGCCTGGAAAATATAGAAATACATCTCAACTAATAGTCTAAATTAAGAAGAAAGACTGATTAAACTTGGATAGGGCGGAGCTGGAAGTGTTCTATTTTAGGCAATTAATTTAAATCAAGAGTTGATCGATCAGTTAAAAGGGTCAACTGTTTGGTGTAAACCTGATGCAATTTCATTGAGGAAAAGCAAGAATGTTTAATATTTGATGTAGGCTCGTCAATTCAGTGCAATTTGAGATCTAAAGCCCTAAACACACATTATTTGTGGGTCATGAGTGCACAAACAAGCCTTGTCACTTTTAGCTTCCACACTATACGTTCATAACGTAAAAAGGTTTCAGTCAATCTGCCACACATTTAAATGTACGAACCTTACAGATAAATGGGATACATCTTATTAAAGCAAGAAATCAGTATCGAGCAAGGGTATAGCCTTAAATTTCATTAAAAAATGACGTTACAAGGAAAAGTTTAAACTCAAAAGTACATTTAAAATTAAAACAAAGTAGGTTTGCAACAGAAACTGTCACTTAGAACTGCTTCCGTACAAATGATTAGAAATTTCCAACCATCTCAACTATGAAAATATACTACCAATACTACTAATATGATGAACCATTTTTTTTAACACTCAACTACCAATAATAAAGTGTTAGATAAAGAAAGAGTATTTGATTAGTAAAAACGTGGTAATTGTCGTTTTCATATCTGCCAAAGACAGTAGTCCTGGCAGATATCTTATGAAAACAACAAATAGTTGGTTTTGTACTATCGATATGAAAACGTCGTTCTAGAGCTACACATGGCCATTTCAAGACAGGAACACCAGTGTATATTAACTCGTTCTTTTAAAGCTTGGTCAAACAATGAAAATTGTATAAACACATTTTAAAAAGATTTCGACATGATTTCGACCCCGTTTAAGCTTTAATTAAACCTAGTCAATTTAGAACGAACATTTTTTTTGTGGCGTCGAGAATAAAACGAGCAAAATTTCAATTGGTAACTCGGTTAAAGTCCATTTGTTTACGTCCAGTTTTCCATTAAGCAATTCTTTTGTCGTGATACGAAACGAGCTTAAGTAAAGATGAACTCGATTTATTTTTTGATTGTTTTGCGCATACGATTTTAAATAACCATTTTATTCAGTCTTTAGCTTATTTTTCCATTACTCGTCATGCATAATCAATTTCTTAAGAAATTATTTCTCAACCATTCTTTTTTTTTACCGAATTGTTGCAGTGCAACTTTTCTTCAAAGATTTAATAATAACTATTGAGTTTTATGTGATATAATTAAACATTCGTAAAAGCTATTTTGTATGATTTTTTTACTTGTAAATCGGCTTGCTTATTTTGACAATAATTGAATTAAAATATCATAAATGTGATACAAAATAAATGTGGTAGTCAATTCAAACTACGAACTTTTCTTTTATACCAGCGCAATGAATATATATTTCAACTACATTTTATTGACCTGATTTACGCCCTTTTAATCATACAATTGTAGTTTGTTAATTTCCTTACACAATGTTTCGTTAAAATACTCAAGGTTAAGTAGCAAAGCAGTTTAAGAGTAAGAAGGAATAAAACAAACAAATCGTATACTAGCTGTTAGCTATAAACAAAGGAAGAGTTCATCTTTTGAACTTAAGGGGGTATGGGACACAAAATCTTCAAAAAAATTATTATTATCATAAAAAATAACACAACTATTTTAGAATAATTTAAAACAAAAATTTTATTTATATCTGCAGTAGAACGTGAGATGCGTAGTTTTTTATGTCATGACATCTGTGTTGGCCAACCACGTTTATAATCTTTGCTTCCTCGTAATATTAGATAGGAATAACGTTATCGAATCCTTAGTTGGTCGGTCGGTTTGGAGTGCTTCAGTAAGGAAAGTGATAAACTTCAAAGCTGTTTTTCTCCTTGATCGTGTTTTCGATGATTTTTTGACTTTAAATTGATATAACTCAAAATCTACTGCCCATAGAGTGTCAAAATTTTTTACTCATATTTTTCAAACATATATCTTTAATTTGTCTTTAGGGATTAGTTGTAAATAGTTTATTTTTTTATTTATTAATTTTAATAAAAAAAGTGAACCTGTGAAATTATTAAAAAAAACTTCAATAATTAAAAAAAAAAACTATGTCAAATATGAAAAATCGGTAAAGACAGTTTGTTAAATACATTTTTCTGTTTATAAAAATGCTAAATATTTGTTTGCCAATAAATAAGTTTTTGACTTATAACAAAAATAAGAGACATCACTTTTTAACACATTTTATTTTTTTTAAAAATAAATAATGATTATTTAAAACCTCTGACTATCTAAAAGTGTAAGTATATTTAGTATACATTTATGGAAAAAAAATTATATTGATATCTACAATATTAAAGAAAAAAGTTGAAAGTGTCCCATACCCCCTTAACATGTTTTTGTGATTTAAATACGCTTCAAGCAATTTCTTATATCTAAGAACCAAAAAGATAAAAAAAAACGAAGATCCAATCAAAAACTTCAAAATGACGAAATTTTTTTTATGTTTCGGGATACAAAATTCGATTTTATGACAACAAAAAAACTTAATACTTTTTTTTAGTTTTATAAAGTTTTTTAATTGTTGGTCTGAGCAAACGACGATGTATTAATCTTTTATTGTTCTGTGTCTATTGGAACGGATGAGTTACGTTAACGTCTTTTTGATTCCTAGTTACCGATTTTTTCCACGGTATTGAATTTCGCCTACTTTTCACTACGAGGAAAAGTTATTACCTTTTCACGTTTTTTTCCCCTGTCAAGAGAATTCCTTTTAATAATCATAAGGTTGTGTTTTCTTTCGCAACTACTTGGTCATTAAGTGTTGGGATGGAAAGTGTTTCTGATTTAATCATTGCATAATTTAAATCTGTCGGTTGGTTTCATAATTTGTAACTCTCTGAAATAAATTGCTGTTTTTAATAATTTTTTATCGTTTAAAAATAGCCGTATTCTTAACGAGTGCTTTTAAAAGTGTGAGTAATCTTCATTTATCTTCCAGATTTTTAAAAGCAGGAAATTGTTCTGTACACCTGTTTGTTATTATTAGAAATACGAAAATATTCCATTTAATTTGATGTTGTTTGAACCATTATTTATTTGAACTATTTAAACAGACTAGAATTTAGACCTTCTGTGGGTTGTGTGTTACTAAACTGTTGCAAGACTTTTTTTTATCAAAAAGACTAAAAAACATCAAACGTTAACTTTAAGTTATACAAAAAAAACTAATTAAAAAAAATTAATTTGAACAGCTCAAGTGCAAAACGAGTTAAATCACTTTTTGCTTATGCCATTGTTAGTTGTTACTCTAAAGTAACTGGCCTTTGGCTGTATCATACTGATTATTTTAGAGCGAAATTGGCATAAGGGAAAAGTGATTAAACTTGTTTTGCACTTGAGCTCTTCATTTGTCCCACAGAAATTGTTCAGGGCTGTGGTCTTTTTAAATTTTTTTTTATTTCGATAAACTTAAGCAGAGGGCTGATTTTCGCTTTCATTCCAAATATAGTTGGAAGTAAATATATTTTAAGCAAAACATAAACAAATGCCTAGTCCACCTTACAAACGATAGAAAAGATTTTTTGTTAGAATGACGTCACACTTAAACTGTATATAGGTAATGGACCTAGTAATTTTGAACCGCCGCGTTATCAAGTAACGAGGCCAACGCCTGAGTGAGCACACTCAACTCAACAATCCAGACAATAGACCATAGGTGCATCCTATAGTAATTTTCTTTGAATTCTTGGTTGCGCAATGTGTTTATACGAGTAAGAAAATCGTATACGATCTCATGCCTCATAGGTTTGAATGTTAGAATAAAGGCCAACGCCTTATCGACTGAGCTACTTAAGCCCCCACAAACATTCCGAATTCCACTGTATAAACTTCTCCGCCCAAAACTATTAAGTCTCTTGGGTTTGTTTGGAATAAAATTGATGCCCATTTTCTATAAGAGATAAAACTTGTCTATTTAAGTAGGAAAATAAGTTCAACTTTTGGGTGTACGCTGGTCAAAGTTAGTAATTACAGGATTTTCAAAATTGGGGTCATGAGAAAATCATTATATATTTTATTTAGTAATTTTTTGAAAAGTTATTTTTTTATCTTTGTAAGCTTGTTCTATTTTTTATTCAAAATACGGATATCTTATAGTGTAATTCTTTGTTTTTTTATTAACTGTCATTGCCACA
Organism: Hylyphantes graminicola; assembly: GCA_023701765.1. Classification (NCBI taxonomy): domain Eukaryota; kingdom Metazoa; phylum Arthropoda; class Arachnida; order Araneae; family Linyphiidae; genus Hylyphantes; species Hylyphantes graminicola. The sequence goes on from CM043123.1 coordinate 15,232,610, forward strand.
CTACTGAATAAAGATTTAGAATTTTGAAAAACATTTTTTAGCTTGTATGTACAATAAAATAACTACTTGCAGGTCCTAAAAGCAAAATTTGTAAGTTAATTTTATTTAAAAAATCGTCTATTTTTCTGGTGTGAGTGTGATATGTTTTGTTCAAAACCAGGAAGTCATGGTATAAGCTATACTTGTGTATGAATAGAGGCTTTTGTTGTTGTCGTGTGCCTCCGGCCGTAGCCGTAGAAGGTTGCAGTAGCATCCGTTGTCTCAAGGTATTGAGTACCCATGAGAGGGTGGATGTCTGACTTTCTACTCCGAGATGGCACCACCTCCTCAATTTAGGCACGTCTCTGGAGGGGAAGGGCAATTTTCCCCAGACGACCTGCACCCATGGTAAACTGCGCTATGACCCACAGATTTAACGAGCAGTATGGAGGCTTAAATTGCTAATTCTACTAATTTAACTAAAAGCTTTAAATTTAATTTATTTCGATTGTAAAAAAACCCAAAAAATTCATCTCTAGTACACTGGACACCAGTTGTGATTGTGAAAATTAAAATAATGAATTTGTTATTAGATTATAATGTCACTTAAAAGCGGTTCCAAATTGCGAGGCCGTTCGCTAGCAATTTTCTTTTTATATTTCGGTGTCTCCTGCCATCGAATAAAGCAACTAAAAAATCACTTAACACGAATTCATTAAAAATATTTATCATAAATCCCTGGTTTTTTTTTCAATAAGTGCCATATATTTTAATTGTTTAGTTGTTCATCTCACGAAATGACCAAATGAGCCTTTTAAAGTAAAATTTGGATGATCTCCAAGCTCCAAAGTCATTGTCTTCTTTGTCAGTTACTGATTTAAAAGTACGTAGGCTTTGTTGGAGATTCTATTCTCAATAAAAAAAAGGCTATCGCAGTTGGAAATTACAATATAGGACAAAACGTTGTATTGTCTTCCACATGATATATTTTATAGTAATTATATTTCAACTTATTATTCAAAAGTTCTCCGAAATCACGATATGGAACAAGTCAAAGTTTAAAATTTATTTACTGGGGTTAAAAAGTTAAAAAAAAGTTAACTGGTTCTGACAGACAAACGGTCAATAAAACTACTTTAAAGAATTGTAAAAACGAGAGTGTGCCGCTTTCGTCTAGTTTTGCAACTGTCGCATTTCAACCATCAAAGGTGTAACTGCAATTCATCACGCAAGTGGTAATGAAACGTCTATTAACTATTCTTTTTAAAAGTGAATGGGTTATAGTGAAAGTTCTCATCGAGTGTCACGACCACAATGTGGGTCATTGACTAAATGGGTCGGCAGTTAAGACATCGTTCAGCATAGTTGAATGAATTCGTCAACGTAAGACCGGTCTTGTTAGGGGGCGGATTTCTTATTCACTAATTAGATGGTTAGCCCATGCCTGCCCTCTCTGAATTTAACCCTTTATGTACCGAATTAAGTTTTAATTGGTTGTATTTGAATATTTTAAGGATAGCTATTGCAATTAATTAGAATATAAAAAAGGTAAAAAAAATAGTTGGGAAATAAAACGCACTTTGTTTCCCGAATTTAATTTCGTTTTCAATCCTTTCTATTTATAATTACTAAATTACGCTGACTAACAATGACATTTTGTTAAATGAATATGTTTTAGTCTTTAATATGTTGAAACCGCATACTGCCACATAAAAGCACACTACCTTGAAGTTTCCTTTTATACGGGGGGCTGGGGAGCCCAGTCGGTTAGGCACGCGCCTAGGACCATGCGGAAGGTCCCAGGTTCGGGTCCGTGCATCGACAAAATAACTGCCGACCTATAAACGGCCAGTGCAGCCAAAGAAAAAGAATCAAACGAATAATACCCCGTGTAGAGAGAGTGCACGTTAAATATGATCCTAAGTCCCAACGCTGCGTACGACATCGCCATTAACTGTTGCGTTGGGTGCCTACTCAGGTGTCGGCTCGTCACTTGACTGTGGCTCTACATTACGACGCCCGTTGCCAATAGCCCTCGAGTAGCTCTAGTGCGACGATAATTCAAACATACCTACCTTTTTATAAACGAACTATAAGCAGAAAACAACGACTTTTTAAGGTTCTTTTAAGGGGGCATAGGAGTCTTAAAAATGTGCACAGAAGGTACTACAAAGTATAGTTTGATCTTTCATGGTTTTTTTTAACTACTCAATATATAAGTATAATTTTTTTTATATGTAATTCTACAAGATTTATTTAATATAAAACAATTTTTAAAATTTATGAAACTTTAACCAAAACTAAAATAAATGATATTAAACATAAAGCTGTTTGAACACATTGGGATTAGGCTTGCGCGGCAAATTTTGAGGTCAAAATTGAAAAAATGACCAAGAAAATGACTTTATATTGTACAAATATGTACAAACAAAGACTTATACCTAAATTCTCAGCTCAATTTTAATTGGAAATTATTTTTAAAAAAAATTAAATCAAAATTTAAAAAATTTTAATTTTTTTAGAAAAAAGTTCTTAAAATAATTTCTAACTAAAATTGAGCTGAGAATTTAGGTATAAGTCTTTGTTTGTACACATTTGTACAATATAAAGTCATTTTTTCAATTTTGACTTCAAAATTTGCCGCGCAAGCCTAATCCCAATGTGTTCAAATAGCTTTATGTTTAATATCATTTATTTTAGTTTTGGCTAAAGTTTCATAAATTTTAAAATTTGTTTATATCAAATAAATCTTGTAGAATTACATATAAAAAAATTATACTTATATAGTGAGTAGTTAAAAAATTACATGAAAGATCAAACTATACTTTGTAGTACCTTCTTTGCACTTTTTAAAGACTCCTATGACCCCTTAAGTACCGTAATAGGATAAAGGGTTAATCCGGTAATACCAGATGTTTACTTTCTAACTTTCCGTGTCATGTGTACAGCTGTGGAAATAAAAAAGTACCCACTTGAGGTTATTTCATCCGTTAGTCACCCTATAGAATCGGACCTTTTTGAGATTGTGAGCAATTAACATTCTGAGTTAATTGCACGATACAAAATTTTCATAAGGTGCCGTCTTCATATTAAAAATATTACGAACTTTGAAATTTACAATAGCAACACCCAATTTTAATAACTTAGAAATGTTAAGCACTCTCGAAAACCCTTAAATCTAAGTTTTTGTTACATTTGAATGAATATTAGGTGAGTTATTCAATCGAATCACTTGTGGACCTTTTGGGGACCATCTCTAAATGACAAGCAAGCATGCATGCAAGGCCGTCTTTATTTATCAATTACACATGTAATCTTATACACAGTCCCCTAAAGGGTAATTAAAAATATTTTGGGATTTACTCAGCAAATTATGAATACATTTTTTTAAAAATTGGGATTTCGCCTAAACTTCCTGTCTTGAATTTATTTCTGTAAAAAAAAATTAAGTGGTTTCTATTCATATTTTTTTAAAAATTATTTTTAATAATTATTAAAAAATATAAAAATTGTTTTAAATACCCCAATATTGAATGCATTTTGTTTGGGTTATTATAATTACTTTTCAGTAAAAAATTCGTTTCATTATCTTTTATTTATAGATTGGGATAGTTTTTTTTTTTATGTGCAACTCATTTAACATTATGGGACCTAAACTTTGCACGTCTCCAACCCCTCTAATAATGCTTAAAAACTAACAAAATTTGGCCTTTCGTATTAACATAGGTCATAGATTTGAAATATGGACTCAAAAAGGGGTGTTGCTATTGGAAATTTTAAAGTTAGTATAACATTTTTTATATGAAGATGGCCCCTTATGCAAATTTTGTGTCATGCAATTAACTCAGAATGTTAATTGTTCACAATCTCAAAAGGTTCAATTCTATAGGGTGACTAACGGATGAAATAACCTCAAGTGGGTACTTTTTTATTTCCACAGCTGTACCAATTACCGGATTTCCAAAAGAAACATTAAGCTTTTAAAAATTAGTCCGAAATCCGGAAATTAATAAACCGAAATCCGGCAAATGGTTATTACCAAGTTAAATCCAGAGAGTTGGCAGGTTGGTTCGTTGGATTAGCGTCGCACTAGAGCTACAGTTGTCAGGTCTGGTTAGGCCCATTGACTTACTGTATCAGTTCTGAAATCCTAACTTCTGTGAAAGTATTGTTTTGTTGTTTAAGTATTTTTCACCAGGTATTTAAGAAGAGAGAAAGTAAAATAATTTTGATAGGAAAACATCTGGTTATTTAGTAATTTATTGATAGTTTAAATACTGTGTCGACATATGTCAATTATTATCCGTCATTTTAAAACAAAAAACATACATAAAAGAAAACTTTTCTTCAAATTTGTTTTATTTTGCTGTTATTGTGATTTAATTTATATGCTTGCTTTCATAGCTAAGCAATACTTTATCACAGTGGCGTAGCAATGATTGTTCCAAGGGGCCACAGTGTTTACAAACTTGGCCGACTTGGTTTAGTCAAATCGTTATAAATTAGTTATGATTAATTAAAAATCACAGGCAAAATATAATGTACGGATAGGGCTAATGTTAACTCATATTTTTTTAATTAATGTACTATTTCAGAAAATATTGATGTGATAGGGAAAGTATTAGAAGAAATTCGTGTAAAAATACACATCTTATATTAATCATTTTTTTCCCTTTTTGTAAAACTAAAAATCTATGTTTTAAAAAGTAAAAATTATACACTCTTAACTTTACATTTCTAATATTGATTTTATTGAGTTAATTTTTAAGTGATGAGATTTTTTTTTTCAGGGTGACCTGGCTAAAAAGAAAATTTATCCTACTCTTTGGTAAGTAACGAGAATTGTTAATGATCAATTGCAGGTAATTCCATGTCAAAATACCCAAAAATAGGGTGATTTGTCACCCACCGACTCAAATATTATTGAAACTTTGTAATTAATATTTTTCAGGTCCAATGCTTGAGCCTTAGTATTTTTTTTTAATTTTAGATTTAAAGACCGTATTTTTTTTGTCTAGTAATCTTTTTTAAATTAACAAGATTTTTTCAAGAGGCTGATTTTATTTAATTTTACCAAACACTAAACTTTTTTTACTTATGATTTTCAAATTAATATTTTACATTGTGTTTAAGTGCACCTGCACTTTTTTTTAATCTTAGTAAAGCATTTAACTTTATTTTTGCCATTGCTTTTGCTGGTATTATAATTTAATTCATAAAAAAAATTAAGTCTTTTTAGGAAATATGTGGTTTGTGCTGCAAGTCAACTTCTGTACGTAAAAAAGGTTATTTTTAAAGTCAGATTTTATTTTTCATCTTGCAGGGCACTGTACAGAGATGGATTACTTCCCGCAAAAACTCTGTTTGTTGGTTATGCAAGAAGTGCGTTGTCAGTGGATGATATAAGGTCTAGAACAACACAGTATTTAAAGGTAATTACATTGAATAAAAATAAAAGTTTATGGGCAGTTCTACCATAATTTAAACAAAAAACATTTTTAAATTTTATTATAAAAACAAGCAAAATTTTTTTTTTAAACATCACTTTAAAATTTAAATGTGTGTGAATATGCTTATAAGGGATCTAGAATTACAAAAAAATATTCAGCAAGGCTCATTTGTGAAAAAAAACCCAATGAGCTGTGATTTATAAAAAAAACCTGGTCCCAAAGAAACCGGTTCAAACTGCCCTTACGAAAAAAACCCAGATTTTTAATGAAACCAAAGTAAAAGGAAACCCTGGTTCATCTTAAAACCAGTTTCAGATTTCCATCCCTAGGTTACGCTTTCAGTGAGACTGGTTTCCAGGGTTCTGAAAACCTGCTCCAATCTAAAGTAGCGCGAATATATTGTCTGAACTGGTTTCTTGTTCTTACCTGCTCATGGTAGAGCAGATTTTCGGAGCTGCTGTCTTATCTGAGCCCCACCTACCTAAACCTAACCAAAGTTCCCGTGTACAGCGTGTAGTTTAAATAGTGATTTTCTTTTTCTGATTTCTAATTTTCCTGAATTTTATATACACTACTCAAAACAATTAGGGGATTTACATTTTAATATGATTAAATTTGGAATTATTGGTTAAGCTCGCACTTATTTCAAGTAAGTTTCATCGAATTCCCCATACATTTTTTCTGTAAAGTTATATTTTTTGTATAGTTAGGTAGAATGAAAAATCATGTCTTTTGAAGATTTAAATAATGTTTGTTTTAATTAAGTAAATATTTTGAAAAACATGGTAAAATAAAAATTACCCAGAAACAATTTTAATAATTGTTTCAGGGTAATTTTTATTTTAAAATGAAATAAATTGATTCTAAATTGTCATGCCTGTATTTTTAGTTAGTACAGTAGACTCCCTCTTAACCGGCTTAAACGGGACCGAGGGTAAGCCGGTTAAACGAAAATCCGGTTAAACCGGAGAAATTAAATAAATTGAAATTTAGATGGTTATTTGATTGCACTTTTGTTTATTGATGATACTTGCCGTATGAAATAATTGTACAATTGAAATAAGACGTCATTTTACTGGTTATTTTATATATTATTAGTAGTATTTTACATATTTGATTACATACCTTAAAAAACGACACCGAAAACCGATTGAACTAACCAAAAACTTGTATTTTTAGCTATTTTTGGCATTTTAAGGGTGGAAAATTTTTAGCCCGGTTAAAGCGGAGATCCGGTTAAACGGAGGCCGGTTAAGAGGGAGTCTACTGTAATCTATTTCACACCTTTTAGAATAAAAAATTAAGTAGACTTAAATTTTAGCAAAAGTAAGTAAAGTGACCCCCCCCCCCCACCTAATTGTTGTAAGCAATGTAGGGTAGACTGATCAGTGAGTGAACAGGCCCCAGTGAATGAACATATAGTAAATATAATTAAAAAAATAAGGATTAAAAATCATTCCACTATATGGATTGGCAACACTGACTTCCTCCCATGTAGTAGGAAGCTATCTGACAAAGTTTGGTTGTCCTGGTCATTATATCCTGGTGTTCATTCACTGGCAAAAGTGACGTCTTAAGCGTTCGTTCACTGGTTAGTCTACCCTATTTGTTCTGTGGTATTATACGAAGATGAATAGTTAATTTTGTTTTTACCTTTAGAAAGCCTACAGTCAAAAATAAAAACAGAAATAAAGTATGCTGTTCATCCAATTAAAGATCAAGCTAAACTTGGCAAATATTACCATTTTCTTCCGGAATTGAGAGAAGATCCTTCAAAATTTCAAGAATATTTTTGGATGGAACCTCTAGCTTCAACTATATTTTGAAAATGAATTTCAATTCAAATTAATCAAAGATTAGTGCAACTTTCGTCAAAACAATATTCTCCGTATCCATTTCAGCCAAATCAAAATAACCTCAGAATTGCTGCACCATGTGACTACAATAAGCGCGGAAATCCGAAAACCGGAATGAATATTTCATTCCTGAGAAAACCAGGCGCTTATTTTCTGATCGCCAGGACAGCGCATGCCCACTCACTAGAAATAAGTAGTCTGGTTAGAGCAGGTTTTCGTATTTCAGGAAACCAGTCCCACTGAGAGCGTACCCCTAGATCATGGAGACGGAAAGGAAATTCAGTATGTTTTCAGGTCTTTTGTGTTGGAACTAACTCCAGTTTAACAGAAATAGATTTTTTTTACTCGTTTTTTTTCACTTAAAAATCATTATAGAAAAAATTCATCTATCTAGCTAAACTTAACCTTAATCCTGGGGTCCTGTAAGAAAACAATAAAGCCATGTAGCTCAGTTTAATATTTTTTTCTTAGAATTTTTGCGAGCAAATGTGGCTAGTACTTACTGAAATACGAGTTTTCAGCGATTCAGTTTTCATGATGAAAGATTTGTGTTAAAAAATCTTAGATTTGTGCTATTTTGTTTTTAGGTTCTCATATATAACATTTTCTTATTATCCAGGTAACAGATGATCAACATTCAAAGTTAGACAAGTTTTTTGCTGCCAATTATTATGTTAGTGGAACATATGAAAAGGCAGAAGATTTTGCTAAGTTAAACGAAGAATTACAAAAATTAGAAAAATCATCTTCAAACAGATTATTTTATTTAGCCTTGCCTCCTACTGTATTCCCTGTTGTAACAAAGAATTTAAAACTAAAGTGTATGTCAACCAAGTGAGTATAATATTTATTTACAAGCAAATTTAAAAGTTTAACTGTTGAGTTCTGATTGTTATATAAGTTTAAAAATTTTATCCTTCTAATGACTAATGATTTTTAAACTTTATAATGTTGTTTCTTCATAAAAGAAGTAGTCAGGGATTGGAGTAATGCTTTACTTGTTTTGGGTAACGACGAGTAACATTATTCAGAAAGTAATTGTAACTGTAACTTAGTTACTTTTAGCAGTAAAATTTTTTTTAAAAACTTTTTTGGTTACCTTACAAAGGCTGCCTGATGCCAATTTTTAAATTTCACTCCTAAGAAGGGAACATTTTGCATTCCTGAACTATGAGTTTTTCTTGGGAGGGAAAAAGTAAAGCACATAATAGCATTTTCTACTTTGGCTGCTAATGGCGAGAGTGTGAGACGCCGGCTTTCAGACAGAATTGTTAAAGTTTGAATGCTTTTTCTTGTCTGTTCACCTTTCTAAGTATCAATTACAAGTATATACCAAAAAGAGAGGTTTTCAAATAAATCAGGCTATCTGCCAAGCAGGTTGTATCCCTCAGTCCAAATCCCATTGTGTTTTGCCTGAATGGGTCCTAAAACAATGACCATCAACAAAGTTCTTCCTCTCATAGAGGGTTGGGGAGGGGGAGACTGAGATTTCATGTTCATTCTTGAGATACTCCCATTTCTGTCTGTACCTACCCAAGTGTTTACAGATGAACTCGTCGGCTGATTATCAGGGTAAAGGATTAAAATTTAATGAAAAAAGATATTTATCAATTATAATTTCGGTTTTTTGTTTGAGTTTTTGTTTTGTTTATCGTGGTTCTCTTTGAAAAATTTTAAGATGGCGAAATTTAAATTTTTCTTTTAACTTGAAATGTCCAAAAGTAACCAATTCGTTACTTTTTTTAAAAGTAACTGTAATACGTTACTTTTCACATTACCTAAGTAACAAAGTGCAAACTGTTGGTATTGTAACATTAAGGGGCCGTACAAATACATCTTTTACTCTCTTGCTTGTACTGATTGGGACCCAGGATTTAAAACTGGTTTCTAAAATGGTTTTTCTGAAAAAAAAAAGTTTTATATTCTAATTTATGTGCACTTTTTTTAGAGGTTGGACTCGTGTTATTATTGAAAAACCATTTGGGAGAGACAGTGAAACTTCAGCTGAATTATCACATCACCTTTCATCATTATTTAAGGAAGAAGAAATTTATAGGATAGATCATTATCTTGGAAAAGAAATGGTCCAAAATGTGATGGCCCTAAGGTACAATGTTTTAGCAGTAATAATCATTTATTGAATTCTTCCTCTTATTATAAATAGCCCTCGTGTAGCTCTAGTGCGGCGATAATTCGAACCTAACCAAACCGAATCCTGTTATTATATTCCCATGTTTAATAAAGTTTAAAAGTACGTATATCTGTTTTGTTACATTGGAAGTTATTTTTCTAAATTAAATATAATTATTAGATTTGGAAATCGTATCTTTGGACCAATTTGGAATAGAGAAAATATAGCAAGTATAATGATATCATTTAAAGAGCCATTTGGAACTCAAGGAAGAGGAGGATATTTTGATCACTTTGGAATTATCAGGTGAGTAGAATGTTTAATAATGTTTTTAAATTCTACCTAGATCAATTTGGTGCATTATATTTCTGTTGAATATGAATATAAATTACTCCTTCAAACTTCAAAAGTTCGATACAATTCTAATGTTTATTAATTTTGAAAAATTATGGGTGTTGCTACAAAACCTGACAGATTCTTCTCCTTATCTTTGATTTGGGTTTGTCTGATATGAGGCACCTCTACATTGGGTAGCATCTTCTACCAAATTCCAGGCCTAAAAGTTTCTTAGCTTCATTCATCCGAGTCGCCTACTTTAGTGATATTCTATTAGAGCAATGGTGTAGCTCTTTTGTATGAATGATAGGAGGGCTGTTTTTTTATGTAAAGTCCTTTTTTGTTTTAAAGAAATAACAATAATATTTTGTTTAAAAACAACTGTATTTTCGGATTGTTAATACTTTCGGCTATTTTCCTTCATTGTTGCAAGTTTATTAATTGCACTTATACCTTAGAACTTAGTTTTGAAAACCCTCTTCGAAGAAGTCAGCCGCCTGCTTAACACGTTGGATGCCACTGACTCCTTAGGGAGTCGCGTGGTTCCGATTCACTGATAACAGCACATTCTGATGAAATTCATAGTACCATTTCGCCAACCGTTCTTATGAGTTCAAGTTCGTTTGTAACTTTTGCAACCGATCCTTCTGTGCTTGGAATAATACTTGGTGATTTAAAAGAGGGCATTCTATTTAAAATTACGAGGAAATTAAATCCTTCGTCTCAAGTGTAGGGTGACCAGACACCAGACATACTGCATTTCGTAAAGTGATTCAGTTTGTTATTCAACAATCTAGCTATAAAAAAATTGCAAATAGTTTGTTTTATTTTTGTATTTTTTTCAAACAAAAACTAACCAAAAAATATGAATTATGAAAAATTTATGATGATTTTATAGTCGAAAAGTTAATCACTGAAGCAAATCTGGCAATTGGCTTTCAATTCAATAATTAGTGACAGGTTATGAGTTATCCGGTTGGAAAAAGCCAGGAAAATTTCCTCTTATTTTTACGACTAGCTGACGGCTGTCATGTAGCTTTAGTTAGCAACGTTAATTCAACCTAACCTTGCAATTTTACGACCTCCGAACTAAGATTTGTACTTTTTCGAAACTGAATAATATTTAGTTTACTTCGATTTTAACGAACAGGTTTAAAAAACAGGGTATTCTTCTACTTTATCAGCCTCTATCGATGATATAGTGGCAGCGAATGTGTTAAACAGCCAAGTTCACCACCGATTTCACTTCTTCGTCACAGAAGCATTTCTTGCCGATGAGGTGTTTGAAGTACTAGTATGGGGGGAAATAACTGGGAGCAAGGTCGGTGCTGTATGGTGCATGATCCAAAATTTCCCAGCTCAAACCACTCGGACAAGCTTTTGGCTGGGAAGTTTTAGACATCTCTAGTTCAGACAGCTCTGATCTTGCTCCGTGATTTCCTCTGCCTCAAACACCAGGAAGCGCTTCCATGATGGCGAAAGTGAAAGCAGCCTTGTCTTCAACTCTTGGCTGTCCGAGAAGGCGGTTGACTTCTTTTTTTAAGAGGGTTTTTAAAACTTAATAGTTCTAAGGTATGATAAGGGCATTAATAAACTTGGCAAATAGGTAGAAAAATATCCAAATGCATGAACAATAATAGAATAAAGATTTAAAAAAGCAAACAAAGTATAGTACTTTCTTTAAAACAAAACTGACCTTACTTAAAAAACAGACCGTGTACCTCGAGTACTTTGTCGTCGAATGTGGACAAGGAAATCACATTCAAAAATATAATATGATGTGCTGCTTCCTCGTTGTTAAGACATTTCCTTACATGGTTTTGGGGGATTGGTTTGCAACCTTTTATTGGATATTCAAGTTTATCCTATTACTGGGTTGGATATTTGGCTATCCACCACCTGCTGAGCACGCTTGGTAGCCACTCAAGCCCCAAGTAGGTAACAGGTTTATAGGCTTGTATCCCTCGGAGGGTTAACATCACAATCACGCTTGGTATTTATTTAGAGATATCAGAAGAATAACTGAGTTGGCCCCTGATCAGCTACCCAACTTGTATACGAAAACCAAGTTTACAGCTATAATCAGGCATACTGTCACAATTACATCTACAGTGTTAGTTATTTTTACTTGGTGTGATCAGAAGGGTGTCTTGTTTTTTTTTAGGTTGGATTCAGGCTAAGTCTGTCCAAACAAAGTATTTCCTTTGGCAGATATTTGAAGCCCTTAAGACCATCTTGTTTTTGATTAAATCATGGACAATGTGTTAAATTAAACGGATGATAACTTACTTCTTAGAGAACTTAAGAAAAATTTTATTCATGTATTCTTAACATTTAAACCTTTTTCAAGCCATTAATTAGTCATGAGCCTACTTTATCTTCAGCATTATAAAAGATAACATTGAAGTAGTATTTCAAATATAGGATTTTTTGGATTCATAAAACTATATGCAATGATAAAAAAAATTTCAAAGTCATCATATATAATATCCTATATAATATGGTATTCAAGTCATATATAATATGGTATTCAAGTCATATATATATGGTATTCAAGTCTAGATCAGAACCTCAAAGATATAAAGAAAATACAATATTTTTCCATGACTTTATGACACCAAATGGCAATTTTTCAGCATTATCAGCTTTCGTTTTAAAAACAGTTTCTTTCCTTTACTTTTGATTTTCGTATAATCCATTCAAGCATTATAGAAGTTTAAATTGTCATTGCATAGTTTTATTCAAATGTTGTGTAAGGAAAGTAAAACTTAATTTTTCTTTTCTAGAGATGTTATGCAAAATCATCTTTTACAAATTCTTTGCTTGGTGGCTATGGAGAAGCCCGTTACAACTTCTGGTGAAGATATTCGGGATGAAAAAGTATGTAATGTTTGTTAAAACAAAATCTGGATTTTTTCTGTGGACATATATTTTATCATTTAAATGAATGTTTTCATTTATTTTACTTTCATTGGATATCTGGATTTTCCATTTTATAAGGAGGTGATACATTCAATATTTGAATAATTTCTGCTGCTGTACCTAATGCCTATGTAGGCAAACAATATAAGATCAATGCAATAGTTATTGCCAGTACTTAAACTATTACTCTATGATTCATTGAGGTCTACCTGATATCTCCTTTTTGATTACATATTGGGATTATTTTCATCCCAATATGCAAGCAAAAATGCTTTGTCTTAAGCAACTTTTTATCAGCCAATTTTCGACTGATAAAAGGTTGCTTAAGGCAGAACGCAATTTGCTAGCTCAAAACTGCATGTTCATCACAACAGTTTAATCTTTTAATCAAATCAAGAACATGTACATATATACCATATTTTTTTTAAAAAAAATAGAGTACTCTTGGTTTCAGTGATTTTCGTACTAAATCTTTGAGCTTACCTTTAGTTTATTTAAATAGTTTTAAAATATAATATTGTATCAGCAAAAGTAGATCGAGAATAAAATATTGTTTATTTATAAAATGCTCCAATTTCTAAAAGAAGTATTCTATTTAGGTTAAAGTGCTTAGGTCTATGAGAGAAATAGAGCTTGAAGACATTGTGTTGGGGCAATATGCAGGCAATCCAGAATTGGAAGGTGATGGCAAAGAAGGCTATTTGGATGATCCTACTGTTCCTAAAGACTCTGTAACCCCAACATTTGCAATGGCTACTTGTTTTATAAATAATGAACGTTGGGATGGTGTTCCCTTCTTTTTAAGGTGTGGCAAGGGTTAGTATGTTTTGAAATCATTAACTAAATTTTATCGTCTGGTACAGTTAGATCAAAAAAAATTTTGTGATACCACTGATTCTTAAATAAAACTAGTGAGTTATTGAATATCACATATTATTTTTAAATAATTTAATGGCTTTTATTATGTTGTTGGCCTATTACATAGATAAAAAAATGTTTTGTGGTATGCTGCATGGCAGTAGCTTGAGGGATAAAACTGGACAACAAAATTAAAAAAAAATTCTGTGACTGAGATTAAAGTACTCAATTCTGAATGATTTCAACGTGCTAAACACGAATATCACCTCTTTGCATGAGACCATTGTGGTTGCAAAAACTCTGAAAATTATCATTTCCTCACGCCCCCTGTTGATAATATCGAATAAAACCTGTATGAGCAAAAATTCGGAGGGTTTTTGTAAACAAAATTGACTAATTAATTTTGCGTTTGGTGAACCCATGCATTTCGCTGTATTCTATGTTATGAAAAAAATGACCGTAACTCAAAAACAAGAGCTAACTTGCATTTTTTAAGGTGATATTAGTGTTTAGCATGTTAAAATCATTCAGTATTGTTTTTTTTTTTATCTCAGGCGCATTTTCACTGTTGACTAGTGTAATAAACTTGAAGATGCCAATAGTTTGATAGAAAACACCAAGATAAAAAAGCTGACCACATGCAATTTCTGCACTGGAGCTGTAGTTTGATACAAATAGAAGAGAAAAAGATTATAGTACATAAATTAAGAGAAAAAAGTGTCTCCATGCATTTATCTTTCCCCTAATTATGGATAAACAAGTTTGAGATAGATTATTTTTAATTTTATAAACTAATTAAATTAGGAGGCAGTATGATAGCTTGATCGGCTACCAACAAGTAAATAGTGTTTTTTCAGGGATTTTTAACTCAATAATGCATGTTTTCCAAGTTATATCTAGAAAATAAATACAAGGGTTACGATAACAAACTTCTAAATTTAAAAGTAATCGCCTTTTTTAAAATTTTACTAAATCACTTTTAATGCTCTTAACATTTGTGCGTGCTAGCCCAACAACGTTAATTTTTATTAAAAAATTTATGGAATGTATATTGGTTGTTTATTACAAAATGTTAGATGCCAGGGCTCGAAAAATATCAAAAGTTTTACCCTTGCCCAAGGACGGCTTGTCCTTCAATGTACCCGTCCTCCTTTGAAACTAACCTGTTAAACTTAAATTATATATAAAAAACTTTTAAATAAATAAAAATATAATTTTGTTTTATTAACTATAAACGTTTATATAAAATGCACAATGTATTGGTAGTTACTAGGATTACATTGTACATTAATAAAGAAATACTAGGTTGCTATGATAGCAACCTCGTCGAATTTAAATAAAAAAAGTTCAAGTTAGCTAGAATGTCAATTTATCTGAGGTTACTACGCTTTTTTTTATGAATCAAATATGGTGTTTGCCAGTTCCACAATCAATGCAATGGTTTACTGAGATTTCTGCACAGAAATGTGAAATGGGTTTTCCCTGTTAGGTAGATGTTCATAATTGCATTTAATGCTCCTTGTTTAAGGCCAGGGCATAATGTGTTTTGTACATAATTAGTAATTCTTTCATTGTTCAAGTCCAAAAGCACATGCATTGAGCATTTTTTTTAATGATCATGTGAGCATGCACATTTGGTCTAATGATAGAATCAACATAATTTCTAGGTTTAAAAACTCTTTAGATGTGACTAGACTCTTGTAAAGTGACAAAAATTTAAAAAGCCTCACAAACATTAACGGGAAAATGGATGTCCAAGGAACAAGTAATTAGTTTTTCCTCAAGGAATTTTCGACCGCCGAGGACAGGCAGTGTTTCAAGCCCTGTTAGATGCTATTTTTCAAACTACATTAAACATTAGAAAAATATTTAGTATGTGCTGAAAAAATTGTTAATAAATTTAAAGCAATGTTTATGTTTTTAAATTTTCATTATAATTTTTAATGCATTTTAGCTCTGAATGAAAGAAAGGCTGAAGTCCGTATTCAGTTTAAAGATGTACCTGGTGATATATTTCATGAGCAGTGTAAGAGAAATGAATTGGTTATTAGAGTGCAACCTGGAGAGGCAGTATATGTTAAATTAATGAACAAGAGTCCTGGGATGTCATTTGATTTAGAGGAAACTGAGCTTGATCTGACTTACAATAGTAGATATAAAGTGAGTATTTTCTATAAATCTTGTACACTTACCCATGACAGAGAAATTTTTGACAAAAATTGTGTCAGAAAAAGGTCGCCCCATTAAATTTTCTACCCACGGAGACAAAAATGTATTTAAAAAAATATTGTCCTGTATTATCACTCCTTAATACACTTACTCACTCTTAAAATACTCACTCCTTAATACAATCACACTTAATAGTCAATAGTAGTTTAATTCATAACTTTGAAGATGAGTTAAGATAAAATATCATTAGGGAGTTTAAAATAATGGCCAGTGCAATCTCCTCAAAAGATGTAGTATATCCCAGTAACACTTCCAGCTTTTTTTTTCATGCACCTCCACTGTTGACATCACATCTCTCCTTGTAATGATTTTTAGTTGTCAGTGTGATCAAAGCAGTCTTTTTTTCAAAAGGTCAAATTCGGACTAAGCCAGTTCAGTCGAAATATTTCTTTTGACACGTTATCTGAGGCCTTTAAAAGCAGCTCATTTTGTATTAAAGCATGGACATTGTGTTTAATTATGGGACAATAACTTGTTTCCTTGGGAAATTTGATTAAGATAAATTTTCTCGAACTTGATATTTGATAAAATATTTGATTATTTAGGTAGGTTTATCATATTTACTACTACAGTAAATAATCTCATATCCGGAATCCTCAAGATCATACCAATTCTGTATTTTGGATGCTTTTCTGTTTTTTACTAAAAAAAGTGAGGAGTGACAAAATTAATAATTTTTGCAATCAAAATATGTTGCATCAACTTGTAAAACTAGAGTATTATTCTCAAAAATTGTTTTAAAAAAATTTAAAGAAACTTTTGATTTGGCTGACAATAAAAATATCTGAAATCTTTTGTGTTCCGTATTTCCAATGTTAACGCCAATAGAAAAGTACAATTTAAGGCATAGATATTTCTTTTCATTATGTTCTCAAACAATTATTTTATAGCTAACATTTCAGTCATTTTTCTTTGTTGTATTAATTTCGATATTTCACCAAAAGACTTTTCCTTGATTAGTGTAGCAGTCATTATTTACTGAAGTAGTAAAGCTCTTCTGTTCAAATGCTTTTATCTCACTGTCCAAAAAGCTCAGTGATGTGTCAAGGGGCACTGTTTGAATGTTTTCATCTTTACTATCTTTGCTTCTTGTATTTGTCTTATTTCTCTATCGCAAGATCATCTCATTTTTTGTCTTGTGTGAGTGACCAACAATAGGAGATAAAACTTTTCAATTTCTTGCTTATTGCAGTAGCAACCAACCGAGGCACTGATATTCTCCAGAGTTTTGATCAGGATAAAAAAAAGCATAACACCAAAAAAGTCCAAATTATATTATATTCCTAATTTTGGAGAAGTGAATTTGACTATTTTTAATTTTGTGTGTGTGTGAATATTAGTCTAACAATCCTTCTTAGCACCTTAGCGTTGCTGATTTATTAACAACTTTTCAGATTTCATTTACTCCAAAGTTTGAAATAAAAGTAAATAATTTTATCAAGATGAAAACAAGAAATATTATTTTTTTTAAACATGTGTTTTTACTGAAAATGCATGATTTTTAAAATTTATGTCTGGTTTGCTACTTTTGTATAAACTTTAACTTATTGATATGATTGATGCCAAAAATGTCTACTTAAAATTAATTAGATTTGTTCATTAAATCTATAATTCCTTTTATACCTGAATTTGAACAGTCAGAGTTAAGCTTTAAGTTTTGTATTTTAAAAAATACCATAATTTTCAATGTTTTTTTTTAGATGTCTTTTCTGTTAATTTTATAATTAAAAAAAGGAAATCTTCTGTTTAATCTGGTGTGAAAGGAGCGATACTACCTCCAAAACCTATCCTTGGCATCGCTACCAAAGCAATAAGTTGACTAAATTGAAATTAGAACAAACTGTTATTTAAAATCGGTTATTGAAATTTAAATTTATTGGAAATTGTAATTCTTAAAACAAATATGAAGGCCTTGTTCTTCGAGACAGCGCTCAATTTTTGGATTTATTACTTGTCTATAGCATTGTAGTTAGGGCTATGATAGTTAAGGATTGATAGAAAAGCCTTTATATAATCTTCCACTTTTTACGGTATAAATGTAGTGTGAAAGCTGAAAGTGAAGCTGCAGTAGTTTAGCTGCCATTGAATATACACCTCTCTCTAATAGAATCACTTTTGCATGTTTCATTTTTGATCTATGCATTTACTTCTAAGTATGTATAGGAATTGTATTTAACATTTGTGTATGTATTTATACAATCAGATATATAAAGACTGTGCCATATTTTTATAATTCTAGGATTTAGTTATGCCTGATGCTTATGAACGCTTGATTCTTGATGTGTTTTGCGGAAGTCAAATGCATTTTGTTAGAAGTGATGAATTGGCAGAAGCATGGAGAATATTTACGCCTCTCTTGCACCAAATTGAAAATGACAAAGTAAAACCTGTTACCTACATTTATGGAAGGTATGTATTTGAATAAATATTTCCTTTTATGTGTGTGTGTTCATTTTCTGCTTCAAATTGGGCTAATGAGTGTTTTCCTTTTAATTTCATAAGACATAGACAGCATGCTAACCTATTTGTTGGTGCATTACAATAACTTTTTTAATAAATGCTGCACAGTCGGCTTTTCCATAAATTGTATTATAACTATAGCAATTAAAATGCCCAACTTGTATGCATTTTCATAATATAATTTTTCATAATACACTGCCTTCTTTTCAGTCGGGGTCCAAAAGAAGCTGATGATCTTTGTCAACGTTATGGATTTAAATTTTATGGAACTTATAAATGGAGAAAACCATCTCATTTTTAAGAAATTGTGCTATTGTGTAACTGCCGGTGTTATTTCTTTTTGTCAAAGTATTTTATTGTTTTAAAAATATTTAGTTTTTTTATTTACAAATAAGTAAACTATGTTGAATTTGTATAGAATACCTTTATGTTTTTGTGTTATGTTTATCGCTCTCTAATTTTTTATTACGCTTCATATAATAAAAGTGTTAAAATTAAATAAATGTCAATTTTATTTTATATTCTGGAAGGTGATAAACTATCCTCATAGTTTTTCTATTTATTTTCTTGATACATTAGACCAGTGGTTCTCAACCAGTGGCACATCTGTTACGAGACACATTAATTATTAGTTGTTAATGGTATTGAAAATTATACTATTGCTAATTTAATTGGTGGGGGGGGGATAATGTCTTCAAATAAAAAAAAATAAACAACATATAGTTAATAAACAGTACAGTATGTGTAAGATGGAGGGGAGGTCCACCTACAAAAGTTTGAGAACCACTGCATGAGACAGTAAGACATCTGCTTTATGTGATTTAATTTTTTTGATATCCATTCTGTATTTAGTTTTGAGGATTTTTTTTTACATATTTGTATTGTATTTTGCAATTGTTGAAAATAAAAATTGCATACTAAATTCTTAAGACTGTTTTTACTTTAAATTTAACTTTTGTTCTAAATTTCTAAGAGCTGTCTTGGGCTACAATCAAGCAGTAAAAAAAAAAAGATTTTAAATATTAGTCAATAAAAAAGTCTATAAGTATATGAAAGGTTAAAGTCTATAAAATATTTCTTGGTCTCAAAGCTATTACAGCCAATATACCTTTGTGTAGCTCTAACAAGTCATACCTCACTAAACGTACAAAACCTTGTCCCCCGCAGGATATCTTTCTCATGAAGAAAGGTTATGCTACATTTATTACATTAACACTTACTGATCAGAACAATCAATATTATTTGTATGATCTGGACCCATGCTATATTTCTAATGTAGTATGTATAAGTAACTCAAATCCAAAGGTTAAAACTTTCAACAATATATACTCTTTTCAGATTTTTTGCCTTGAATGGTACATTTTGTAAATAATTTCCCTAATGTGATAATTCACCCATCCAAAGTCATAAGCTTTATTTGTATTCAATAAACTGTTTCAAGCCTATAACTATACTACATGTTTCAATTATCTTTAGAAAGATGAGTAAGAATAATGCTGGCAACCTTATTATATCCAGCTTCAGGAAGTTACATTTGAGATAAAAGTTGAAGATGCTTTGAGAAATTAATTTTCTTAAAGCATTAATACTTCTAGAGTATGGCTTGGACGGGGCACAGATCCAATATTAACCTTCTCGACAAGAAGCTCGTCGATTATCGATATTAGCAACTGGGGGTTGTCTTATTAGGGAGAAGATCGCAACGAGAAAATCGCCAACACTCTTGATACTTTGAGAAAGAACATTGATCGTTTCCGGCTGTCTATTTCTAGCTTCCTTTAGGAGCTTAGTGACTCAAGCCGCAAATAAAACAGGTGAAAAAACATGTTTAAGTAAAAAAAAATAAGGCGCTATCAATAGTTTTTCATACATTCTACTATGTATGTATGATTTGTTTGAAAGTCAATACATATCTCTAAACATAAATTTTGATGCACGGAAAGTTTTTAAAGAGACCATTTGTGCATAGAATCACGATTATATAAGACAGAAATTTAGGATATAGCCTTTTCCCCCTTGTCAAATATCAACAACTATGAAACGTAAATAATTGTGTAAATTTATATGATTACTGCATCGTAATAAATATAAAAAAAAATTATACGTGTTTTTATATTCCTCATCTAAGGGGCCATCCATAAATGATGTCACGCTTGAAGGGGGGAGGAGGGGGTTTACGTAGCTGTGACAAGGGGGAGGGGGGAGTTACAAGAAGTGTGACATCACAAACATCTTAAAAATTTACTACTTAACAGAAACTGAATAAAATCAGAAAAACAGTCCTTCTAGATTCTTACCATCGCCTATTCCGCTGTGTCAGACAGAGGAAGGAATTAAAGCTCCCATAGACAGATCTGATGGAGGACATTACCAATTTCCATCGTTATTTGTTTACTGCCCTTCAGTGCAAAGTGTGTTGGCTAAACGTATTTGTAAGATTTGTGGCATGTATTTTGCATCACACGTCATGCTGAAAAAACATCATGCAGATCATAAAACTGAAGAAAAAGTTTTACCAGAAGTTGCACGAGTGAGGCCGCTACGAATAGCTGCTCGCAGACAGAGAGAGTGCATGGCTATTATTGCTCTTTTAGTGAAAATGCTGAGGTTGCCGATTGGATGGATGATATTGATATTAGAGGACTTACTATCCCCGAGGATGATGACAACAATCTGCCTGTAATCTCAATGAATGACCATATGTCTTCTCCCTGGGAGGAAGATTCCTCCCAGGGAGTATGTTCATTTGTTGAATGTAAATAGTTTAAAGATC
This sequence comes from Hylyphantes graminicola, assembly GCA_023701765.1. Lineage (NCBI taxonomy): Eukaryota > Metazoa > Arthropoda > Arachnida > Araneae > Linyphiidae > Hylyphantes > Hylyphantes graminicola. The sequence continues at coordinate 15,253,604 of CM043123.1, forward strand.
TAGTACCTTAAAACCCTGCTTTCTATACATTACCTCTTTTCTATGCAAAATTTTTTTATGAGCGTGACACTTTGTGACATAGGGGGAGAGGGGGTCAAAAATATGGAGAAAAAGTGTGACATCATTTATGAACAGCCCCTAATCTCCGAATTTAAATAGTACCCCTTGAAAAATGACAGTGATTGCTTTCTCTAAAAGGGAAAGTGTAGGCTTTATAGCCCATTACCATGCTCGCCAGAAGAGACATACAAAGAAGGAAGACACAAACACATGGACAAATAACAACATTTATTGACAAGCACAAACATCCATGCCTTTACCGGGATTCGAGCCCGAGCCCAGCAGCTCCAAATTCAAGTACACTAACCACTGCGCCGGCAGACTGGTAAAAAATACCACTCAGAAATATTAAGGGGTCATAGGAGTCTTAAAAATGTGCAAAGAAGGTACTACAAAGCATAGTTTGATCTTTCATGTAATTTTTTAACTACTCAATGTATAACTTTTTTATATGCAATTCTATAAGATTTATTACGCTCATAAAACAAATTTTAAAATTTATGAAACATAAGCCAAAACTAAAATAAATAATAACAAACATAAAGCTATTTGAACACATTGTGATTAGGCTTGCGCGGCAAATTTTGAGGTCAAAATGGAAGACATGACCAAGAAAATGACTTTATATTGTACAAATATGTACAAACAAAGACTTACACCTAAATTCTCAGCTCAATTTTAATTAAAAAATATTTTTTAAAAAATTTCAAATGAAAATTAAAAAAAAATTATTAATTTTTTTAGAAAAAAGTTCTTAAAATAATTTCTAATGAAAATTGAGTTGAAAATTTTGGTATAAGTCTTTGTTTGCACATATTTGTACAATATAAAGTCATTTTCTTGGTCGTGTCTTCCATTTTGACCTCAAAATTTGCCGCGCAATCCTAATCACAATGTGTTCAAATAGTTTTATGTTTGTTATTATTTATTTTAGTTTTCGCTAAAGTTTCATAAATTTTAGAATTTGTTTTATAATAAATAAATCTTATAGAATTGCAGAAAAAAAAATTATACTTATACATTGAGTAGTTCAAAAATTACATGAAAGATCAAACTATGTTTTGTAGTACCTTCTTTGCACATTTTTAAGACTCCTATGACCCCTTAATATAGTCCAAAGAGTTTTATAGTCACCAGTAAGTGTTGTGGAAGGCTGCATAGTAAGTAATAACTGACTACAGAGAGAGAGAAAAAAGTGCGATCGCGACAACTTTAAAGCTTCCGACACTCGAAAGAGGAAGCCGTTTGTTTTTAAACGTTCTTTAAAAACAAAAGACAGCTTATGATTTTTGTTTTATGATAGTTTTAAACATCATTAAAAATATATTAGCTTCAACTAAATTTCGCTTCATTTAATATAGTTTTGAATAAATATTTAAAAAAAATATGGTTTTTTATGGTACGTTCACACTACGAAAACACCGACAACAAAAAACACATTTCATACCTTTCAACTTGCCTCAACTATAACGCACTGTTATTTAGATTATTAACGCATGCCTCAAATAGCTATGAGAATACTGTGATTTGGTTTGTCTTGGGCTATGGTCACTTTGAGAGAGCAACTCTTAATATAAAAATATTATGCGCAATTTCTCTGGCCTGGTGGTCACTGGTCAGCCTTCCTTGCACTCTTATTCCGTAGACCCGGGCTCGTATAAACTGGCCCGGTAGATCATTCATATCCGACTGGGTCGACATGACAAGTAAGTACTAATGGCTTTCTTGGAACGTTAACTGAAGGTTCAAAGTCGAACTAGCCACTTGGCACAGACTATATCGCTTTCTAAGACTAAGCACAAAGGCTACAGAAGCGTAGAGCATAGAGTATTATGGTGTAGAGTGGGCACCACCTCATGCGGGCCAGTGGGTTTCGTCAGCATTTACAATTCAAATGTGATAAAAAAAACTTAAAAATAGGGATAAAAAAAGTTTAAAATATTCACTGGGTTTTAAATATTACTGATCAAATTTAACTTTTTCTTATCAAAGTTGAAATCAATGTCTCGCGCTAAAGCAAAGCCATGAAAGACATCCAGCCATTAATTTTTTTTCTAGAACTGGTGTGGCATTGTCTGAACCAGAACTAAAATTCAACCGGCTTTCCTGTTTCCTCGTTCATTTCGGACCGACCCAGAACACAAAACAGAAGTTGTCTTTAGCACGTCTTTTGAAGAATAGAAAGTATGGAAAAGGTAAGTATTGATATTTTTTTTGCAGTTAAATATTTACAGGAGTATGCTAAGTTGATTATTTTATCAAAGTATTTGATGATTTTGTTCAAATTTATTTGTACTTGTTTGATTTTTTAAATAAAGAATGATATAAACGCTATTAAGAACGATACAAAATTACCATTGCATCATGCTGTGAAGAATTAAGTTCGAGAATGTTAAAATGGTTTGTTTTGCACTTATTTTTATTGGAATATTACTTGATAAGTTTTATTGAATTGTTAAATTAACAAATCTGAAAAAAAAACCTAAAGCTTTTGGAAAATTCCGATTAGCAGATATGAAATGAAACAAAAAGTGCGACCATAAGAGATTTAAGCTTAGTTACAAAAACGAAGTAATACTTCAATTCAGAAAAACGTCTTTATAACAAATATTATTACAGCGAAATATCCAGTACGAGGAAATAAATCCCCAGTCTCTTTTGAAGTGCCATATGTAAGAATAACGGTTTAAAATTTCCATTTTTAACCAAGTGTTAAAACAGTTTCATTATAACTTGAACATATAACGCCTGTAGTTCAAGGTATATAGGGAAGGTGGGGGTTTATTGGATCATGTAGGGAATTGAATAATTGAATTTACTTTTTTTTAACTAGGTGAGAGAGGTAATAAGTTTGTACCAAAGCTAAAATGCCAAACGCAGGGGGTCTCGCGATGAGTCGCGTCACTTTTGCATTTCTTGTCTCCTGTTTCAAAGTGCCATTCTTGCTCTGATGTTTAGGATTAGTTGACGGGTTGCTTTAATTATGTAAATTCTACAACCTTTTTGGGATTTTAAAACTTGTCGCTTTGAAATGGGAAACAGAATATATTTTGAATTTAAACCATTTAATAACAACTATAAAAGTGACATATTTGTTTCCATAGCATAGACCTAAGCCTCTTTTGTATTGCTGTGTACAAGACAGGATGTTTCGCTGTTTAATTAATAGGTTTTTATTCTTAATTTTATTGCAAATTTTCAGATTTTTTTTATTTTACGTCGTATATTTGCATGCTGTTCACTGTGTATGGGCCTTCTTTCTTAAATTCTTAAAACTGTTTCTATATTCAACTATTTTCAATTTTTTTTTTCAGCAGTATATTTTCATGTTTTAATTATCCAGGGATGCCAGTCTTCCGCTTTTTAGCGGAATTCCGCTTTTTCGTTTTTATTTTCCGCCGAAAATTCCGCTTTTTGTTTTCCTTCTCCAAAAACAATTTCCGCTTTTAAAAAAAATTTTCCGATTTTTTTAATGTTCCGAAAATATTCGCTGTTTAATTGATTTTTTTTTATTCTAACTAACTAAAATAGCTTACTGCTTTTGTCCCCTAAATTCAACATGCCATCAGGCGTTGATCGCATTCCTGCGCCTTTTCCCCCTTACAGCAAATAATTTAGCCATCGTCAGCTACTGTAGAGAGGGTCGAAACCAGGATTCGTTTTAAGCGGTATCGCATTTGCGGTGCAGTTTTTAAAACGATTGTTTACTGTTTCTTTGCACCATATTTGACTGTGGTTCTAAAATACGACGCCTGTTCCCAATAGCCCTCGTGTAGCTCTAGTGCGACGATAATTCAAACCTAACATTTGCACAGTAATTCGGTGAAACTAAACCTAAATTTCAATAAACTGCTTTAAAACAAAAGTTTCTAATAAGAAATATAACATTTTCTATCAAAATAGCAAGATGAATTAAGATTAGATTACACAAAATGCTTCCGAATCTCGGCCAGACAGTGCAATCTCCTAATAGAAGAAACTCTATATTGATGAAAACTAAGCTTAAATATTGATAAATAACTAGTTTAAATAATAGATTTTAATAATAACGAAAAAATTTCTATAAAAAATGGGAAGATCTCTTCGAATCTCGGCCAGCCAGTGCAATCTCCCATTAGAAGAAGCTCTTTATTGATGAAAACTAAGCTTAAATTTTGATAAATAACTAGTTTAAATAATGGATTTTAACAATAAAGATAAAAAAAATTATTAATATTTGAGGATGGATTAAGATTAGATTACATCATGATGTCTTCAGGTATTGATTAACGGCCAGTGCAATCCCCCATTAGAAGACGATCATTTACCGTGACCAAGAATGTGTAGTCCAATAATGCTTTCTGGTTTGCTTATTTCGCCGCCTATACCAAAACCGAGCTTAAGTTTGCAGCAGAGAAATGTACTGAGCGTAGGAAACTGGGTAAACAACCCGGCTGGCGCCGCAATTTCGCGTACTCTCATTGGCTGCTCCTTTCGACCCTGATATTCGTGCGCCCTGTTAGGTCAAAATCGAAGGAAAAAAATAATTAAAATAACACTCTAACTGAAGCTTAAGTAATAAAAATAATAAATTTATGTCTTGAAATAACAAATCAATTTGTTTATTGAATGTGAAATACCTTTTTGTATTCGATTCTCGCACTAAAAAATGAGAACTATTTACCCTTTTTCTCGTAGAACATTTGTATACTGCAAACTTAAGGTTGGTTTTGGTATGGTAATTTTCACGAAATCTGCCAATGACTTCACGTTGCATCAGAATGATTGACAGTTCTGTGGCTCTGCGTAATTGGAAGAGTATCTTTTGTAGCTTCGGTTCAGGCCAGTCGGACAACCACAATATTTTTCTGGTCAAGTGTCCGTGAGTCGTGATCACAAGTACAACTTGAAAGTTAAAATTATGTTTGTTTACGTTTGAACCTTTTTTCTACTTCAGCCTATACTGGGGTTTCTGATTGTAGACAATTTTTATTTATTTTTTATTTTTTAAATGGAGTGTCGGCTTATGCACTCTTTATATATGTAGATTTTATGTTGCTAATATATTTCTAGTTCTTGAATTTTTCTGGAAAAGTGCTTGAATTTTTTTTAACAAATGTATGAACTATGTAAATGAGGATGTGCATTGAAACACCAAATGTTGGGGATTTCAATCACAAAGAGGCAGTCCTAAATTTTAAGCCTTATGGAACTGCCAAACTACCAAAACTTGATGGTAATACACCAAATAAACAGTAAATCATGTTCACACACAGACAAAACTGATGAAGATGACCCCCTCCCCCCTAAATAACATAAATAAAAGTAAATTTACTTATTTTAAAGTGTTTATAAGTAAATTAAAAGTACATTTAGTAGAGTATCATATAATTATTACATTAACATTTGTTGTGTCGTGATAATTGCTAAAATTCCAATTTTATCGGTCACGCTTAGTTCAGCTTTTTTGGTTATCCAAACCAAGCATTTGGTTTGGATTTCAGCTTTTTTGTTCAAGAAGCACTAACATCCCTGATTATCGTCATTAACACTGCTTTTTAAAAATAATTGTCAGCTTAATTTAAAGGGTTTTAATACTAGATTTATGATCAACATCACATTTTATTATGTAGTTGTCATGTTGTAGGTTTCGAAAATAGCGCTCGATGGATGCCATTTTGTTCCAATATTGTCAACCTCTCTCTTCCGGATGTCATTTCCCCCCAATGTTTTCAAACACAGACTTCCAAAATGTTCCAGAACTGCATCATGTGACTTCGTGTTTTAGAATGGCATCTCGTCCAATCTTGCGTCATCACGCAATGTTTTCTTGCCAACAAGTTTGGCGAGAAATAAAGTCACCGTGCACACCGAAATAAGGGATTAACCATGAATATGCTATACAGGGCCGTGTGGTATGTTTTTTTCATATGATGCAAATCATTAAAATGTCGCTCTTGATTTTTTTTTAAACTGAAAATTTTTCTTTCCATCACCCATATGAAAGCTATTTTTATATTTTTAATCATTTTTACATTATTCACAACATTTGGGCAAAAACACAGATTTTGTTTTTTTTAAAAGTTAAGTTATTTAAATTATATGATATTAAATGGTATTAATTTTACAATTGCAATGGGCACATAAAAGCAAAAAATATACGAGGACTTAAAAATTCAAGTTAGCGTGTAGCACACTTTTGCCGAATAAAATATTAAAACAAAATTTATGATTCATAAATTTAAAAAATTAAAATTTAAATACTTTTAATTAAATTTTTAGTAATTAAAAATTATTAAATGCTTTTAATTAAACTTATAATAATTAAAAAAATTAACTTCTTTTGATAAAAATTTAATTGTTTTTACAATATGACTTCAACAGCAAGATAGATTTTTAAGTCTATCTGGTGAACCAAGGTCTAGTGTGAATTGCTGCTATTTTTAATTATTATTCGGATGTCTAGTATCTATGTAAAAGCTATCCCCAAGATCATCATTTTTAATCAATCATTAATGGATTTTTCAAAACTGTTGTAAATATAGCTGCGCGTTTTTGAGTCACAGATCTCCAAATTGGTACAGTTTTGATAAACTTTAATGAATGTGCTCTATCAATCCCTTATGATTAATTATTCCCAATTATTTCATTTTTTTACATTAGTGATGTTCATTGTATATACACATAATTTTAAAAGTTTAATATTAAAAAAATTTGTGATGTGCTAAGTAGAACCTAGAAGAGTGAATCCTGGGCTTTGAATATACATGTTGTCTTTAATTTGTTTTTTAAAAAATCGGAAGTAATTGACATCAGTTGCATTTTAGTTGGTTTCCCAATGCGACGAGAACAACTGATAATGAGAATTTCGGCTCACTGGAAAGCAGTGAGCACCGAAGTCCAGATCCTCCAGCTTTGACTTGAATCACTTTTATTTATATGGTTCGCGAAGCTAACTACATTCTGTATATTAAAGTTTGAGTGCAAAAGTAACTTAAGTTTTAAGTTGCAGATATTGCGTTTTAAATGTTTGCCCTTCTCAAATGTAAACCTCAATTATCAATACTTTTTATACAAAAAAAAGCATTTAAATTTTTAAACACATTTATTTTCGGGAAAAACTTTTTATCTAGTTTAAGCAATCTGATAGGATTACCCCCCCCCCCCCCCTCCGTCAAACCGCCAATGCATATCCTCATATTATATATGAAAGAATAAAATAGATAAAAGGCCATCTAACAGGAGCAATTTAATTTAAACTATTTGAAAGCATTGTGAACATAATAAATATTAATAAACCTTTGTGTTATAATGTCTAAATTTTAAATTAATGTCTTACTAATTATTATTAAAATATAAATGCCAGCTGCCAGCCATTTCTAAAATTTACCGGATGACTTTATGATTTATCAGGAGTTTTTTTTTATCGGCATTTGCGTTGTTTCCGGATTTTCATAGGTGTACACATTTGACTAAATAATTTCACAATTCTGTATTAAAATATAAATAACAAATATTTTTATGGTGTGTCAGGAGTTTTGAGAGTAGGCATTTGCGTTGTGTCATGATTTTGATTGGTGTACACATTTCACTAAATAATTATACCCCCCCCCCCGGTCCGGTATTAAAATATAAATGAACCTACCAGTGTAAATGGACTTGTTCTGTATGGTAGTAGCAAACAACATTTCTTAAATTTGCCGAATGACTTTAAGGCAGGTCAGGAGTTTAGTAGAGGGTCAGCATTTGCGTTGCGTCCCGATTTTAATCGGTACACACATTCCACTAAATAATTTCACTGTCCGCTATTAAAATAAAAATAATAAACATAGTTTGACGAATGAGCTGTTTTGTCAGTCGGCATTTGCGTTGTGTCCGGATTTGTGTGCACATTTCACTGAAATTTACATTCGGTATCAAAATAAAAATGACGAAAATTTCTCAAATTTGTCGAATGACCATTTTAAAAAAAAACTTGGGGGGGGGAGAGACGCCCCCTTAGCCCAAATAAAAAAAAACCAATGCAGTCACCTAGCAGTGGCTTTTTTGTTGACCACCCTCTCTTTGTTGAAGATAACAAACCGACAGAAAGAGCGCATTTCCCGCTCAACCCCGCCTTCCCCCTGGCCAGCTTGGGCCTGTATTAGATCTAATTTCCTTCTCACTATTTCGGATATTCATTCGAATTGCCGCTCTTTTTCTTCACATATTTGAAGATTTTGAAGTATTTATTTTACACAGATTTAGTAAATACTAAGTTAATTTTTTTAAACAGTATTTAAAAAAAAAATGGAGGTTAGAATCTCGAATTTTGCCGCCCCTACTCAATTGCCGCTGATGCGGCCGCCTCTCTGCATCATAGCACCACACGGCCCTGATGCTATACAAATTATTGTAGAAGAAAATAGAAAAAATAAACTTTTTGCAGGTGTAATGTGAACTTTTTGTTCTTAGTTGAAAGCAAATAACTAATAAGTGTGTGAACTTTGAGCTAAAGGCTAAGATACATTTAAAAGTATGCATTTTAAACTTAAATTTATAATAACGAAATTAACATAAAGTATTAAGTAAATGATAGAAAACATTTTAACAAAAATGGATTAGTGGGGTACATTAGATCACTAAAACATGGGATACTACATTGGATAACATGAAAGCAATTGCATTGTAAATAGATTATAAGCAGAAATCATTTGTGTATTATTTGTATTATACAAGTAAATGCTTGATAAATATCATTATGGTACAAAATATTTTAATAATTTTGCAGGATATTTTATTTTTTAAAAGCTCATTTGAATTAAAAAAATAGAGAATATTTCAAACATAATGTTTCTAAATTTAAGAATCATTGTATAAATAATAATAATAATAAAATATATATCCGGATATTTTTAGCCTACTTTTCTTTTTTTTTAATTCGAAGAATAAAAAATAAATAAAAAAGTAGGTATTGGCATGCGGTCAATGTCCGTCTGTCTGTCCGTACCCCCCTCCAAAATCGGTTCTATCAATCCGATCTTAAAAATTCTTTTTTTTTATTAGAAAGGTATAACCTCAGACACCCAACTTTCATACTTTTTGTCCGTCTGTCTGTACGATTGGACGGACTAGTCTACTATTTGTCGACGAATTTCCTATTGAATTAGCATTGAAATTCAATTTCGAGTCATTTAGATCGCTGTTGCAAACTACAAATGCTACGGACAAGTGAGATACGTCAAAAAAATTCAGCGCATCAAAATGAGAATACAATGAAAATTTCAGAAAAGAATTCGAATTCTAAGTACAGAGTTGTCCAGAAATAAGTTTCCCAACTCAGAAGCCTGTGCAGGATGCTGTATTGGTCAGAAAGTGATAAAATTTGAGATTCAGATATTTCAGAACATGCGCTTTCAATTTATTACCAAAAAAAAAAGGTTCAAACATTTGCCGCTAGGCGGCGCTGCAGATAAAATAGCATTCTACACTTGTTCTACATGAGATACGTGGTTCTCCACAATTTTTCCATTCTTTTAGCTTTGTGTTCCACAGTAGATCGCAGAAAGTGGATCGCAATCTCCACATGGTACTGGCAGTGTGCCAACTGTTTCTTGTGCTGTGGATATACCCTATTCAACCGTCTGGCGTGTGATGCGCAGGTTTCTGGGTTATTATTCTTACAAAATCCATAGTTTACACAAACTGACTGACAAAGACCCTGAAGTTCGGGAAACATTTGCTCTGCAGTTCCTAGCCCAAATGGTGGTCGATGCTACTTGGCCGTGGAACATCCTTTGGTCGGATGAGGCTCATTTTCATCTGGATGGTCAGGTGAATACGCATAACTGCAGGATTTGGGCAACTGAAAATCCGCACGCTATCCAGCAAGTGCCCTTGCACCCGGCAAAGGTTACTGTATAGTACGGTTTTACTGCCACATTCATCATTGGACCTTATTTTTTTGAGGAGATGACCCCACGCCGGTTAAAAAACTGCTCTGTCGCAGGAAGGCGGTATCAAGACATGTTGACAAGATTTGTGATTCCTCAACTGCAGCAACGTGGCCGTCTGTCGGACAGGTTGGTGCTCCTCCCCTTACCCTTCTTGGTGTTAGACAGGTGTTGCAAGCAACTTTCACCGATGAACATGTGATCAGCCGCTTTTTCTCGACTGTCTGGCCTCCTTGCTCACCTGATCTCACTCCATGTGATTTCTGGTTGTGGGGATACTTAAAGGATAAGGTCTACAGAGAACGTCCTGCAACCTTGGCAGATCTGAAAGCCTCAATTGTTCGGCACCTTCAAAGAATTTCTGCAGATTTACTGCATTCCGCTGTGGAACACATAACATGGAAAGCGTTATGGACTGGAAAGCGTTATGGAGAACCATGGATCGCATGTAGAACAACTGTAGAATGCCTTTCTGATCTGCAGCGCCACCTAGCAGCAAAGTTTTGAATTTTTTTTGTAATAAAGCGCGAGCGCATGTGCTGAAATGTCTGTATCTCAAAGTTTATCACTTTCTGACCAATAAAGCATCCTGCACAGGCCTTTGAGTTGGGAAACTTATTTCTGGACGACCCTGTACTTCACTTATTAAAAAACCTTCAAAATTTAATGCTCATTTAAAAAGCATAGGAAGCCATTTTTATTAGAATTAAATCACCATTGCCATCGCAACAATCGCTCGAGAAACTTTAATTCTTTTAGACAATAACTTAAAATAAATTTATTTTTGCAACATTGATCAGTTTGAAATGACGTCAAATATATTTCACTTCGTGTGTCTTTGTATGTGGGTATGCAATGTTTTCATTCTATTTAAAAGCGAGAACTATTACATATGTATTCTTTGAATTATAAATTTTTGCAAACAATTGAAGTAATAATTATGTAATTTTCGAAATAAAATAAATGAAACTAGGCCGAATTTAGCGGGTAAATGTTTTATATATAATTAATGCTGTGTTTGGCGCCTTCTTACCTGTTAAGCACAACTGTTGTGTGGAAGCGGCTTAAGTGACAGATTCTGTTACAAACCCACTTGTTAATTTACATTTCCTATTTTAAGTGAATTTTGGAGTAGTTTTATGGTTTTTGTTCTGTGAATAATTAAATATTTATAACTGCAAATAATCATGCTGACGATAAGTAATATTTTATTGGCGATAGAAAATTAATGAAAATAATTGGCTTTAGAAGTTGAAATTATAGCTGGATGCTATGTTTAGTGAAATTTATTTTAATGTATATAAATTTAATGTAGAAACGGTTGTTGATATCACTTACTGTAACGAACATAGTTTTTTCAGGATAAGAATTTTAGTACCTAAGTATTTAAGTAAAAGGAAAGTAGACTATTTTAGTTCTTTTAGAACTTCTTGTTAGTATTGAAATGAAATATTGTTTTCTATGTGTTTTTAATTGTTTTTTTATTTCATTTGACAATCTTTATTACTTTACTCGTAAAAAAAATTTATATATTTGTGATTATCCTTAGCTAAGCGTGCATGTGTGAATGCCTTCCAAATATTTGTAAATTAAACTAAGCAACTCAGTCTGCCTACTATACCGTTTCATCATATATGGGGGGGTGGCATGCAATATTGACATATCTTAAAACACCGGGATTTTTAATCATGGATATTTGAACCCCCTGCTAAAAAAATCTGTAAAAGTTATATGGTTTAAGACCTCATGTTGAAACTTACTGAAACTGAAGGTGTAGCATCTCCTGCCAATACTTCATCTTTTAACACAGACATTTATTTTTATTCTGATAAACAATAACTTAATATAGAGGTTATACAAGTTTTTTTTTCCATGTTTGAGAGTTTTGTGAGGTTAGCAGATGTCTCTCTTGGTAAATATGGCATTGATCCCTTATTTAAAAATTGTCTTTAAGTCACTGGAGAAAAATTAGAGGAACTGTTAATTAATCTAATTGCTTATAAATAAAATTTTTATTAATATAATCATTATATTATATTTACATAATATATCATGAAATTCATTGTAATTTATTTTAACTCTATCACAGGGCACATTGGATCAAATTGTTGAGCTTCAGAATATCCCTGATATTTTTTAATTTTTATATTGATATTAGAAACTTTTAAAATATGCCTCAGTAAGCTAATAGATATGGATAACTAACTGATAATGGATAGAAATCTTCTGAAAAATAAAATAATTGAAAATAAATAAAACTGCAAAACGTGATCCAATGTGCCTCCCTCACCCCTACATTGTTATTTTAAAGATTTGTTAAACTGAAGTATGTATTTTTGGAACAATTTAATATAAAAAATATTTTTTGTTTGACATAATAAAACTTCATTGTTCAAAATTAGATACATGTCCAATTTTATTTTAGACAGAAATAGAACTTCAACAAGAGCTGTTACAGTTAACAGCACAATATGAAGAAACTAGAGAAAAAAACAAAATTTTGAAAGAAGAGAATGAGAAACTAGAAAATTTGTATGTAACTATATCAAGTTAATAAATATTGTATAATTTGCATTTTTTATGCAGTTTATAAAATCTCACTATCATAATATCTTATTTACCATTCAATTAGATTATACTAAATGTTTCGAATACTAAAATATATATGCCTTTTTCATATAATTTTAAAATGTATTTGTAACATTCAAAGCTACGTTTTGTAACTTTTGTTTTATAGCTGTTGTTCTTAAGGTAACTTCAAGAGCAAGTATGTATGTGTGGCAAAAAAAATGAGCAAAAATTTTCTAGTATATATATTTATATATTTTACAGATTTTCATTAATATACTTTAATTGAACTCATTTATGTAATTTTCTTAAAATCATTTATTGGTGGATTTTTTTTTTAAATATGTAACTTAACTTTTATTGAAATGTAGCTCTGTACAGTACTTTTGTGTTGCAATTGATTTACCTTATTTGTGTGCCCTGTTAGAAAAAGTCATTGTATCAAATGATGCCGATAAATGTTTTTTTCACTAGGGTGCAGGTTTGCAAATTTTTCCCAAAAAAAAACAGCTGCCAAAAATAAAATAAAAATGAAGCGTCTGTCTTATGTATAAGTTAATATCTTGAGTGCATTTGTACTTTTGAAAAGAACATCTGAAAACTGTTTCAATATGAAAACATATTGCATGACAACCTGACATTTTACAGGCAATACTATAAAATAGAGAATAATTACAATAAGTACAACACATTCAGTGAACTTCTCTATGTGTGTTTTAGGATTTGAAAAAAGCACACTAATATATGTTTAATATCTATTTTATTATTTGATTTAGATATGTCTTCTTTGAAAACCAATTGAAAATGAAGGCAACAAATTGTGAGAGATGTGAAACTATGCGATACGAGATCGCAGCGTTATGCGAGGAAGCACCTCGCATAATAGAAACAATTAAAAAGTTGGAGTCAAATGAAAAAGGACTAAATGTAGAGATAAAAAAAACCTTTTCTAAAGAAAGTGAAATGGATATCACCAAACAAGTAAGTTTTTCTTTATAAATTTAATAATTTTTGAGTTAGCTGTTTTATAAAGTCGGGTTTTCCAACTTTTCTCCTTGGATCTTCTTGGTTTTAATATAACTTTATATATTTGGTTTGGTACTTAGGCTTGCTTGGTCTAGGTTGTAAGTTGTCAGTGTTTTGATGCTTTAGTCTGCAGTAGTTAAGAAATATTGTTTTACGAAGTCCAGTTCTATCCAGACCCACATATATGAATCTTTATTTAAGCTTAAAGCAGGACGAAAACTTTTAACTCATTGTGAGTGTAGAGATCTAGATCATAAAAAGGTCTAACAAGTAGATATAATGGTCAAACATGTACGTAATAATACAGAGAGAAAAATATTTCTTTAGGAGTAAAAACAAGGGTTAAATGCCCGGCATCAAAACACTTCATTATGCATTCTGTTTTGCCTTTCTTCAGGACAGTCAAGTTTTATTCACAAAAGGTGTGGTACAGGGTGTCCTAAAAGTTCCCGTACTCCAACTTAAAAAAATCATTATCAGTGTTTAAATTTTCATAAATTGAATTTTATCGTCTTCTTATTATTTCATCAAATATTTTGTTTTTATCGCTTGGTTTTTTTCGTGCTCAAGTTGTTCTATAATAAAATTCCATGTCATTTTGTTCTTCATTGCAACAAGATTTTTCACGCATTGGGCTGCTAAGCTTATTTTGGATGTAAATCACATGAAAGATGTAAAGAATTTTAGTGACATATCCAGATGGTGCTATACTGCTATACTGAATAACGATACTCTGTATAAACTCGTTTAGAGATTTTATGAGACAGGTTCGGTGCAAGACAAACACAACACCATACAAGTAATGAAACCATGGATATGCTTCAAGAGATTTTTTTTACAATATCGACTCATCTAAAAAAAAATCTTTGGCCACCTCGTTTCCCCAATTTGAGTATATCCCTGACTTTTTCCTGTGGGGATATTAAAAGAACAAAGTTTATGAAGATAATCCACAAACATTAGATGATCTGAAAAATGGCATAACTCAAAGGATACAAGAAGTCACTCCCAGCTTCTTGAAACGAGTTTCTTAAAATGCGCGCAAAAACCTTCAGCTTTACTTCGATGAAAGGGGCTGATATTTTGAACATTTAATATAAATGCAAGTTCCAAATTTTTTCTACATTTTGTTAAAAGTGCTTTTTACCATTACCATAAAAACAATGTTATTAAGTTTGTTGGTTTGTGTGTAAAAAATTCCTGAATCGTCAGTACGGGAACTTTTAGGACACCCTGTAGAAGGCACTATATCTGTTTTTGGACTTCACTGGATGTACACTATGAAAATGTAAGTATGGAAAATAAATAAGTTTTTAGAATAAAAAAGGGTAAATGGAAGCCATGTGTAATCTTTAATGCTAATAAATGGTGGTAGCAATAAAGAGTAGTTAACATTGAATTGGCAAGTAACTGTAAATTAAAAATCCCCCCCCCCCCCCACAACATATATTTTCCTGACTCAGCTACCTAGTTACTCTGAAAGCTTAATATAATTTTTTGGTTGAATGTTCCCAGATGAGGCATGTTAGTTTCTATGTTGTGTTGTCACACAATCCGATAATGACGGATCGGTCAACCAAACCTCGACACCTTGTAATTTTTGCTCGGTGATTTGTGCCGAAACAACAGCATATTCCGTTATTTGTATAGTTCAGGACAGATTGGTTAACCAACTTCAACGGCTCTTATTTTGTGCTTATTTGCGGCAAAATCGCAGCATAGTAGGTTATTTTTATAGTTCAGACCTTTTTTTTATTGTTTATGACGGATCGGTCAACCAAACTTTGACACCTTGTTTCCTAGTTTGCAGTGCAATACCCTAGTAGCAATTTTTTATCGACCGATAATCGAATACTCATCGTTCGCCGGTGAGCCGATAAGAATTCGAACATCGGATTTCAATCGAAAAGTGCCCGTTTCCTCGATAACTGCTCGGTTATGTCCGCTCGATCGAGGATCCATCGATGAGTTTTTTTCGATGAGATTCCTATCAAATGTCAATAAGAAATCGATAATAATCCGATGAGCAGCAATCGAAATCTCATCGTCCGATGGAATTTCGAACACTTTCCGATAACATTCCGATCAGTTTGCGACATGTTAGTACAAAATTTTTAAACTAGAGGGCGACACTAATTTTTCTGTTGGTATTATTATTTGGAATTTCGGATTTCAGGGGGATCGAACCACCGGTCTTCAGCCCCGCGTTATTCTTGCATTGGGGCACCGTGCTCTAACCCACTCGGCCATAGAAGCTTGCAGTGAGTTTGCATATACGTAAAGAGTGGAAAAGGATGTTTGTTAATGAAGTTGTATGTTATTGATTAAGAAATTTTTCTTTTTCTTTTGCAAATTCCATTTAAATATTACTTTATTTAAGTCAACAACACTAATAGAAATTAAAAATAACTCTTGGTACCTTACCTATTTAAGTTTTTTGGTTCATAATATTTATTCAAAAATCTATTTTATTTAAGTTAAGTTTATCGAAAATTAATCATGGCAAAAAAAGTTAAAAATTAATTTCGAAGTAAATGAAAGAAATAAGTTATCACACAGTAAAAATATTTATCTATTTGCACGTAATTAAAAATGGTGAGTGAATGAAATATAAGCGAATGAAAAATAACTATTACCAGTTGGAACATGATATTTTTCGGATATGAAGTTTTCAAAATAATTTAACGCGATTTGTATGTACTTAAATAAAAAAAAAGTTAAATTTTTCTAATTCTTATCGTTGCGATATCGATTCGAAAGACTTTCCCGATGAAACGTACGTTGATTGAATTTTACTCTTTGACCGATATCGTATCGATGACTATTACCGATAAGATTTCGATCACCTGTTGCCGATCTCGTCTCGAGCACTTTCGGATAACGGATGCGATCACCGGGGAGTTTTCGCTAAACCGATGATCGATCGATGACCGATCGAGCAAATTTCGAGAAGCTATGCTACTAGGGAATCGCTTAGCAGGTTTTTTTTTTCAAGTTCAGGTCAAATATTGATCAATCAAACTTAAAGTATTTTTTTTATTACTTTGAAGTTTGGAAGATAATGCCTGTTACTTACTTTTGCCGAACTCCCTAATTACTAAATTCACAAACATACAATTTCTAAATTGAAATATATAAAAGGGGTTGCGGTTAAACATATTTTTTGTTTGTTTTCACACGAGGTATCCAGGGTATCCAGGTTTCGTATTTAATTTTTTCCCATCCGCATTAGCAATTTGCCAATATAAAGATTAAATCATTTTCCCCTCAGCCATTTTAATTTTTGAGCAATTGGTAAACACTCAGCATTGGCTCACCTGCCAAAAAAGCACCATCGGTTGATTCCTAGAAAACATAAACATATTGTGAAACTACAGTTTTTTTAGGGTCAAAACTTGATTACTTCCAAAAATCCTAGTTCTACCGCAGCATCAATTTTGTCAACTCCATATACAACAAGAACTAAAAATACATGTAAAAATAAAATTTTCATAGTGTTCAAATATATATTTTATTTACTCACTGTCTTATTGTTGATCAACAATATTCTACTTCAAAGGCTTGGATGCTAAATTTTGAGGTTTTACTGTACTATTCTGCCAGTAAAATTGTATAAATATTTAATAAATTTTCTTTCATAATGAGTTGAATAGTTAGAAGATTAATATTTTTAAATTTTGAAATTTTTTCTATTAAAGTATATGTGTACTGACAGATTTGCAGTTCCTATGAGGAGAATGTTAGGTTGAGTCGACGAAAATAACTAGGGAAGGGAATGAGTGTAAAATCGAGCATATTTTAAATCATCTCATTAAAACCTATTTTTTTAACTAATTTTCATGTATTTTTTTGTATATAACATACATTGAAACTGTTTAGATTTCGAATATATAATTTTTTCCCACTACTTGCTTCAATATCTGGCAATTTAGAGAACTTAGTTTCATACCCTTATTTTTCGGGAAAATGGGGGTAGCCCAAATTTAACGATAGGATTCAATAAAAAATCATTAATATAACGAACAAATTGAAACAAACTCATTCCTAATATTCCTCTACACTTTTATTTCAGAAAAGCTTACTTAGAGATAATAATAGTAGAATAATAGAATATTTATGCAAGAGAGTATTGTCCTCTACTATTAAATTGAGGCTCCTGTAAAACTTTACAGATTGCACCAAACTTTACAAAATAATCTACATCCTATATTTCTGGAAATGATTATTAGTTTCATCTTTGATTTGGTTAAGTATTTTACATTATAGTTTGTATTATTTAATTAATTGAGAATAACTAATTGCAAATAAAACATTGTACATGACAGATTCTTCTGGGCATATTGTTAAAGATGCATTGGTAAACTAAACTGCTATATGAAGTTAAATTTAAACAAATCTTATTAAATATAAGTTTTTTAATAACACTGTATATTTTAATAACATTCAAATGGTTTTTTAAAAATATCCTCCAATATAATTCAATTTAAGTTCATTCCACGACCAAAACTCCATTACATCTTGCATGCATAGCTAAGCCTAATCTAACCCCCACTTTACTCCACTACATTAAAAAATTTTTAAAAAATTCAAATTTTTCCTAGCTAATTTTGCAGAAATACTCTTCGAGAATGTGGCTATTGCATGTAACAAGGCTTAAGAGCACAGCATGTTTTATAAAATAAATAGAACAAAGTTTTTACGAGTGAATTCTAACATCTAAAACAAAATTAGCTTAAGAACAAGAATTTGAATGAATTAATGGTATTGCCAGATCCAAAAAAACAAATAAAAATTATTAGAGATCATCTAAAAATAATATTTCAAAGAAAAAGTCTTAAAAAATTTGAATGTATTGGGGAAAAAATGCATATATTTTTTTAACACACCCTCATTTTCATCCGTACTACCATCTCCCCCCCTTTCTATTTTATTAAAAACTTTTGTATATCACTGTTATAATTCAAATAGGTGTTGTTTTCATGTGACCAGTGCAACGATGGAAAAGCAAAGCATTATATATGTATAATATATATACAGTGCCGTGGCCAGGATTGTTCCAGGGGGGGGTTCAAAATTTTGAAGTTGCCGACTTGGTTTAAAGGAAACTTCAGTATTATAATTATCAATATGTACTTTTTAACTGAAAATGCTAATTAATGAATATTAATAATTATAACTAATTATAATTACCTGTTTAAAACAAAAATAATTGTAATTAATAACTTTCATTAATTTGCATAACTAATTACTAATAAATTAAAATTAGTAATTACAACTTATTAATAAAAAATTAAATTATTTATTACAAATAAAATAAATTTATCATAAGTCAAATTTCTTCATTAATGATGAACTTAAACATATGGTAACTATTAATAAACATGCTTAAATATTTCGGAAGTTACTGATGTATTATAAAGTTAAGGGGATATCATAGTTTAAAATGACCAACAAATTGAATTTTTGAAACCAGTATTTTATGATAGATGGAAGCCTGATCTATCGAATGTGACCAATTTTGTATCGATTGGTTAATTATTTCTTATAAGAAATTAAAATTATGAAAATAAGCACATGCGTCACGCCCCCTTTGAATTGCTAACTATTTTTTTTTTACATTATAAAATATGATTTTTTTTTGTGTTGACATTTGAAAATTATTCACTGGCTCAATGTAAAAAAAAATCCTGACGATTTACATGAAATTCGGTTAACAAGAAATGTTTCGGTGGTCATTTTGAGTTTGTGTTAACGGAATAGACTGTATTTGTTTTTCGCGTTTTTTCTCAAAACTATAATTTTCAACACATAGGCACATTTTTCTCCAAATCTATTGAATATTTTTAAATAAATTTTTAAGTGTGTTATAAAGCCATTTTAGATCTATTTAAGCCACCTAATTTAGTCTTACAAATTAAAAAAAAATTATTATTTAACACTTTTTTCGTTGAAAATCAGATTTTTTATGAATGTAGAATATGTTTTTAAATAAAATTTAAAAATTATTTTGGGCAAAAAAATAGGTGACTTAAATAGATCTAAAATGGTTTTATAACACACACAAAAAAATTATTAAGAAATATTGAATAGATTTGGAGAAAAGTGTACCAAAAAAATACTTGTATTTTTGAAAATTCGTAATTGTATGTTTCAAAAGATGTCTTTTTTTAAAAAAAATTATTTTTTAAAATAAGATTCTTAGGTGTAAATATAATAATAAAAGTACAATTTATAATTTGGTAAAAAAAAATTATTGTACCATAATTTTTAAATGATTTCGAGCCTTTAGAAATCAATACTAAGAATTGCTCATTTTTGCTGTCCCTAACATGATCCCCCCTTAATGAGGATTATAGTTACTGATTTATACAAGACAACAAAGAATTTCACGTTTTGGGTAAACAAATCTAAGGCTGCCTATTTAAAAAAAATGGTCTAACAAACAAGCTTCGCTTGATATAGCTACTACAAATGACACGCGAAAATGATAATTAAAAAATACAGATAATGAATAATTAAATAAACTATAACACATCGTCACTTACCTCAATATCATGATTGGTGAAGACTTGTCAAAATACGCGACTAATTTAGCAAGAATTGAGTAATATTTTGGTTACATTATTTAATTTTTGAACCAAAATATCATTTATTTTAGAGAAAGATTATATTAATAGAGGTGAAATACACTTCAAACTATTGGAGTTTTCCAGGGCTTTTAAGTTCGACAATGAAGGACAAGTGCAGAACGAGCTGCCTACTAGTGTACAGTATGTGTTTATTTTCCAAAAGACCCTGCGCTTTCTATAGTTAGTCACAGAGAGAGAAGGGTTGGGGGTGTGCATCCTACTTAAAAATTCCGAGAAAAACAAGACGTGAAATTGATACTGGAACCTTCGTTTTGTGCCGAATGAGGTGGTGCTGTGGTGGAACGCTATAAATTGAGGGTGCGTCACCGAAGACCCCCCCAGAACTTTTACCCCTCTATGTTCCGAGAAAAAGAGCGGGTAGTCCACAGTGGCCTCCCCACAAGCAGGAAGCAGCGTTTGCTTTTAGCTTTACAGAATGAACTAAAAACGGACATTTTAATGAAATATATTGCATTAAAAATAAGAATCAATGTATTTTATAAAAATATTCTTGATGCATTAATGTTGCTATATACCCTATTTGTTGCAAATTAAATGTGTTACAAAAACAGTTTATTATATTTTAATTCTAATTCTCTAATTTGAATTAATAGCAAAACGTTAACTCGTTTTTTAAAATTTGCATTAAATTATACAAGCATTATTAATTAATAAAACATATAATTTGAATTGTCCGTTTTCCTACGAACGGAATATATCTCTTTAAAAGTGGAAAAAAAAAATCTTTAAAAATCAGATGAACTTTCTTTTTCAAGTATAGTTGGGCTGAATTATGTATGAAAATTTTATCATGAGATAACCTTATGCAGAAACACATTAAAAAAATGGTTTTCAAGCTATCTATACACAAATGGGACACGAGTATTGTGTAAAAAAAATGCATATTACACAATAGTGTGTTAATTCAATACAACCAGGGCGGCCGACAGGATTTATGGGCCCCTATGCAACTTAGTTGGAACGTTAATTATACACCTAGTGTAATTGAAAAGACAAGAGGTGAAATAATCTAGATTTCATCAAAGAGGTTAGAAGTAAAAAGTATTACAGCAACTCAAAAAAGTTAACTTTTAATGAACTTTTTTGAGTTGAGTTTTGAGTTGTTATTATATATATATATATATATATTGTTCTCCTTTTTAATGATGATTATTGAATTTGTCCCTTGATAACGTATTCAATCCATCATTTATTTCCAGTTCCAAACCACCATTTTTCATTTTCATTTAACCATTATTTGTTTTTACCTGTTTATTTATGTTTATCTTGAGTGGAGGCAGCTTTAGCACCCTACCCTGATAAACTAGTTCTACAATAGTATTTTTCATTGCCTCTTTTATTCATTTATTTTATGTGCTTTTTAATTGTTTGTTTTATTTGTACTATATATATATACACACATCGGGAGATTATAAAGAAACTTTGCCAACATCTGCGCTTCTAGAGTCCGTTCCAGTTACCCGATCGAAATGAAATTTTAAATATAGTTATTTCAATGTATGCGCTCGGGATTCTGTGAATTTCATGACAGTGGTGCTCACGGTTACGGTTATAGTTGCATAAACTCGAAAATTTCAAATGGCAACGCCTACTTTTTCCTG
The DNA here is from genome assembly GCA_023701765.1 of Hylyphantes graminicola. NCBI lineage: Eukaryota > Metazoa > Arthropoda > Arachnida > Araneae > Linyphiidae > Hylyphantes > Hylyphantes graminicola. The sequence goes on from CM043123.1 coordinate 15,275,420, forward strand.
CCCCAAAATGTTCAGCGCATGCGAAAAACATTAGTTAGCGTTCGATCGATTTGTCTAAAAACCGACGAGTTAGAAATAACCCTTTAAGACCTCCCATCAGATGGCGCTGATTAAGTTTATGGACTAACTGTTAAGAGAGAGAAAGAAAATGCCTTAAACAGCAAATTTACTGAGTGCGCACCTCAGTCATATGCAAATATACTGTGTGCGCACAGATCGTGTTTTCTTTGCTGTTTAAGGCTTTTTTTTTCGATAAAACTCTTAACAGCTAGTCTCCTAAACTTAATTAGCGCCATCTGATAGCAGGTCTTAAGGGTTATTTATAACACGTTGGTTTCTGGACAAATCAGTGCTGTTTCAACTCTAATTAAGGTTTTAGCATGCGCTGAACATTTTGAGACATTGTCATGAATTTCACAGAATCTCGATCGTTTAACTGGAACGGACTCTAGAAGCGCAGATGTAGGCAAAGTTTTTTTTATAATAACCCGGTATATATATATATATATGTGTGTATATATATGTGTGTATATATATATATATATGTGTATATATATATGTGTGTGTATATATATATGTGTGTGTATATATATATGTGTGTGTATATATATATGTGTATATATATATATATATATATATATATATATATATATATATATATATATATATATATATATATATGTGTATATATATATATATGTGTATATATATATATATGTGTATATATACAGGGTGTTTCATAATTGACCGGAATAGGAATTGATGCAATTCCGAAATATTGAGCCGGCCCCTCCGAAAAATAGTAAAAAGCCAATTGATCACGGGTTTTGGTCGTGGTTGCATACTTGAACTAGGGCAGCACGAGAATGTGTTGACGAAGGGATGCATTTGTTTTGAGTTCGGTTTGGTTGAATCAACATATTGCCTAGTAATTTTACAATTTGCAGATTCTGTTACATCACAGTTCCTAAAACAGCTAAAAATGATTAATAACTACGAAAATGGAATTTTTGTGTTTGGATTTCGATTTAAATAATTTGGTGTGTTTCAAATTCGAGCTGGATGTTTGAAAATTGGAAGGAGCTAAACGTTTTGCGATAGAAGTGTACAGTTTGTCGAAATGTGCATGTGTTGGGACCAATTAGTTCCATAGTAGGGTAGAGACTGAACCTACCAATCGCACCATCTACCAACACGGAGACAATTTAGGGTGTCATGTGGGGATCGATGGCCGAGGGGTTTGGATCGCAGGCCATATCGCTAGCAGTCCGCGTGCTGTAAAGGGTACTACCCAATTTTTTTTTCAAAATTAAATTAAAGGGTGATATAAAGTTTAGCTTTCACATTTAGAACAAAAGAGGCAATTTTACCCATCTACTTTACTTATTGCAAATGATATATAAAAGTACTAGCTTTATAAACCCGGCGTTGCACGGGTGTACCCTTAATAACGGATATTTTTTTTATGTAAACAATTATTTTATACCAATTGATCCCTTCCCCACTGGCCAGTACTCCATCGGTAAATTATAATCGCTATTCAAGTGACACCTACGACATAAAAAGAATATTTTAATAAAATTTGGTAGCTGTACCTTCAGTAATTTTGGCTAGGCGTTGAGTGAGTCAATCAGTGAGTTAGGACTTTGCCTTTTATGTATATAAATTGAATTTAAGAAAGAAAATCCATAAAAATTGCTTATTTATAACACTTAAAATTGAACTAAAAGCTGTGCTAAATGATTTTTGTCTAAGATATATAAATAAATCTTGTGTGGAAAATGGGCTCTAAGTAACAATTTTTTGTAAAAAAACGACTTTTCCACATTTTTTATCGAAAAAATAAGAACAAATGTCAAAAAAATATTTCTATTTCCACTTTTTGTCAAATACTAATTATACTTCTGATTGAAAATCAAAATGTCGTGCTTGTAAAATAAATAAACTACAGCTTGGCAACTTGGCTCAATATGACATGAACATTTGGCTTCAACAAAACAGAACCATGACGTCAGTGTAGCGAACAGTCACCAGATTCACCTGATTGGCTGATGGGAAAAGTGTCGCGAGGAGTCGGGGAATATTTAAATCGCCTTTCTGCTGAAAGCGTGTGCTTTTCATTAATCTCCAGCTTGCTGTGAAGATATGGTTTATTCTTTAGAGGAGAGGATTTTTTTGGTGTTGGAATTTCACCGCCTAGAACACAATGTTAATGCAACAAAACAGAGTTTCAAAAAGAAGTTTAATGTTACCAAAGGACCAAAATTCGACACAATAAGGATGCTGTTTGAAAAATTTCAACGAACTGGGAACGTGAATGATGAGAGAGCTGGATTTGTCGGGAGAAGATTTTCACAAACAACCACTGCTAATGCTCAGCTGGTGGAAACAGTAATACGAAAGCAGCCTTGTATATCCGTCCGCCGTGTTGCAACTACGGTTCAAATCAAGCCAACGTCGACGTATCGTCTCATGCGGCAGGGCTTGCACATGTTTCCATACAGAATTCAAACTCGGCAACCTCTCACCGCTGCTTCAATTAATTCACGGGAGACATTCGCTAACGATATGGTGCAAATGATTGATGTTGGTGATATAAATGTAGACAACATTTGGTTTTCGGATGAAGCCTACTTTCAGCTGGATGGCTACGTTAATAAACAGAACTGGCGCATATGGGGAACAGAAAACCCCCATGTTGCAGTTCCATCATCTCTGCATCCACCAAAAGTAATGGTTTGGGCCGCCATTTCGTCCAAAGGACTCATTGGCCCCTTTTTCAGAACCGGAACTATTACTGCCCTCCGCTACCTAGAGATTCTTCGTGAATTTGTGGCGATTCAAAATGCCTTAGATGACGCTGAAAGCACTTCGTGGTTCATGCAAGACGGTGCCCGACCCCATCGCACGGCCGACGTGTTTAATTTCTTGAGCGAACATTTCAATAACCGTGTGATTGCATTGGACTATCCCACACATACAGGAAGTGGTATGGATTGGCCTCCTCTTTCACCAGACTTGACCCCCTGTGATTTCTTTCTGTGGGGATATTTAAAAGATCAAGTGTACCGTCGCAATCCCGAAACAATTGAGGAACTAAAGCAATACATCTCTGCTGCATGTGACGCCATCCCACCAGAAATTTTCAAACAGGCGGCCGGTAATTTTGCTCTAAGACTGCGTCACGTTATTGCTGCTAATGGCGGATATGTAGAAAATATCGTAGTATGAGTAAACACATAATTTCACCCACCCTATATTTTCGTTTGTTTTCAACTTTATTTGCAAACACATGAACAAATTTTTGAAGGGTCGATTCTTTTTTAGCATCGACCCATAAAAAACAATAGCAGAACCACTACACATACATGCACCGTTAAGCCATACAAACCCTCCTTCTTTGTGCTGTTTACTATTTTTTTCCTTTTATTAATATAAATAAGCAGGTGCCCGGATGTTGTAATGGTTTGGATCGCAGACAATTACGCTAGCAGTCTGCGCGCTGTAACGGGTGCGATTCCCGCCTTCGCCCTGGGTGTACTTCCTTTCTCTGTCAGTAATAAGTCCTTCTGTGGTTGTCTTACTTGACGAAATCTTATAAGCGGGTGCCTCTGGAGCTGCTGGGTCCGGGTTCGAATCCCGTTCAGGCATGGATGTTTGTGTTTGTCGAGTATATGCGGAGTACGTGCTCGTAAAATCTGTTGGGTCCGAAAGTCCTGTGGGCGGTCATTGCGCAGTTCACCATGGGTACAGGTCAATGGAGAAAATTTCCCTACCCTTCAGGGACATGTCTAAATTGCGGAGGTGGCGACAGATGGCAACATCTGTCATAAGTGTTTGTGTGTGTCTTGTGCTGTCCTACTTGACGATGGTTTATAAGCGGGTCCTTGCGACCAAGCACACAAGCCTGAAAATATATGTCCACCAACCAACCAACCAACCAATAAGCGGGTCTCTGATCATGCACACAAGCCGGAATATATATGTACATACCTACCCAGCATAAATATGAAAAATACAATAATTGTTATGTTTAAACTGATGGTCAACATCAAGTTTTTTTTAACAATAATGCAACAACCTATCAAAATGAACAGCATCCTAATTTTTTTTTTTTTTTGAAAACTAGTTGAACCTGTAATTTTTATCAGATGTAAATTCAAACAAACCAAACTAAAAGTACTACATTCTTGTGTAGCTCCAGTGCAAGATTTCATGCACGACCGAAAGGGCGGCCAATTAGTTAGCCGTTTTTCATTGGCGGGGGCCGGGTAAATATTTAGGAATTGCGTCCTATACTATTCCGGTCAATTATGGAACACCCTGTATATGTGTATATTAGGGTGTCCCTTATTTTACGAATTTTCGAAATCGAAAAGACGTACCCTCTCATTTTTTTCCTTTTATGTCAAAACACTCAGAAACGAAGTTTTAGCTCATTCTGATATCGGGAACACGCGCCGCTTTTCATTTGAAATTTGCAAAAATTGCTAAAAAATCAAGTTTTTGCTCCATATCTCCAATTCTGTTAATGTAACAACAAAACGGTCAATGCAAAAGTTTTAAAACGCACCTTTTTCTACAAGTTTTGTATTGACATAATTGTTCTACGAGTTACGGTTATCGAGATAAATCGGAAAGAAGTGCGAACTTTTCCGGAAACTCGTAAAATGCTCCAATCCACTCACCATAGTAGGATATAGAATTTAGCACAACAGCACTTCATAAAAGTGTCTAAACCAAGTTTATTATACCTTAATATTCATAAAATAATTGCACATTTGTGTACTTAAAATAAGAAGTACGAACAATCCATGCTAATTGATTTTTTGTATGGGGCAGGGCCGTCACGTGGGTACTGGAGCGGGGTGGTAACCCACAGCGCTTTTTTAAAGAAAAACAATGTTGGTTCGAGGCTACTAATATTAAAATGAAAATATGAAATTGATTAATTCACAATATTAATATTTATTGATTATAATTTGGCTTTGTATACATAAAGAATACCATAAAACAGATGAAAAAATTAAGTGAATTGAAAAGTTTTTAAAAAAGTGCATTGCACCTCTAGCCCATTCTTCACGAGTGTTTGTTAAAACTCGTTAAAGGGAGGACTTATTATTGCTAATTCATCAGTGCAGTATTTAAGAGCTTCAGTTTTTGCCTACAGATTAGAAAACAGAGTCTTTTACCACTCAACTAATATCTATCCAAAACCTGCTTCCAGTTTTGGGATAATTATGACCTTCCTTGCACGTTATTTCGGCAACGGCTTGCTTTTTGTGTAAGTAAATAATAATACTTCCCTTGAATCTGATTCTTCATTTTGCATACTGTAAAACGAACTATATACGATTTGCGGCACCAATGTCATTGTAGAAATTGACGATGAATGGTGTCTTAGGTATTTTTTCCTCATTGGCAGCCCTGTTTTGTACACTCTTCTGTTTGTGCAAGTTTCCTAACAACTCTAGTTAAGCGGCAAGGCCTTCCTGGTTCTCTTTGTCTCATCAAAAACGCCTTACCTTCTTCAATCTTCAATATATTGAGTGCGTCTGAATATGCTATATCAAATAAGTTGTAGAAATTACTTTGAATCTCCACTCTTCGACTCCCGTAATTTCGAGTCTTGTTATCATCTTTTTGCAAATCCTTTCCAAAATTTATAACATTTCAAATGTTTTTCAAACAATTAAGCCAAACTTAGGTAGCAAACCCCCATAAAAAAAAGCCGCCCCTTATATAAAATCAAGCGGTTCAGGGAGAGGCTAATTTATTGTACTCCCGCTCCCAACGTGGCTTTTAGGAAGATGTTCTTATCAATAAAAGATAACTGTTTTTTTTCTTTAAATATTTTTTAAATACCACATCTAATCCCGATTCCACACTTTATTTTTGTTGTTAGTTTTAACAGGATTGGTGAAACCCATTGTTTTTCTTTTAAATAGCGATGTGGGTTACCGCCCCGCTCTAGTACCCACGTGACGGCCCTGCCCCTTACAAAAATCGATTAGCATGGATTGTTCGTACTTCTCATTTTAAGTACACAAATGTGCAATTATTTTATGAATATTAAGGTAGAATAAACTTGTTGTAAACGTGTTGTTATTGCGATTACTTTTCATCTTTTGTTATAATTTTAAACTCTTTGAATTTAGGTGAAAACATTTGAGGAAATTTATTCATATGTTTTATGGTATTCTTTATGTATACAAAGCCAAATTATAATCAATAAATATTAATATTGTGAATTAATCAATTTCATATTTTCATTTTAATATTAGTAGCTCGAACCAACATTGTTTTTCTTTAAAAAAGCGCTGTGGGTTACCACCCCGCTCCAGTACCCACGTGACGGCCCTGCCCCATACAAAATATCAATTAGCATGGATTGTTCGTACTTCTTATTTTAAGTACACAAGTGTGCAATTATTTTATGAATATTAAGATATAATAAACTTGGTTTAGACACTTTTATGAAGTGCTGTTGTGCTAAATTCTATATCCTATGGTGAGTGGATTGGAGCATTTTACGAGCTTCCGGAAAAGTTCGCACTTCTTTCCGATTTATCTCGATAACCGTAACTCGTAGAACAATTATGTCAATACAAAACTTGTAGAAAAAGGTGCGTTTTAAAACTTTTGCATTGACTATTTTGCTGTTAGATTAACAGAATTGGAGATATGGAGCAAAAACTTGATTTTTGAGCAATTTTTGCAAATTTCAAATGAAAAGCGGCGCGTGTTCCCGATATCAGAATGAGATAAAACTTCGTTTCTGAGTGTTTTGACATAAAAGGAAAAAAATGAGAGGGTACGTCTTTTCGATTTCGAAAATTCGTAAAATAAGGGACACCCTAGTGTATATATATATACGTGTATATATATATGTGTATATATATATGTGTATATATATATGTGTATATATATATGTGTATATATATGTGTGTATATATATGTGTGTATATATATGTGTGTATATATATATGTATGTATATATATATGTATGTATATATATATGTATGTATATATATATGTATGTATATATATATGTATGTATATATATGTGTATATATATGTGTATATATATGTATATATGTATATATGTATATATGTATATATGTATATATGTATATATGTATGTATATATATATATATATATATATATATATATATATATATATATATATATATATATATATATATATATATAATTTGATAACCTGGTTATATTTTTAGAAACAAAAGGTCCACAAAGAATGCCTATATCATATGGCATTTGTCGAAGAATGTAAAGCCAGTGAGAGTGTCCTCAAGGAATATATAATGGAGGAAGTTAAAGTAAATTTGTTGATGAAAGCTAAGACACAGAATAAATTGGGTAATTTAACTTGCATTTTACCTTTCTGGAATTGTTAGTTTAGAAAAATGTTATTTCAGCAATTTTTAACTTGTTAACAGCAAATTTGTTAATGCTGTTAATGCCTTCATTTTTGAATAAAATTTTTAATTTTTTCGAAATTCTGATTTTCATTTAACTTTAATTTGTCTTACAGAATTTGTTCAGTACCAGGGTCTTATACTTTGTCTTATATTGTGTTAAATTAGAAAGTGTATGGCAATTTTTCTTGCCAATCGTCGTTAATGGGTTAGAAGTGAGTGCAGTTGGTGTAAAATTGTATTAAGTTCATCTTTTGTTTCTGTAGAAAGTTTCGATTCCAGAATTTAGGGTTATGTTTTATTAAACCCATCTGTGTAATATTATTCTTTGATTTATATAAGTTTTTTATTTATTTTTATTTTTTATTTTAAACAGTTTTTTTATTATTTTTTTAATAATTAAAGTTTTATCGACATTTTTTTCTTCAGGCAGTGTGTCTGAAAATCTGTTCCATAGATTTAACATAGAAAGTGGAAGAAAGATTGGAGGTGTTTGACTTCCCTTTAAAAATAATTATTTTCCCTTTGCAACCATAGCTCTATTAATGGAGCCATTCTATATTAAGAGCTTATACCAGTTCATTCCTGGGTCATGTTGCGCTGTGGGTTAAGGTGTCATACTGCGAAGGGTACTTTAGCAGATTTTTTTTCTCATCTCAGTTATCCTTAAAATGGTTTATGCTGGACAAAAAGTATTTTCTAATAAATTACAACATCTATAAATGCATTTTTAATCTGTTGTGGACCAAAGTCCTGATGCCGCATAAGTTAAAAATATAGTTACATAAAAAATTCAATCTACGAAGTGTCTAAGTAATATAACCAAATGATGATATCACAACCAAAAAATTCTACAGAAAACTAAAATAATCAAACAATTGAATGCAAGTGAATCATAAAAAAAATCCTTATCTTACTTTAAACACAGGCTGACAAACTGATAGTCAAACTGAGCGTAGAAACTGATTTTTTTTTCTGTTTTGGTAAAGCCTCCTAAATATAGTAACTATTTTTAAACCCTGGGCTGCCCCTGTTCTTAAAAGGTTAAAATCTCTAAAAAGAAAACTTCAGCTCCTCGACAAAAAGTCGTACCATATTTGAATTCACAACTACGAACTCGTATGAAATCCCCAGCACCAAGCAGCTGTTGCCTTGTGTAATTCATACATACTTTAAATAATAATGTTAACCTTTTTTTGTTTCTCGGAATTTCAATGTGAGAGTTTAGCAGGGTTAAAAAATCACTGTGAATGTAAAAAAAATGCCTTTTTAAGATAGAAAGGTAACATAGATAAAGATATATGCAAAATTAAAGCTTATAGTTTATGATATTGGTACTGCGTATAATTTTTCTTTCTTCACTAAGCTAAGTTTTTTTATATTGTTCAGTTTTATTTGGGTGATTCTTATGACTTTCTCTTTAAGCTCGCAGAGTGAAACGTGTCTGGGGAGTTTGGGACAGAACAAAGGATATGTGGTACAATTCCGATACTGATAGTGATGAAGAAACGGTTAACAGGAAGGCACTGCAGAAAAAAGCAAAAGAGCATAAGTATGATTGGGGTGATGCTGATAAGGAGGATGAGGATAAATTTGACTCTGTTAAATATGATTTTTCACCTTCAGCAGAGAAAGCTGAAATAAAGCTGCGTTATGATCATCAAATTGTTCCTAAAGATAAGAAAAAATGACTGAACACAGATTGGAGCATTACAATGTAATACTTCATTTAATGTACAATGTGTTTATGTCTGAATTCATTTGATACATATACTTCATTTATAACATTTTTATGTAAGAAAAGTGCTGTAGAAATAAATGAGTTCTTCTATTAAGACCAGGACTCATGGAAATATGCTTTTTCGTCTAAAGAAGGAAAGATGCTGTAAAAAATGAAGCATTACAATGTAATGCTTTATTTCATTTGAAATGTGTATATCATGTCTGTATTTCATTATATATATATTCTTCATATATAACATATTTTTATATTTAAAAAAAATGTTTCCATTCTGTCTTGTTTTTGAACTTTTAATAGGTACAGTTAAACTGGGTAATTTTGGCTCAAGCTTGGAAAATGGTTTGTTCTAAAAGTTTGAAGAAATATAAAACGTTAGAAAGTACAACTTTCACAATCTCTAATGCCTAAATGTAAACATTTTCGAATTCCTAAATCGAACCCTTTCTTCCTCCTTGTTTTCCTTTTATAGTAAAATCGTTTGCCTTTAATGAACACACTTGCTATTAAATATTGCTTCTAAAATAAGTTAATTTTCCATAATTAAAATGGAAGTTTTTCTTTCTTTTAAATTGCGAGTACTATGGTAGTGTCATTCTATGGTGCAGTACTATAAAGTGAATGTTCAGTTATAAAATTTTAATAAGTTTGTAGCTTATACTTGTTTTATAACTTGTGTGTTAAAGTGTTTAAGTCGGTTTTTTATTTGTTAATTAATTTGTTCTTTTGTTAAAAAAAAACCTGTAATGCTTCATTTAATTTAAGTTGTGTTTATTTCTGTATTAATTTTATATATGTGCTTCATTTGTAATATTTTTATGTCTATTTCTGTTTTTGGGGTTACTCTTGAAGCAACAAATATATGATTCAAATATTTTTTTTTTATTTTCTTTGATTCCTCTGCTCAAATAGTGCATTTCTACTATTTTCTCTTCTCTTTTTGGCAGCCATGTCGTTATACACTTTTGCAAAGGTTGCGCTTGTGCTATTTCAAATGCGATTGCAGCAATGAAGGGATTGAGATTTTAGTAGTAGTTTGATTTTGGAGTGTGGAGGGAATTCTGTATATATATATATTCCCCCATTTGTTTCTTTGGTTTCAAAATAAATTTATTTTAAGTTTTAAAATTTAAGATTTTTCGAAATACTTCCATAATTAATACATTTAAGAAGTCACATTGAATACTTTTTGAAATATTGTGTTGAGAGTATAATTTTTTGGGAAGAAAATTTTAACCATGCTACAGAGAGAAGTTCACTTGTCATTAATTAAAGTGAAACGCAAAACTTAATTCGTTTGGCACTTAACTATTTAACATATTAGTAATAAGGAAGGGTCAGAGGGATCAGTGTCTTATGTCCTTCTCCCTAGGATTGATGCTATTGTATTTTTTTTGACAAAAGTTCACAAAAATAAATTAATTAATTATCCTAATTGATAACATTTAGCTTTTTACATTGATAAATTAATTGGTTTAATTAAATTTCTAGTTGTGCAATTTTTTTTATTAATACTCTTCTCATTTCAATAATTTAAATAAATGTACACTCAAAATCAATAGAATAAACTTTTTTTTTTGCATAATTACGTGTATCACAATGTTAAGTTTTGGTATTAAAATATGTTGCATTATGTTTATGCTATTGTATATGTGTGTTTTCATTATTTACTTTCAAACTATTTTTAATACTTTCACTCATAACCTATTATTGTTATAATCTACTATATTTTGAAAATAGTTAGTCCTTAAATTAATCTTAAAATTATGAAGTTGTATTCATTTTTGTTTAATAAAACTTGTCATTTTTTGCAATAAATTTAGCATTTCCTACTAGTTTTTATTTGTTTAGTTTTGATGTGCTTTTTATTCATGTTTGCCTAAACTATTCCTCATATAATTTTTTTTTATAAAAAGGGAAGGATAAAGAAGTGTTGCTTTTAAAAGAACAAGAACAGATAGCAATGGCTCTGCAAAAAGATCATAAGTATTACACTTCTAGTCCTAAAATATTCAACGATGGTGAAGCATTAGTCTACGATATTGCATGAAGCTCCATGTTTTTTACGTAGCAAAATCCATAAAAATTCGTTACCATTCTGTTGAACAAACTAAAATATTTTCAGCGTTCATTCTCAAAGTCCATAAAAATACATTGTTATTCTGTTGCTAGTAGTAAAAAGTGACAATATTGCAACAATTTTTTATAATATGTCTCGATTGTGTTTTCGCAATGAAACAATATTTAATTTTTGCAATGTTTTAAACAAATCATGTTAATTAGAAGCAGGATTGAAATCAAAGCGGTCCTTTTTTTACTAAACGATGTCATAAGTTTTTTTAGCATGCTCTATAAGTTGAACTGAGACTTTACATAGGAATAGGCTGTGAAGTGGCAAACTTAAAAGATGCTCAACATTATTTCCCCCAAAGTTACGTGTGTTTGGTGGAGATCAAGACTACGAGAATTTTCCAGACCAGAGGAAGTTTGCTAAATTAAACAAAAACAACACATTTAACACAGTTGCCCTAAAAAAGTATTGGTATAAAACATATTGTAAACTTGCTTGTCTGTCACATATAGTCCGACCACGATAACTTGGCAATCAAAATATTTTGATTGTGGAAGATTCCACTTTGAAATGAGGTTTTAAGCCGAAGGAGGAAGGGTTGCCGGCTCAAGGCGTTTGGCGAGAATAGGGTTTGTTTGGTGTAGTACGATTGTCAATAATGTATCTCACTAGAACTACACATCAGTTATCGGCTGCAGAGGATTGTTGTTGATTGCTAGTAGCGGTTAACGATTACACGTGTATTTCTTTGATGTTTTGAATCGTGAAATAACTAAATCTAAGATTATTTTACAGAAATTTAATTAACCATTGCTGAAAAAAAGTTCAAATTTGATAAACAAACTCGTAGTTAAGTTATAAGTTCCACTGAGTATATTTCCCAGTATACTTCTATGATTTTTTTTTTTCATTTTGATGAAAGGTTTTAAAACTTAAAAATATGACAGTGACTGGGAATTACACCGAGGGACGCTATAACTTAAATATTAATGGAAATATAAGAGTAATCCCGATGCAAGTTCGATCTGCCCTTCGATTGAGTCTGTTTCTAAACCTTAAAGAAATATGCACCCAAAAGCAATGAATCACCAAACATAGTAACTCTTGCCCAAAACCAAAACCTTCCCTACCTTTTTTCGAAGTGGACTGGTCCACAATCAAAATATTTTGGTTGCCAAGTTATCGTGGTCGGACTATACTAAACTTCAAAAGCTGCATACATACAAGTATGATACCTCGAATTGTAGCTGTTCAATTGGCTAAACATTCAAAATTAAAAATATAATTGTATATTGAATATTTCGCTTGGGCTAGAAAGATGAGCACACAACATTAAAATAGTTTGTAGGAAGATATATTCGAATATCTATTCGATGCAGAGGGATTGAATTTGCATTCCGACAATGCTATATACCCCATCGTGAAAAAATTTCACCGGATATTCCAAAATGTTAGTATTTTCTACTCGGACTTAGATATTTTGCCTGCTTAAATGACAAGCTTAACATTAAAATAGCTTTAAGGGCGAAATATTTGAATACCTATTGGATGCAGAGATATTACAATTTTACCGCTTCTTCTTTTCTAAAATATCCTCCGGTGTTTCCCAAATATATAATTTGGCTTTTTTAAAAATATTTTTATCCAGATATTAAAGTTGTAGATAGTTTAAATATTAAGTAAGTTGAAAATGTTGAGTTGGCGTAATGATTAACATACCCCCTCACCTTTAAACAGTATTCAGTATTTGGGATTTTCCTAGCTTTCACCCATATTCCCAGTCAAAAATTTAATCACTGAAAAAACTCTGGTCAGGCTAACTTGATAACTTTATATAATCGAAGCGTATTTTTACAATGTGATTCAAACTATTTTGCTGATTATTTTGCTTTACTTAAATGATTATTCACTTGTTGAAACATTAAGAAATGCCCATTTTGGAAATCCAAAAGCATACATATTTGACGGATATAATTTATTATTATAAATAGTTCTAAAAATGTTATGCCTCATACCTTTTGCCCAATTAATTTGTTCACATTCTATAAATATAAAGATATATATAATTATAAATGGTAATTGGAGACAAGAACAAAGTAGTGGTGAAAACCATAGCATTTTTGTCCCCCCTCCCCCTTTTCTTCTGCTGAACTTTATTAAAAAACTCCCAAAAAATAAGTACCGAGACGTTTTAATTTTTAATACAAGAACAATATTTAAAAAACAACTTGGAACCCTAAACTTCAGATCATTACATGTTCTTAAAATTTAAAACCTTAAAAAAAAAAAAAAACTAAGCACCCATTAGTCCCGGAGATAGAGCTGCACAGTTGGATAACGTTCACTGTTCGAAGCCTATCGGAATCCTCTTATCGTGGGCTTGAACCTTCCTTGGGAAAAATAACTTTTTTTCTTACTCATTCTCAAAAATAAGAACATGCATTTTTGCCAATTTGAGGATAATGTATTCGAGCTATTATGAACCAATAAAGTTCTCAAATATAAGAACATTATTCACAAAATTTGAGAACCCATTTTTAACTGTGTATTAGAAAATATAAATAAATTAAGGATTAAGGTCATGTAATTATTGACATATACATTTGATATTAATATAAGAAAATTTATCAATTTAATATTCTAGCAAAAATTTCTATAGAATCTACTTCAGACTATATGATACATTAAAAAATTATTAATTTGCCGAAGTTGAATTAGAAGAGTAAATTTGTAAAATTTTCATATATGACCAATGAATTTAAATATATTGGAATTTTCATAATTGATTGGTCTATGATTCAGAATGTCTATAGATATTCTATGTAGACCTTGAAAATTTTACTTGAAGTAGAAGCATAAGGTATATTCTAGTTCAGTATAATATAGGGAGCAACTTTTTCCTACTGCCATTAGAAGAAGTTCGTACCAAACAAACTCTTTTTACTCGACCATATGATATGGGTTGAACTTCAAAATCGCGCCTATTTGCTTAAAAACCGTCATTTTTACGAACACACAAAAGTGTCTAATTTCGTAAATATCAACCGTTAAAATAATTTCATGACCATTTGGAGAAGTATTTTATTATTTATCAACCACTTCAGACCTGGCGTCTAGTATACCGGGCATTTTTTTTTTTCATTTTCACTTTCAAAATATTCTTTTAGTTAATTTTTAAAAAAATTATTCTTTAGATCTTTTTAATAATTTTCAAGAAAGTTCCTTCGTTTCCTGACCGTAGAATTCGGTTATTTAAGCTTTTATATACAATTATCTCAAAATATTTTTGGTTTATAGAACAGTAGCGTCACCAAACGGCCAAATATATTAATGATTTTTTAGTGATAAAATTATTTAAGTGTTCAAACGTTATTATTTGTATCTTTAGGCAATTTTGCAAAGTATCTAAAATACCAAATGTTTCTAAAATACAATACCAAAGTTCCACAAAAAAGTTTGTGATTTATTTAAATGTGAACTTTTTAAAAAATCCTTTAAAACTCTAAAAATAAAAGCGTAAATTTTTTATTTTTCAGATCCTTGTGACCGTAGTAGGCTATATAGTAACACAAATCCATTTTAGACCAAGATTTCAAAATTCCGACTAATGGGGTTAAGGGTGTTTTTATATTAGTTAAATTTCCAACCCAAAGATGGCGCTGTCCCCGTAATTCTTCTGGCATTAAATACTTTACTTGCTAGTTTCACGAGAGAAGATGCAAGAAGCAGAACGAAGAAAGTTCTTTTTCCCACAACTTATTTTGAGTCATGCAGGTAAGCTCTCCTTAAAGTTCTAAATTGGCCCCATGGTTAATTTTTTTTAAAACAAAACTTAAACAAATTAAAAGATTTTTAAAATAGATAACTCAAAAAAATTTCTTAAAATTATTTGTACAATATATTTTTTTTTAATGCTTTCTACTTTTTGTAAAAGGCCGTTTCTTCCGCGCCCGCGAAAATTAAATTTTAAATACTGTTTCTTCGGAAAATATGATTTATTAAGGGTAACTAAGCAATAGTATAAACTTGCATGATTTTTAAATGTTATAATCTAAATAAATTTTAACAGTTTCTTACCTAAATTTAATTTTGTTTTACGAATTTTATATGGAAAATGCATGTTTTAGGACTATGTGTAGTATAGATACTATATGATGATTTTATATAATCTTTTTTATACATTTCAACAAATAGTGTCTTTTTTTCTTAGTTATTAAACTGTTCAAAAATTTATGAATTACATTTCAATAAAATTTACATTCCTGGCAAACTTTAAGAAATTCAATTGACATTATGCTAAAAAACTGAAAATTGATAAGAAGTAATCGACAGTTAAATTTGACACAATGCTAATTTATTTCTTAGATTTAATATATTGCTAACTTTTTTTTTAACGTGATTAAAATTTTTTTTGTTAAAAATACTTTTAATTGATTTTCTTTAAAACTGCATTAAAGTTAAAGTAAACTGTACAGTAAAAATACAACTTTGTAAAAACATTCTTTCAATTGCTAAATGAAAATTTTGTGTACCATTATTTATGAATGTGAATCTGTAAGGTTTTTAAAGTTTATTTAGCTATTGTGTAGTATCTGTTTAATACTTATATGGTAAAATTACTAGATACTGCATTACATTTTTTTTGATGCGATGAAATATCCTTTGAATTACTAACATAAACGGTTATTTTATTTATTTTTATTCAGTTAAACCCTTTGTTTTCCAAAACTCCGTAACCTTAAATTGGCATTTTAAACTGTTTCAGTTATACAACCACGACCTACTCAACTCCCAGGTCGGTGAAGCTTTTCGTCATGTCACGCTTTCCGTCTGGTTCGGAGTGTCGGCTGTGCCAAAGCAGAAATCGAAGCTGTTCGGAACCTGAAAAACATGGTAGACCATGTGCGAACAGTTTCGATCCACCTCTTCGGAACAGTCAACACTCCTAACCAGGCGGAAAAAATGACGGTACTTAGAGCTTCTCGGGCCTTCTAAATTGAGTCGGCAGTGGTTAAACGTGTAGTAAAATATCAGGAGTAAAAGTATTCTTATGTCCTTTAAGTCAACATATATATATTTTTTAAAAAGAATGAAAAGTAGCGGAAAAACTTAAAAGGAAAATCAGACTTTCTTAATAAAGGAAATATTTTTCGTCACCTTCTTGATAATCGGATTTATTCATTCACCGGATTCATTTAATTTACCAAAATAAACTGATTGTAATGATTTACCAAAAACTACCAATGATTTTCCAAAAGTACGTTAGTTCCATGTAACTGTAGTGTAAGCCACTATTTAAAGGAGGTTACAAGCAAACAACAAACTCAAATTAAATAAAGCTAGTTACATTATTTAGTTTTAATAAGTGCAGATCAGCTATTCCACTAAATTTTTTTTAATTCAATGTTAAATGTTGTACTGATAACCACTTTTTACAAGCGTGACTTACACTACAAAGAGGATAATTTTGCATGGAATTGGCCAATATACAAACTTTTCGTATGCACCAATATAGATTTTTGTTATTTTTACATTTTAGTTCATGTTTTCTTACCCAATAGCTAATTAGTTATGTGTTTAACCCTTTCAGTCCCAAAAATTTATTACAGAAACATCTGATAGTCACAAAATAAGCTTATTTTAGGAAGTTCCATAGGAAAAAAAAATCATTAAACTTTTTTATATGGTTTTTGAAATAATGCCACAATTTTTTAACTGCGGAAAACAACAAAATAAAATTATATATATTACCCCAAAACACTTCGAGTTATATATTTTGGGTATCTGGCCATGTTATTAAAAATTTTTTAGTAATTATTTTAACCGAAATAGTTTAAATTGTGTTTTAAATATGTGGAACTAAAGTGAACTTTGCAAAAATCAGTGAAACGCTTTTTAGCTTTTTTCTAAATAAAAAAATAGTAGTTCTGACTTATATTGAGATTAGTGTAAAATATTGTCAAATAGAACAAAGTGTGAAGAATCGAATGATGTGTGTTTGGATGTCATAACGGGACATAAACATTTGGAAAAAAAATATTGAAAGTGAAGATTCCGAATGGCATCAATAGGACTGAAAGGGTTAATCTTCACAATATTCGAAGTATCAAATCGGATTTTTTGGAGCCTGTGCTCTCTTGTGGATGTTTCTATTAGACGTTGAAGTAAAAATAGTATTCTACGTGACCTATCTTTTACTGGTTCTAAAGTGGGAATGGAAGCAATAGCAATAAAATGTGCGCCATTTTCGGTAGGCTTTCTCCAATCCCATGGGCGCACTTAGAAGTTAATATTTGAAAAGATGTCTACTGCTTTATTTATAACTCAATAAAAGTTTTTGTAGTGTCTATAGCTATTTTAAATAATTATTATAAGTACAGTTTTTAACGTGTGTGTAAAATTTCATCATTGCATAGAAATAGGGAAAATGTCATCTATAATAATAAAAGAAAGAGTCTGTGTGTCTGTCTGTGTGTATGTCTGTGGATCGCAAAAGACCTACTTAGACTGCACTAAAAAATTCGAAATTTTTAATATAGATTCCTTTTAATACCTACGTGTGCACCTGAGGCTTAGTTTTTTCATATTTGATTGTGATTTTTAATTAATACAGTAAACTCCCGATTATCCGCGGAATTGGGTGGCGCGGCATCCGCGGATAAGCGAATTCGCGGATAATCCGCAAAAGTAAAGAAAATATCCACAAAATTGCTTTTGCTTTTATAAAAGTAAGGTGAAATATGTAATTGTTATGAAATATGAAGATTTATACAATTTTACAAAAAAAGTCGGTCAAGTTTTTGTTCTGTTTATTAGCCATGAAACTTATTCTTATTTGTGATTGAAGTTTGTCTTATTCTTATGTTATTTGTGATTGTCTCTCATTCTTATTTGGGATTGAAGATTTTTTTAAACTTTTTATCGCTTCTCACTCATTTTGCTATCAAAATCACACAGAGCAGTTCACTGAAATCGGGAACAGTTTATTTTACAAATGACACTTTTCGGCAAAAATCTACACGTGATGTGCACCTCGCCGAACACATTTTGGCACACACCAGGTTTCCTATATCATCCTTATTTCAATGTTGTTCGTTGTTCGTAATGCATTCTTCCTATTTTTTTTTAATATATTCGTCGTACCTTGAATGTGTTCGTCATTCTTAGAGGAATTCGCTGTTCTTGGAAAGCATTTTTTCAATACGTATTAAAAAAAAAACTAAATTTAATTTTTCTGGGATTTGTTAAATTATTTTTGCAGAGAAAAGGAGGAGGGGGGAGAAGAATCATGACCCGCGGATAATCCGCAAAGCGGATAATCCACCCGCGGATAATCGGGAGTTTACTGTATAATAATTTTCAAAAATACGTCATCCACGTGGGATTGCGAGACCATAACAGGGCTTGAAAATACATGGACCGGGCCGAAACGGGGACTTGACGCCATCCTCTATTAGTTTGATTGATTGAGTTTGGTTGAGATATGCGCTCGCCCTAAGGCTGCTTCATCCTCTATTAGTGTTTGCTTTTTTAAGTGCGCATGCACCAACACGAATTTAATTTTGTTTTGATTTTGAGTGCATTTTCACAAGTAAGCATGCCTCTAAAAGGAAGCAATGCGAAGTTAACGGGTTCCCAGTAAGGCGGGACCATACTGCTAGTCATTGTATAAAATGTTTGAAAAAACATCATTAATAAAATGCATAAAAACTTCAAGTTATATAGGATTAATAAAGAAGAAACCATACGCAATATACATTTTATCTTTAAATAAAAAAACCTGAATAATAATTTATTGCTCTCTTTAAAATTTAAAAACTGAATGCTTGATTTTAAATTTATCCATTTTGATTGATAAAATTTAGATGTTTTAAATTTGAGCAAGCTTCCAAAATCCATCGGCATAGATGCATTTTTCAAAGTGCTTTAATAAAGTGCGAAAATTTGAGAGGAATAAGTTTATTATCAATTCCTGAGAGTGTATTTTCCAGAGACTTCCCAACAAACTGAAAATATATGAATTTGGGATCACTTCCCATATTTAGTTAATCAATATTATTTGAATTAATTACATATATGAAAAATTTGAGAACTGTCTTCCACATGCGTAGAAAAAGTTTAATTACTAGTAACTCATAATATCTTTTTAATAGCTTTTTGCATTGCAATTTTCCTGAAATATATCTATATAGTTTGTTCAATGTCCAAACAGTTTTGTTTGCTTTCATGGAAAAGTAAAAAAAATATGAGCATAAACACGAAAATGGATTGTTATATTTTTTTAGCATTCATATCTCCTAAAATATTTTAGATAAATGATATTTTTTTACAAAACATTTTCGCTAATGTTTAGATAAATACTTCTTAAAAAGGAAGATTTTTTTTTATAGATTTTTAAGATAAAGGTGGTCCAAAACGGGCTTTTACTTTGGTCCCAGTCTGCGTACCGCTTAATTGCAATCAAGATATTATGCATGCACGAAATTATATATTATAAAGCGTGTTATAAATTGTCTAAAGCAAATTACATATTTCAAAGTAGTTCCTAAGAAATATTACAAAAATCCGAAATAAATTATATAAAGATGATTTTGACAGGAGTGTATACATACAGCGAAAAATCTCGTGAGTATCCACGAACCAATAAATTGTATTTATGACCCATGTAAATATTAGTCCCATTCATTCCACTAATAAGCAATTCTTGTTTACAACGTCTTAACCATTTTGAATTCCATGGAAACTAACGCAGTTATTTTTCGATAAATTTGTAATCGGACTCAATAATATACGACCGGGTACTTTAAAATTGGTCTAAGTGAGTGTTTAGAATTGATACTCATTAAAAAATTAAATATATATAAAAATTAGTATATGTTTGTGGTACAACTGAATTAAATGCTATTTTTGTACACGTCTTTAACAGAAAAAAATTAAGTATACATATGTATGCAATATATATTATTTAAAATTTGCAATGTCATCAACTTATTTTTTGTTTCAATATTTTTTGTTTAAAAAGAGATTTGCTTAAAAAACAACATATAAATTAAGTATACATAAATATGGTACACAGGTAAAATTAACGTTAAAATCCAACAGATTGTATCACTCAATACTGAAAATACCCAGCTATAAACGTAAAAATTATCCTTTCTGACCATATTCAGGATATAGGTTCTACAAAACTAATTAGTTAGTCACGGAGCACAATTTCATATTTTTGACAGTTTCTCTATTAAAACATTCTAATTGTCCCTTAACAGAAAATTTATCTTAACGTCCCATATTTGAATATGTGAAACGAGGTTAAATTAATTATAATAACATTTATATAAGTGAAGTTCAAGTAATGATTTTAGAGACTTTTAACCAAGTCATCATCATTAGGCTTGAAGCTTCGCCGGAAAAGTTTTGTTAGGTGATCATTAGCCCATCAGTGTGTTCCGATTTCTATAACTCATCAATATTCATCAATATAAGATTGGTTTTATGTTGGTGAGTTCTATACAAGACATTACGTATTATCTTGATGAGATTTGTAAAGTTATGGCCATTGGAAGGAAACGTTAATATAATCAATTTCAGCTTTGTTGATTCAATTTACGAATTTATGTCTCTTAAATAAATTACAAGCATTTTATTTTATGTGTTAACGTGTATTTTTAGCTTATATGCGTGACATTTTCTTACAGAATTGATTAAGGTGCACAATAATTTAATCGTGTTGTTTATAAGAGATAAAGTAGATATATTTGAATTTGATTTTAAAATTTCTTGCATTATTTTTGTATCTGTAGAACCAAGTAAATTTTTTTTATTTAAAAAATTCTTACACATACGCAGATGTTAGTTCAAAATTGTAATAAAGATGGTTTGATGATCGTGCGCTTAGAAAATATTTATTTTTCAATAAAATAAACTAAGTGTAAAATAGTTTTTAAAGAACGTATAAAATATATTTTAAAAGCATTTTCAAAAAATACCTTGTCTTTGAAAAACTAACATACATTTAGAAGTATTTAAATTTTTTTAGCTACTTTCTTTAAAAGGAAATTAAAAAACAACAACAATACTTAAATCTTTGATGATTGTACAAAAAATAAACACAAAATAAAAGTTCCCTATTCACATAGAAATTCTTCAAGATATAGATTTCAAAGCGTAACGATGTTATGAGAATGTGTGTGCGTCGCTTAAATTATACATATTTATTCGATATTCTTTGCGAAAACTCTTTGAAAAGAGAAGAAGCAAATTTATTCATTTTCTAAACCAAGTAGTGCTTTCTTGAAATACAGAAATTTCCTACCATACATTTTCAGTCGAACTTCTAAAGCGTTATTAGATTTTCATGAATAATTTACAGTGTTTCAAAGTGAATTACATTTTTTCAAAGGAGAATTGGAAAATGTGTTTAGTATTGGAATTTTCGATAAACACTTTCATGTTTATAAAAATTGTTTATATAAGTTACACAACTATACTATGTATCGAAAAATGACTTATATAAAAACAAAATTTGGACTCTTAGTTAAAAAAGTTCATTTCCTTGCAGAGCAAATTTTATTCGTTACACGAAATCTATTTAAATGTAAATTAAAGTTTTCGTGTCTCAATGAATGTTGCACTGCATTTTCTGCTGAAATTCATGAGATAAAAGATTTTTTCCCCATAAGCAATTAAAATTTTGTATTTAGGCAAAAAAAGATGAATGTTAATTTAATTTTTTTTGTACACATTCCATTTTGTAATATTTTTAAATAGTTTTTAAACTCTTTTTAATACTTATTTAAAACTCTAAAAAGGTTTTTTATATACGATATAAAATTTTTATGCACTTATAGAAACTTTTTACATAGAGAAAACCCTTTTTTTCCTATAAAAATGATTAAGTGTATTGAAAAACACTTGTTTGTTGATATGGATTAAAAAAAAAGCAATTGTTAAACACATTAGTTTAAATAAAGTCTTGCTGAACAACCAACTATTTAACTTTTTTTTAATAATCATTCAAAACATATTTGCAACCATTTATAAGTTCTAATACTTTTAATAAAAAATTACTTTTTGTATGAATTTTAAGTTTATCTAAAAATCAAGCGAAATAGTTGTTTATTTATGCTGATATTTAGAAACATTAAATTAGATGTAGCAAAATGTATGATGCATATTTAAAAAAAATAGTGATTAACTACAATTTAAAAAATTAGTTATTTCAATTTAAAATATCGTTTATTTTTCTCGTAAATAGCTAGATTTGGATAGGTAAAATGATAAAACCATTTCTGTTTGAATAATTATATTTTGTTACATTAAAACCGGGCATTTTTTAATAAAAATCCTAGAAATAAACAAAACGCTTATTTTTTTTCTGCATTTTTAAGTTGTTGCTATAGAAACGGCACGTTTACATTCACGTCTTTGTAATTCTCTAGTTTTCGGAACTCTCTTGATTCACGTGAATGACCAAATTATACGGGCTGTGCGGAGCTCTGTGGTCAGTGTCTCGATCTCCGGATCGAAAGGTCTCGCGATCGAGTCCAGGTCGCTGAAGACACACCGAGTATATGCGGAGTCGTGCTCGTTAAATCTGTTTGGTCCGATAGTCCTGTGGGCGGTCATTACGCAGTTTCCCACGGGTACAGGTCCCTGGAGACTATTTCCCTCCCCTTCAGGGACATGTCTAAATTGTGTAGGTGGTGCGTGATAGATGGCAGCATCTGTCACGTATGTTTGTGTGCGTGTGAGTGTGTTGTGACTATCTCACTCAGGTCTCACTTGATGAAGATTTTTAAGCGGGTCTCTGACCAAGCACACAAGCCTGAAAATATATGTATACCAACCAACCAAATTATACTCACTCTTAATAGTCAACAGAAACTAATTTTTTTATATAAAAGAATAGTGTTCCTTTTTTAGCGTTCTGAAAAGTTTGGATACTTTTCTTAAACTCGATAATTGATATTTTTTTATTATTTAATAATTGA
The DNA here is from genome assembly GCA_023701765.1 of Hylyphantes graminicola. NCBI lineage: Eukaryota > Metazoa > Arthropoda > Arachnida > Araneae > Linyphiidae > Hylyphantes > Hylyphantes graminicola. Next base: position 15,298,659 of record CM043123.1, read on the forward strand.
TTTATGTGTTTCTTAGAGTTTATTTTAATTAATGCGGAAAAGGAAACTTTTAAGTTTGTATCATAATTCATAATTTTATATAAGAGGAAAGTCTTGTCTTCAAATGTGTAGTCGATTTATCATTTAAAATTATTTTCTCCAGGTATATCTTTTGGGGGCTGGGGAGCCCAGTCGGTTAGGCACTCGCCTAGCATGCGAAAGGTCCCGTGTCCGGGCATCGTTGAAGCAACTGCTGACCTATAAACGGCCAGTGCAGCCCAAAAATGTCCGACGAATAATACCCTGTGTAGGGGAGTGCACGTTAAATAGGCTCCAAAGTCCTAACGCTGCGTACGATGTCGCCCTTAACGGATGCGTTGGGTGCCTATTCAGGTGTTGGCACGTCACTTGACTGTGGCTCTAAAATACGACGCCCGTCGCCAATAACCCTCGTGTAGCTCGAGTTCGACGATAATTCAAACCTACCTACCTACCAGGTATATCTTGGAATCAATTTTTATAAACGTTTGAAACCGTTTCAAGACTTTACTATTTAAATTTATTTTATCTAAAACAAACTGGACCGGCAGGTATCATAGCGCGTGACACCATTTTGCAGCTGATGCTTTCATATATCTCAACTTCTTTCTAATACCTTACCAGTGCACTGTAAAAATAATTTGGTAATTTTGCAAAAAGTACCATATATTTGAAGAAAGACACTGTTATTTTCTTGTATCAGTTTTGTACCGTAAAAATAAACTACCTAAAGAAAAAGAAACTGATTGTTCTGACTTAAACGAGTAAAGATTATTAGAATGCAACCCGAGATACATTTAATTTGTTCGCGGAATCTCTGCATGCCTAATCGTTTTAATTTGGAGAGTTTTGGACTGGAAATCTAAAAAACCGGGGTTCGAATCCGGGAAATTCCCTGATATGACTCGGGGAAGAAAATGTTTTTCTTTATAATTTGTCTGTAAAAAACAAATTTTGCTTTAACAAAGTACAAATTATTCTTATAAAATAAACAGAGCATCTCTGTAAATTTTATGGTATTTTTCTGGAACACCAGCTGGCAGTTATTTATTCTGTAAAACAAGGCTTTTTGTCACAGTTTAATTGACTACTAATTTTTAAGGGAACTATTGTTGGAATTTATCCCCATCTTGTAGTATTTTATATTTATGGAAAGCTCTTCTAACCCTTATTCCTACGTCCCAATCAAAAATCAACAGAGATTTATTTTTAAATTGCAGCATGAATGGAGACACCTTGCATTTTCAAATCCAATTTAAGATACAAAAAAATCTTATTTCGTTGTAAGCCATGACTGGAATTGGGCTGGGGAGCCCAGTCCCCTAGGCACTCGCCTAGCATGCGAAAGGTCCCATTTTCGGGTCCGGGCATCGCCAAAATAACTGCCGACCTATAAACGGCCCGTGCAGCCAAAAATGTCCGACGAATAATACCCCGTGTAAATTAGTGCACGTTAAATATCCTTCAAAGTCCTAACGCTGCGTACAATGTCGCCCTTAACGGTTGCGTTGGGTGTCGGCTCGTCACTCGACTGTGGTTCTAAAATACGACGCCCGTCGCCAATAGCCCCCGTGTAGCTCTATGATAATTCAAACCTAACTTAACCATGACTGGAATGTGGAGTTTCCGATACAGAAACCGCTAAAATTATCTTTAATGTGATGATCGATCTTCGTAATGACCTTATATCAGAATTTCAGGCAATTGCAGCTGCTATTTCTGAAACTGTAGTGGCATCAACGGCGAGATAATAACACAACATTACAGATCACCACCTTGATTTTAAATTATAGAAATGATGATTAATATGTAATAAATGTATTTAAGTAAAAGTTATATAAGGTCCGTATTTGAAACAAAATATGTGGCGATGTAACGTTAACGTTGTTTAAAGATAAAACTGAATGGCTTATAATCAAATTGTAAATTACTGTTTCAAATTATTTATCTTACAAACATACCCTGCTCACAACAATTAGGGGAGCGCCATGGTTTAAACTCTTTCAACTCCAAAGATTCCATTTGGAATCATGAGCTTGCCATTTTTTTCTCACTAAGTTGAGTTTGCACTAATTTATCGTTAGATGGAAGAATCAAGACTTTTGAGGATGTAAATAATGTTTGTTTTAATCAAATGAAAATATGAAAATATAGTAAAATAAAATTCACTCGCAAAATGTTTTTGAAATAAATTGACACTAAATTCTTCACTTTTTCATACTCAGATGTTTAAAAATTGATTTTATCTCTTTTTTACAAATAAAAATGTTAAAAAAATTATTGTTATAATTTATTCTTAATTTTTGATTTCAATTTTCCCCACTTAAATTTTAGTTAGAAAAATTAATATTTTTCCGCCTGTTTTTTGCCAGTTCATTCTGGATGCATAAGGAATCTATTTCACAAATTTTAGATTTTTAGAATGACAAACAAAGCGCTGAAACTGAAAGGGTTAACAAAAGTATGCAAAGTGCTCCCCTAATTTTTTTGAGCAGTGTAAATACACACTATGATAATTATGTGTTAAGTATTTATACTTTGCAATTTATAATGTGAATCGCACTTTTGGTATTCAACATGAGTTTCTAGTTTTCTTATTTAAAAATTCCATTCTTTCGATGAATATTATATAAGAATTTTCTTTGGAAATAATGAGCAACTGACTGCTCTAGAATTCTTGCAATGTGACGTAAAATATCAAGAACTTTACTTAACGAACCAGAAGTGTTCTATTGAAGTCTCAGATAGCTGATATTTAAAAAGAGTCCTCTATGTAAAGATCATAAACATTGATGTTATCATGAGACGCGTTCAATTGAAATATCAGTACACGATTTTCTCTTGATCATAATCGTCTGTCTATTTACTGTACAAGCTCCGAAAAGACATTCTTGCCCCATCTCTTCGCTTGATTTTCTAGGAAACGGGGGCGCATCACTTTTCTAAACTTAACGCATTTGGGGTTCTGTTGTGAGGTTAACAATCCGAACAGTTCAAACCCAAATAGGGTGGGGAAAAAACACGCTTACGCCGTTTCGGAGAAAACTACATGCGGGGATGGGGGAGGAAATGCTTTCAAGGCTCGCATTCTAGATAGACAAGGTATAGCCTACTGACACTAGCTAACGGGTTATTATAAAATATCATGGTAATCGAAGAAGCGTTGCTGATATACTTCGTAACACGAAAGTTTTTCCAAATTTTACACCCCCCCCCCGTTTAATAGCCATAAATTGTAATTCTAAATCTATGAAAGTTACTATTTGTATTGTATGTTTTCAGTGCCAGTTTTATTAAGGTATGTTATTATACAACAGCTCACTCCACGCCTCCCACTATTTAAAGCATCAAGCAGAGTAACTCTCTAACCATGGACAAATAAAACTAGTTCAGATTTAGTGCGATGTTAATTCAATGAAATAAAACTGAATTCAAATCATAGGCCATTTGAAGAACTTAGTGATAGAAGGTGCTTTGTGCAAAAAGAGGAAAACTAGAAAATTAGCTTTAAAGTGTTTAGTTCGTACTTAGATCCGTTAAAAATAGTGCTTACAAACGGAAAAAAAGTATACTTAACTTATCAAGTAACCAAGTAACTTATCACTTAAACAAGTTTATGAAAATTATCTGTCGCTTTAACCTTTTAAGACCCGAGAAAAATCCTACACGTATATTCTTAATCTAAGCATACTTTTCATACAAATATAATATGCTAAAAAGTATGTTTTTCAAGGAATTTTTTTTAAATGTATGCTTAATAGCTACTAGGAGAACGCCAAATTCTAAAACATTTTTTTGTGCTATAAATTCAACAAGAAAGGCCGCATCACTTATTTGTAGTTAACAGATTATTTTAATATTGTTTTTAATGCAAAATGCATTTAAAATTAACTGCTAAAAGAACTTTTTGTATCTACTAATATCGTATTGACCCTCGTTCACCCACGGCCAATTTCAATAACAAGGTCAGAGAAGCTCTCCCAAACATAAGCGTAGACGAAAATTTTGACTTCACTGATCCCAGTGCCGAAGATCGAGAAGCTACTTCGGACGCATTCGGAACCCTAAAATTGTGGTCAGCTGTGAACGGGTGGTTCCGAACAGGTTTCGAGACAGGTTGTCTTCATCTTCGAAACAACGTCAATCGGAACTATGACGTCAAAATTTCCGTCCCCGAGCTTGTTTGGGAAAGCTTCTTCGGCCTTAGTAGTTGAGTAGGCCGTGGTTCACCTCCATTTTTTTTAATAGAAATATTATTTTAGCATTGTTTTTAATGCTAAATGCATTTAAAATTACCTACCAAAATAACTTTTTGAAAAGTTTGAAAAAAATAAGATAATTTTTTAAGAACTCTAATATTTGGATCGTCTTCTTTCGAACCAGGTCTAATTCGGAACTATTTAACGTGTTCGTTGTTAGTGGAGAGGTTTTAAATAGTGTCCCCAAATAGGGACGTCAGGTCGCAAGTTTATGAAAATTATCTGTCTCTTTAAAGGAAGGAATAATCTGTTCAGTGGTACAATAACCTCAATTTCTCAAAATGTCTCTTAGCACGTTCTTACAATAAGCTCTTCCTTTCTGCTCACCTTTCCATTTCATTCTTGCTAGTGATTTCTACTAAGTTCGTAATCAAGTTAAATAAAATATAGCTTCTATTATTCAAGAGCACTTCGTATTGGTTAAGAAAGCGTAAACAGACCAAATGGTTCGGTTAGTTACGGAAGTTATTTCTTTCTCTTTATTTCTCTTGCTAAAGCGTTTACGATGAAACTGATTACTTGTTTTTTAGGTATATTTTAAGAAAAAAAACCGTTGAATTTTACGGTTTAAAACTGGCAGCTAGATGTCCCCTTTAAAACCTAAACTATTCAGTACAAACGCATAGCCAGGATTGTTCCTTTAGTAAAACGTTAAGTAAGCAATTGAATCGGTGAGTGCAGAAACAATGTCAGTCTCAAATTTCAAATTTTTCAGGAGGGAGAAAAAACGTAATAACTACTCCTCTATTTCTGCACTAAACACTCCAAACAAACGTCCTGTATTTACGGAACTACTCAACAGACTAACGTAGTTTTTTCACCCTACACGCATCTTGCCTTTCTACGCTTATTTTCATTGAAAACGAGTTTTCGGATTTTTTTTTGACTGAAGTGGTTTCTGCACTCACCGATTCAATTACGGGTGATTGAAAAGACAAGGGATACAAGAGATAATGGAGATGGAGGTTTTATGTAAAAATTATAGCAGCATCTACAAAAAATTTAGTATTAATGAACAAATGTTTGACTACTAATTTTAACTATTAATGAACAAATGTTTGACTATAAATGCTAACTATTAATGAAATGTTTGACGATAAATGTCAACTATTAATGAACAAATTTAAATGCTTGTTAATGCTCATTATTAATTTAGACAATCTATGTTGATGAACAAATGTTTGACGGTAAATGTTAACTATTAATGAACAAATGTTTGACTACTAATTTTAACTATTAATGAACAAATGTTTGACTATAAATGCTAACTATTAATGAAATGTTTGACGATAAATGTTAACTATTAATGAACAAATTTAAATGCTTGTTGATGCTCATTATTAATTTAGACAATCTAAGGGCTACTAGTTCGGTTTGTTAAATTTACGTCGTATAAGAGATAAACATTGAATATTTAGGAAAGGCATTGTAATTTAAAACCGAGGCCGTAGACTAATTGACATGGTTGACACCTAAAGTTTAATGTTGTGAAACCAAATGCTGTTTTGAATGAAATGAATCGTTCAGATTATAAGTAATTTAGATGGAGATATTTATTTTGCATAAAAATATTTATTTAGCATAAAAATGTTTATTTAGCATAAAAATATTTATTTAGCATAAAAATATTATTTATTAAGAAATAAAAAAATTAAACTAATAAAATGGTTACGTTTAACATTCTCTTGTGGAACTCTTTGATGCACTTGAGACGGAAGTTTTAGATAACTCAAAATTTTAAATATAATTAACTCTATTATTCCATCAATTAGTTTAATCTGTAAGTAATAATAAGTATCAATATTTAATCAATAAGTGTAATCTATACCAATAAATTCCTTTATAAACCATAATTTTTTCAGTAAGTTTTTGGCATGAACCATTTAAAATAAGCTCTTTTTTACAATTTAGGGATGGATTCTAGAATATTTTCATTTTGTATTCAGTCATGAATAATGCAGATTGGCAGAATCATTCTAGAAAACGGGTCGTGTCGGTTGCCATTTGGTTGCATTTTATATCGACTGGCAGTCATTTGTTTGGAAACTTTTATAACTTTTCGGCATTTTGGCAATGGCTATTTCTGACGAAGAGGAACATTTTAAGTCAAGAAAATCCCGGAAGAGAATATATCTTTTAAACTGAAACCAGTAGTTACAAACTCTTTTAAAACGGTTCTTGGAAGTTCATTCAGGATTAAGAGAACATTTTCGCGCGTTTTAATATTTAAAAATTGCATAAAAATGGCGAGGCATGTTTCACGTTTGATATTTACTGACTGAAAGTTTCCGAAGTTCGACTTTCCACGAAATTCAGCTACTTCCATGGTCCTTTGGGGATAGGGGTCATGCTATTATCATGTATATTTGATTATTTCAATGCGAAACTTTGTACCGTAAGAATCAGCCATGAACCTAGGATGAAACATTTTCCGTAGACTGTGAATTTTTAAATTTTTAGTAATCTGTTTTGGTATATAAAATTCACACATGTGTGCAAACATAAGTGACATAAGTGAAGAGTACACGGGAAGAACCGCTTGATTTTTTTAGAGTCTTTCCGTAATTGTGTCTGCTTGGCGGACATTGGCGACCGGAAACCGTTTTTTTCTTTTGGTTCGTCAATCGCGATACAAACGTGTAACTCGTTCCACTGATCTCTGGCGGGAATCAGGGTAAACAAAGCGAGTAACCGGCTTCTTCACACCAGTTTATGCGATTTCTCGCTATCATCCCCAAAGAGGCTACTAAGGAAAGCCTTTTACGAAATCAAGCGGTTCTTCCCGTGTACTCTTCAAGTTATTTTCCGTTTTGGTGTATACTTTTACAGCTGGGGAAAGAATAGCGATTCCCACTGTTTCTCGGCTTTTGTTTGGGTCATCGAAAAATAATACAACGAAAAAATCATTTCGATTTCTTTATATATTGTGAAAATTGGATAGGTTTTATAAGTGAAATTCATTAAAAATTACCGGGACTCAACTTTTCATGTCTATAACTCAACAAAAAAAAATTTGACAAAGTATAAAAAATTTGGTATTTCGTGTCAAAAAAACCTCATAGATTTGAAACATGAATTTAATTTTTTAAAATTGGTGTTAAAATGTATAAGACCCCTCCTTACAAATTTTGATGAAGTGCAAATTTGCTTTTTAAGAAACTTTATACTTAAGTTTCTTTAAATAAACAAAACATAACACAAATCGAAGCCAATACTGAACAATTTATGCAGGACAAATTAAATTGCTCGAAAAACGAATAAAAAAACCTTAAAATAACGCTTTTATTTGGAAATGGAAGTGTTAATGGTTTTCACAAAAACTCGTTATTGGGTTATTTGAATAGTAGTACTCATATTTTTTTTATAGAGTGCTGAAATTTGTCACACATTTTTAAAACATAATTTGTTTTCGGGAATTGTCGTTATTGTTTTTAAAATAATATATATTTTTAAAAAATAGAATTATATTAGTTTCAAGTGGATTCTAAACAAAGTATTTTTTTAAATGTTCGATTTATCACAATTTAATAAAAAAAACGCGAATACAATTAATAACATGAACTCAAAGAAAGGATTTAGTTACAAAAAAATGTGTTTCTGAAAGATGAAATTTCAACTTATATCGAATTTTACAAGCATTAATATTTTCACATTTTTGAGTTTTAAACTTTCATTTTTTATTCTTTTTTTAAAACTTAACACGCTTTTTGTCCAATTACAAATTATGTTACATACCTTCATAAAAATATAGGGAAAATTTGGTTAAAATTAAAGATTTTAGAATTTTGTTTTACGGACTACAAATGTCAAATTGTCAGTCACATAAAAGCAAAACAGAATGAATGCATAAAATATATTAAAAATATGAATATACGATTATATTTGTAAATTATATTTAATTTATTTATAACTCTTTAAAAAATAAAAAAAATATGTACATCTCTAAACGATTGCTTTCAAAACTATAACGAGTTTTCTTCACCTTGCAGCTTTTGCGCCGATTGCGTTATCATCTTCATATCCCAAGCTTGAGGAAATGCTACTTCATAGTTGTTCTATGCAGTCTTGCACTTTGCTACATCAGCTTCCATTTCATCGGGGCTCGATGCTTTCGGGAGTCGCAAGGTAAACAAATTTAGTACTTTCCAAATAAACTAATGCGTGCAACCAGCTAGCTAATGTTACCTAACTCAAGTACGTGAATGAAAGCATTAAATGGTTGTTGTCCTATACTGCCATCGCTTATTAAGACTTAGAGCGTAATACACATTTAATTTAAACTTAAATTGTGGAATACCTAAGGAATGATGTGAATTAGTGAAAATTAAGCTAAAATTTATCCATAAAAATAAACTTGAATAAATAAATTTATTGACCTATTATTAATAATCTGGTCTTATAATTTATGTGTTAAAAATAAATAGAAATCTGAGGAGGGAGGTGCTTAAAATAAAATAAATTTTTACTTTATCAGATTACTAGATATACAGGTTAGCATCTAAAATTCACTGGTACTATTTATTTTGACTAAAACAATTAAGTGCTAGTATTTATAAGTAAAAGTGGAAACAAACCTCCCAAAAGTTATCTGCAAAGTTGCCTACTTTATATGGAAAAAGGATAAATGATTCATGCTTATAACTAATTTAGAAGCATAACAATATAAGGTAACAAGTATAGTGATTGGCTCCCATAAGACAGTGATTGGCCCCTCGTTGACATTGAGACATTTTTCTTTAGCGGCCATATTGTTTTTCGATTGTTGGTGCACTGTTGCCAACATGACAAACGTTAATGGCAGGAATTTTAAAAACTTTTGTCACACCTATTTTGGGCTTTAACATCTTATTATTTTCAATAATGAATGAGGGGGCCAATCATTTTACTCGTTTCCCTATTATATCAATATATTATTTTTTGAAACTTATTCTGGGTATTGAACGAATGCAATACACGTAATAACAATACCATATCTAAAACTCTCCCAATTCAAACCTCAATCAAATGACTTTCAATCTCTTTTTCAATTACGATTCATGCCAACGCTAGGAAAATATTTGAGGATTACCTTAACCACCCTATGATAGTACAATCCTAGAATACCAAGCAGGTTTTTTTTTTCTAAAATCGATGGTATCCTGGTCTTGACCGTATTCTTCTATTCGTGTTACGTGAAGATAGAAACGATTAGAATCAAGAGTCATTAACGGAATGAGATGATGGTTTCAACGTTTCTTTTTGCCAAACTTCGGAATGGGATGTTGGTTTGGAGGAACATATTTCCAGGATTGGGAATGAGTTGAATTCCAAATGAGGAAGATACTTTGTTTTTTAGGGTTGTTATAAAGTTCGTATAACTTACGTTAAAAGTTTGTTCAGTGCCGGACTTTGCAAAACTTTGATCTGTGTTTTGTCGAATCTCTTGTTTTAACTTGTTTCTATGTTCTAAATTCAATTAAAAAAAATAACTTTCAATTTTTGTAGAAATTTCATAAGTACTTTCACTTTAACGTTATGAGAAATATGTCTATATATTTTAAAAATGTTTTTTCGTATTTACATTACACAAAAATAACGTACCATATATTTCGTGCGTAATAAATAATATTAAATTCATTATGTTGTAATACTAGAAAATGTAGTGCTAAAAATCTAATACAGATTTGAAAATTAATGTACTAGTTCGGGAAAGTTTTTTTACTTAGATTGTACAAAAATGTCAGCGTAAATAAAGAATTTACAGGTTTATAGAAAAATGGAACAAACACGTTATTTAATATTCATTAGATTATTACCATTGTCAGATATGACATTATTAAAAACTAAGATGAAATTCAATTGCAAAGCACTAAAAATAAGTAATACTGCTAACTTGGTTTTGAAAGAATCGCAATACTTTGGTCAATCACAAAACATTACTAAAAGTTTTACAACATGTATTACATGGTTCTTATCTGAACTGCGCAATAAATAATATTTTTATTGTCTTTGCTTTAAATCGTTATACTGATTATAGGTTCATGGCAAATCAAAACTTTACAACGCTCTATTTTGGCCCAAGATGAAGTTAAAATGTCATCAACTCAATTTTATAATTCCCAATTGAATGCCAAAATACTACAAACCCTTTTGAAGGTGAGTTTAGAGAAGATTTTTTTTGAAGACTTATTAACTACAATCTACGTTGATATTAGAATGAACTATAAATCATAATTTCTGATTAAAAATAATTTTCTACCTGAAGGTATATAACTACAAAAAAGGTTATAAGTAGCAATAAAATATAAAATTTTCCATTTGGTTATTTCTTTACCGTCTGTTTATTTATTAAAAAAGTTTTAGAGCAAAGAAATTTAGTTGTTAAATTAACTTTAGATAGATAAAGATTCAATTTGTTGGGGTTTTTTTTAATAATGAGTTTGATTTAAATTTCCCTTCATTTTAAATCATCATTAGAGTAGATAAAGTATTTCCAAGCACGTATCTATAGGCCAGACAATGAAAAACCAGAAAATCCTTTTTATACACAGAATTTATTCCTTATATATAAAAAATGGAATCAAAAATATTAACTCTATATTTCAGAAACCAGAATTTTATGTGAATAGTTATGGATAGTGTTCCTATCATCGAGCAAGGAATATGAGGTTGCACTATGATTTTAAATTGAACTTTTCTTTATACAAGACATAACAATAATCATAAATCGTCTTTTACAAAGATTCTCTCGTTTAAAGGAAAGCTATTCCACTGGTCAAATAGCAGGAAAATCTCTTGAAACATAGGAAACGTGACTAGAATTTTTGATATTCCCATGTAGAGATGCAGCCATAACTTATGTTTATGTCATGGCTAGGACATTTGGAAGGAAGTAGGGTTACATTTTTCAGATTATTTGGGACCTGCAGTACAATAGATTCTGCTTCACATTATATTATGTAGGACACACATTATAACCTCTTAAGACCCGAGCAAAATCCTTCACGCATATTCTTATAATCTAAATATACTTTTCATACAAATATATGCTAAAAAATATGTTTTTCAAAGACATACTTATAAAAAAAATTTGTTTAATAGTTACTCAAGGACACGCCTTACTAAAAATACAAATATTTTGTGCTATAAATGCAACAAAAAAGGCCGTATCACTTATTTGTAGTTAACAGATTATTTTAACATTGTTTTAATGAAAAATGCCTTTAAAATTAACTACTAAAAGAACTTTTTGAAAATTTTGGAAAAATAATTAAAATAATTTTTTTAAAGAAATATAATATCGTATTGATCCTCGTTCAACTTGATTTTTTTTTCAAGTTATATTTGGATCTTTTTTTTATCGGACCAGGTTAATTTTGGAACTAATTAACGTATTAATTGTTTGTGGGGCTGTTTAAAAAATGTCCACAAATGGGGACACCTCTGCAAGAGGATAAATAAAACATTTAGTTTAGATAAGTGGAATACTGAAAATTCATATTTTAATAATTTTTTTTTATTAATAACGGTCTACTTATGCTCAAAATTTGATTAACAAATTCTAACTCAGTATTTCCATTTTGTTTGAAATTAATGCCATTATATGATGAAAAATATATTTTATATTAGAATGTGTTAATTTAGATTGAAAAGCCTTGGGAAAATATGAAAGAAAAGTGGAAGAAAATTGCAGATATTAGAGGAAAGTCAGATGATTTAAAATACTATGAAAAAGCTTTGCATTATCATGGTTACCAGATTCTTCACCAAGATCAAGATTCTATGTATGATTCATTTAACCAATCTTTTTCTCGTTTTGGAAGAAAAAGTAAGTTCTTTTAATTGAATTTTATGTAAGTGGCACTTAGTATTTTAATACTGAAAAAATAGTTTAAAAAATAATTTCTTGACTTTATTTAATAGCCTTCGTGTTGCTCTAGTTCCACTTTAATTCAACTCAACTCAACTTAAAAATCCATATTATTTAGAAAACTTATTTTTAAACTTAAGTTTCCAACAAGTCAATACAGAATGCATAAGTATGCGTTATATTACAAAAGATTTCAAATATTTAAAAATTCATTTAACATTCGAAATAATAATAATAGTAATAGATATTATGTAAATTAGGTTATAATAATCAGAAAACATTTGTATGGCATCAGAAAACATTTGTATGGCATATCAAATTGTTTCAACTTCAAATCTTTGAACTTCCATTCCATGTAGATAATTTGGAATTCGCCAGAAAAAGGAGCCCTCCTTCGTGGACCCTGCTCCTTTGCCTTCTTTCTTCCGAAACTCCTTGTCCGAAAAATGACGAACTTAACTCCTTAAAGGAACAGCAAAAGGTCGGAATGATTTTTTTAAACTTTATTTTTCGATTTCTGTTCGAAACGAACATGGGATTCTTTTCAATTTATTCTTACAACTGACAGCGGCGCTTTGTCGTCATTTTGTGTGGAATGGAACTCAACTGAGAACGTTTTAAGTTGACATGGCAAACGAATTTTATATTTTTGGAAACTAAAATATGAAAAAAAAAATCAAGAAGAAATTCTATTTTTGCATTCAAATATGTATAGTTTTTATTAAAGAATATTTTGTTTCTTGAACGCATGTTTTTTTGTCTTACTTGTATGTTAGTCAAACATTTATTTTAACTAAAAAATAGCTTTTTGCATGACCATTATTTTCCCCGATAAATTTAAGACAATTCTGCATTAATATACAGCGTCCGTTAACAATAGTCCTACTGCAGCTTACGTATAATTTAAGCCGCCTCGGTGGCTGAATGGTTAGTGTACTAGCCTTTGGAGCTGCTGGGGTCGGGTTCGAGTCCCGGTCAGGTATGGATGTTTGTGACAGTCAATAAATGTTGTTATTTGTCGATGTGTTATTCATTTCTTTGTGACTGTAAAATTTCTTTCTGTGTCTGTCCTACTTGACGAAAGCTTATAAACGGTTCTCTGAGCAAGCACACAAGCTGGAATATATATGTATCATACCATACCATACCATAATTTTACTAAAAACACTCGTTTAAAATTATATAAACTATTTAATATTTAAAAATGATTGAAAAGAAGGCTTTTTTCGTTTCAGCTAAATATAATGGACTTACGTAGCAATTGAAACATAACTGACGTTAATGACTTTTGAGTTATGAAATGTTTGCTTTAATTATTATAATTTTTAATAAAGTGGATAAATTATATAAGTTCTGTTATAAAAATCAAGAGTTAATGTAATTGTTTTCTTTCATTTAGGTGAATGCATTTCCTGCGTTGCAACACATTTTAGTAAAACGAAGTTCATTTTGTTCTGCAATGTCTATGGCAAAATATATACAAGGTATTCCTTTTACGTATATTAAAGGTGAATTGGTATCTGTAAAAAAGTTTTATTAAGTTCAACCTTTCAAAATTGCTTTCTTTTAAAAAATTGTGTTTTAACGAATGCAAAACGTAGTCCTTTAGAATAGAACTGTTAGAATGAACTGTTCGAGCCAAGAATTTCAAAACTATTATGTGTGTTGAGTGCACAAATTTTTTGAATCACAAATTAAATATTTTAACTAAGTTATAAAGTCATTCAATTATGACGCTGAAAATGAATAACGAAGTAAAAATATTCGGGAAAATCTTAACATGTTCACACCGGTGTGACCCACCGGTGGGTCACACTTGACTGTTGCTTGGGGCAGTGTGACCAACTTGTGGGTCACGCTTAACTATCCTGTGAGGCAGCGTGCATCACAAGTGAGTCACTTGTTTTCAGAAAAGAAGTCTTTAAAGAATACTTTTATTTTATTTTTTCTTAACATTATATATAAAAATATTGAGTATTATAAACATTCAATATTTTAAATTGATAACAATTATTAATTTATATCTATGCAACTTTTCAAAACATTCCAAACATAATGTGGGCTGGCCCTTACAACGCTTACAATATGTCGTTACTTTTTTTTACTTTTTTTAGCGGCATATAATCTACCTTGTACTTTCGCTAGCTGTGATCTCGCATTAAGCGCTTTCGAACTCGCAAAATGTTTTCCCACCCGGCAAAGCGTAACGATATAAGACAGTCCCGCCTTAAGCGGAAAAACGTAGATATTTGCCCCGGCTTGAACGTGTTAAACTGGAAATAAATCGAAGATGTGGTTCTTTAACAGAGAATGAGATCGATTGACCGCGGGTCATCAAAGCTAAGTGTCTCTGTGTTAATCCATTTTAACAAATATTTTCTCAGCCACATTTCTCCAGCAGTATTAAATATTTTTACAAAAGTTTTTTTGCATGATAAATGTAGCTGACTTACAGGTTTCTATATTTATCTATAATAATAAAAGAAAGAGTCTGTCTGTGTGTCTGTCTGTCTGTCTGTGTGTATGCCTGTGGATCGCAAAAGCCCTACTTAGACTGCTCTAAAAAATTCGAAATTTTTAATATAGATTCCTTTTAATACCTACGTGTGCACCTGAGGCTTAGTTTTTTCATATTTGATTGCAATTTTTAATTAATTTAATTAGTTTAAAAAAAACGTCATCCACGTGGGATTACGGGACCATAACAGGGGTTGAAAATACATGGACCGGGCCGAAACGAGGGCTTGACGCCATCCTCTATTAATTTGATTGATTGAGTTTGGTTGAGATATGTGCTCACCCAAAGGCTGCTTCATCCTCTATTAGTGTTTGTTTTTTTAAGTGCGCATGCGCCAACTCGAATTTAATTTTGTTTTGAGTGTATCTTCACAAGTATGCATTCCTCTAAAGGGAAGCAATGCGAAGTTAAAGGGTTCAAAGTAAGGCGGGACCATACCTGCTAGTTTATCATATAAAAAAAACCGTTCGAAAAAGCATTCAATGCAGCTGGAGAATTGTGGCTTCGAAAATACTTTTTTCCATTGGGTTAACCCGTAGGCACTTTAGTTTGGAGACCCTCTGTCTATCGAGCTCATTTTCTCAAACTCAAGCGAAATCAGGATTGTTCTCAACGAATAAAATAATTATTAAAGAAACTTTTATTTTTAAGAAAGTGGGGTCAAAATATATACATATAAGCCGTGTTCTTTAACATTTTTGTTATACATTTTTTCTAGATCTTCGCAATGATATTATATCCCCTTTGTGCTTCATACTGCCCGAACAGTTTAGTCAATTAGTCCATGTGACACAGGCCCTTGGGTATTCTGTAAAATGGACTGTTAGTTCCTATTTCCACAACAGAACCAGAACGCTTTTACCTCATGTTATAGATCTTTTTGAAGGACAAGAAGCATTGCAAAGGTAAATATTACTTAAAAAAATTTCAAAACGATTTTTAATACAGGGTGTCCGTAAAAGATTGTTCGAGTTTCAAATTGCAATAATATCAGCTGTAATCGTTCGACAGTTGTGGTTGAAGGTGAAGAATAAAGAATAACTCCACCAGTTTCCGATAAGCGCTTGTGCCGCTACATCGTTTTCACAATTGCAGTGTCATCTATTCATTACTTGCTTCCATTACTCCGGACTTGCTGGAGACAGTATGGGAAAAATTGTCTTTTCGTTTAGATGTGTGCCGTATCACTAAAGGTGCACACATTGAGCACTTATAGGAAAAACTATTTTAATTTTCCTTCAAATTCATGTATAATTTGTTATATTTAGTATTAAATAAACTCGTGTAATATACCATTAAAATTCGGACATTTTTTTACGGACACCCTGCATTAGTATGTGTTGCTAGTAACAGTGTTGAATGTACTTGATATTGTTATTTCAGGTTATCTAATCAAAATGTCGTGGTACAGCAACTTCAAGAAAACCAATTATTGATTCTGAATCATTGTTTTAGCGTACGAGTTTATATTTTAATCACTTCTATGACACCATTGAGAGCTTATGTGCACAGTGAAGGTATTGTCATTCACAGACAAGGACTTAAAAGAGGTTTTAAAAAGGTAAGTAATACGCACCAGATACACAAGCTTTACAATACAGTCAAATATCGATAATTCGACTTCCTATAGGTCGAATTATCTGCTAACTCGAACTTTTGATCAAGTCCCGAATAATTTTTATACTTTCTTTAAAAAACTATCTCGATAACTCGAAGTGAACATCTTCTACGTCGAAGTTTTGGAGACATATTTCCCCTATAAAAATACAAAAAATTCAGTTCAAAATTTCAAATTCTTCAAAATTAGGTAACTTTGTGAATGCCAACATCCTTAAAAAATACAAACAATAAGAAATATCTTGAGTTTTTTTTCAAAATGAGATTTAAATGGTATGTATACTGATTAACATGTAATGAGGCCAAATTTTGTTAAAGTTGAGATTTAATAAACCTTTTGATCCCATTCCTCTCTTGTTGTTTACATAGGCCATTAAAAAATTTAAATGCTCATAACTATAGCATTATGGCACATATCAAACCATGTCGGTTCCATACTAAGTACTTAGAGAAGAATAAGAAGTAACTTCGGTAACTCGAACTTCGGATAAGTCGAATATTATTGGGGGTCCCTTTGACTTCGAGTTATCGAGTATTGACTGTACTTTGTAAAGGCAGTTTGAATTCAATAATGTGGAATGTATGGAAATATAATAACATTTCCTCCTATTTTTCCAGATAACAGGAAAACTTTGGATGTTATCCGACTTATGGAGCTATTTGGCCAAATATAACGGAGGCCAAAATTCTGTAAATATAGCGATTTCAAATTTATCTCACGTTCTTCTAAAAATGCTGCTGATTTTGGAAGCTGCCATGTTGTCACCATTTACAATCAACGACTATAAAATGTAAGAAAATTGCATGTCACAAAATATGGATACTTGCCTTTAAAAAAATAGAGAGTAAAACGTAAAGGCAGAAATAAAATAAGTTTGCGATTGTAGGTTGGACTTATGCCAGATATTTTTTTAATGCTTGAAATTTTAGTAATAATTGAAATGAAAGAGAATAATGGAAAAAATAGTTTTTTTTATTTGAATTGTAATTTAATTGAAAACTAAAATGTAAAGTTATGCTTATAGATAATGACCAATTCAGCACTAAACTGTTTGGAATAAATTATTATAAATTAAGTTTTTTTTTAAATATTAGGCATCAAGGTAGGCGTTTTTTAAAGAAAATTTTAATTTGGATGTGAATTTTTTTCATAATTATAATAAATATTTAACTTGAATATATGAAAGAAAAGCTTTGATACATAGTGAGGTATGAAAATTTAATGTACCTTTAATTCCCAAAAAACCTTTTTCTTGGGAGACAAAACTCAATAAATTATGTTTTTTGCATGACTAAAGACAATAATAAATGTTTTTTTGGAGACATAAATATTCAACATGAAAAATAAATAACTAAAACAAAATAAGTCTAAAATTACAATATTCTAACTCCAAGGTAGCTACTTCAACAACAAAAAAACACACCCTTTTAATGTATTTCATTTTCAAGGACGGGATTTTCTTATTTCTTAATGCTCGGGCATACCCTCCAGATTACAGTTCTGTTACAATTCCAGATATCAAATGACTTTTCAATCCTTTTGCAATCATCAAGAGACATCCAAACGTCCCCTGGTTTCTTCTTTTATTGCTTCATTGTCAACCGAGGGGATTGGGATCGTACATCATCGGATTTTGTATGCAATTTTCCGTTGATTCCATTCCGAATGGGGCTTATGTTTGAAAGTTCATATGTGAAAATTATGTAAATGTGTAGGTTCTTCTTTACAAAAAAGAACGGGAAAAAGAAAATAGTGCTTTTGTAAATATTGTGACCCACATTTTTTAAATAAATTGCTATTCTTATAACAATAACTTTATTAATATCAACCAAGAAAATATAAATAAAATACAAAAACTAGGAGGTAAATTTTCTTTCGTGTTTTGCATTCATTTAAAAAAAGTCATCCCAATTTTGTGTTGATAATATCGCGTAGTCTCAAGAAGCACTCGCTATATCTAGCCGAAGCTTTATTATCCCGCACAAGTATACTTATATAAGCTGCTTAGGGGAACATTCCCGTTCAAGCAGAGTAGAAATTTAAATTAAATAAGTTTTAACAAAGTACAAATAATAATAAATAATAATAAATTTCAGCATCACAGTATTTGGCAAGAAACTGTTTTTTTTAAAGTTACTTATGCTCCGTGTGTACAAAATTAAAATAAATGTCTATGTCGTCAATGAGTATAATAAATTTAAAGAGAGAGTGCTTAAAAGATGAATATTTGTCAATATTTTTAATAGAGATTGATAAACTAATAAAGAATTTAGGAACTAAATTTTCTTTCGTGTTAACATTCATTTAAAAAAAAGTCATCCCAATTTTGTGTTGATAATATCGCGTAGTCCCAAGAAGCACACGAGATATCGAGTCGAAGCTTTCTTATCCCGCACAAGTACAACCCAGCTTGGGATAAGCAACTCGCTTATATACAGTGCGAGGAATCATGGGAATTAAAGATATTGACATATAACTTAGATTGGATGAAATAATAATTTGCATAATTCTAGAAGGAAATAGAATAATAAATAATATAAAATAAATAATAAATCAAGTGTACAGAAGAGCTGGGTTTTGAACCGTGGGAAATCTGTCCACTCTACTATGCTCTTCCTACACTCTCAGAAATAGCACTTTCATTTTTGACGATTCATGAATCCTCAAGCCTCATTTCGTTAATTTTGAGGATTGTTTCGTCAAACTATCACGTAACTTTTGAGTAAACGCGAATCTTCACTTTTACGATCGTGTTTGACGATTCTGTATCTTGATTTTGAGGAAACTGAATCTCATTGCTGTACTCACATGCTCAAGAATGACGAAATATTTCTTTAGATTAGACGACATTCAAATCATCCTAAAAATGACGATTCAAATTTCCTCACTTTGAGGAAACGAAAACTAGGAGCATTTGCCAGTAACGGAATCGTCAAAAGTAAGGAAAATTTCGTCGTTTTTGAGCATTCATTTTTGAGAGTGTAGTGCACCATCGAACACTGTGTCAATAAAATCCTCGGATGACAAGGAATACCTTTCAAATTTCTTTTAGGTCTCTCTTAATACTAACTAAATCTATATTTCCCGGATTCGTCTGTCCTGGTATTTACTCTTATTATAGGGTTTCTCTCAGAGGGATACCCAATGCCTGGCTCTAGTTTGACGTAAATCGAAATATTTTTAGAATGGATTGGTTTCAAAATACACACATTATTTACGGAAAGATATACTGTAAATAAAAAAAGTTTTTTAAAAAACAGAAACCGAAGTGCAAAAATGTATGCATTAAATATAATACATATATTTACACAGTAATATACATACACCGTTAAATATAATATATTTTTATTATTTTTTACTGTGACTCATGAGCATCATTATATTCTTTTGAATAATTTTCAAAGAATTTGTACACATTCTCAATACGAATAAGATCATTAATTATATTGTATTTATATTAGATGTCAACACTGCTTTCAACTGCTTGCTGTCGACTGTGTGTTTAATAACTCCCTGTATCCCGTGGTATTATCTGTGAGCAGTCAACTGGCTACGAAAAAAGGTGGCACTAAACTAAATGAAATGATGCGTACCTTACTAGGTGACACCTTAAATATTCTCTATCCACCCTTTCAATCTGTAGCAGAAGAAGTAGCACATGCACTTCAAGGTATTGCGGCTGACATTGGATTACTTGTAAGTTGAAGTCGAGTAAAGCTAAGGTTTTCTTAGCGGGCGTTAGCAACCGTCAAAATAACCACTTAACAAATTTATAGGTTGAACTTTGCTACACAATTTTAGATAGTCTGCTCAGGAACTGTAATTTGCATATGTTGATTTCATTCCTTCCAATCAAGGCCATGTAAAATACGAAATTTTTTTTAACTCAACCTGGTAATATTGATTACTAACTTCGAAAACTTAAACTATCTCCTCTGCATATCAGAAAAGAAATATAGTGCTGCTAGACCCCTATCGAAATAAGTCCTACAAATAACCGTACTCCATTATTGGTTAATCAATTGCTAATGTATGTATCAGTCGTTTAAAAAAAACTCATCTGCATAAGAGGATCTTGAAAAAATAAATAAATGTAATCGGATTAGTTTAAAAATACTAGTATAATCCATTTATTTAATAAAAACTCATCAACAACTTAATTTTTTTCCTTGGAACAATTATTTAGAAATTCCTTGAGTTTATTTTCATGGGTTATCTTGAAAGTTAATTTCTTATGCTGTTTTAACTCCGCACATCCGATCAATTTACACTTTAACATACTTCAAAATCTTAATTAATCACTTTTTCCTGGTGGATTATTGGAAAAAGAGGCTCTATTTACTAAAAAAAAATGTTAAGCAGAAAACTTTAATTAACGTTTTAGATTAAATTGCATTTTACAAATTGAAATTTTAAATAATAGATTCAACTAGATTTATTAAAAATATTTTAATAACTACTTTTGATATTAATATCAATTTAAAATGCATATAATTGCACTCCAAATTCTATAATTTGGGAGAACTAACACATAAAATAAATTTTTAAATACTGAATAGAATGAAAAGTTAAAAAAATTCTAATATGTGTTTTATATCCCTAAATGTTTAAACAGTTTTCGATCATTATAAAGTCAACAATTTTGAAACAAATATATTATATTATTGTTTTTGTAAAAAAATTAGAAAAAATCATACTTTTTTTGCTTACTTTATAGATTTAACAAGAGTTGCTTGTTTGTATATTGATCAAAATAATGACTAAAAAATCCAATGATATGTGTTTACAGGAATGGAGCTGTTCATTATCAAATGACATTTGCCTCAGTCAACAAGACCTATATTATATTCTGCAGTCTAGAAGAGAATCCGTTGTTGAAAGTGGTTTTAGGCAGGTAACGCTTTCTTTTTACGGTACAGGTTGAGGCGAGGCATCAATAATAAAAACTACGTGCAAATTTCCAATAAAATTGCATTTGACTAAAAATTTCATTTAAATATACAAAACGGAAGTAAGTTCATTAGGTATTTCGGAAAAAAATGAAGTGTAAAAAAAAGATTTGATAACTTGTGTGGGATACATAATTTTTTTCTCGTAAATCTACATGATATTTTTTTCTAATGGTTACAGATTTTTCTTATTTATGAGTACAAAATTTTCTATGTGAGTGAGAAGTGGTGAGTTTTGTGGTTTTCTACTCATAAAATACGTGTGGGGAAATATAATCGAACCATTCCCACGTTCCGTTAGCATTAGGAGTTTATGATTAACTAAATAAAAATAAACTCTTTGACGCTTAGGTCGTTATTGATGTCCAGCCCTCAATTCAAAAACATAAATTTTGAAGATTTCTTTTGATTATTTGGAAAGCCTGGATTATCAAAATCCTTTCTTGTATTGTTTATTCTATTGCAGTTATATCCCTCAAAAGATGCTAGTCGCTACCAGCGTTTAATGGAACAACTGCAAAAGCAATTTACAAATGTACAGTCTACGAAGATTTGGTCAAAATACAGGTGAGCATTTTAAGAAACTAGAAAAGTTATTTGAGTATGTTAATTATTTCTTATTAAAAATATAAGCGAATTTAAAAAGATTTTATGTTAATCATTGATTAGTATAAAATGTAATTTTAAAGAAGTAACCAGCTATAATTTATTCTATGTAAAAATAAACCATTTGTCCTTCTGAATCCAATAATCTGCAAGTTCAAATTTCTCTAATTCAATATTTTCGCCTTTTTTACCTATAAAATCAGTTTCCATATCACTAAATTGTCCAAGCAAAATTTCACTTCTACATTATGTTTTCCCGTGCCAATAAAATCAGATTCAATAACTTTAAACAACCCTTTGATACCTTTTAAAGCATTTATCAGATTAATTGTCAATATGGCTTACATATATTTGGATTAACCCCCCAAACGCACCCTTCAAATAAGACTCAGTTAATACCTAAGTTATGTATATAAAAAAAGGGTGAGCTAATCCGGTCCTCAATATACCAACTTATCGTTAGAAATAGCCATACGTTGAGCTATTGCTAGAACCACCTTTTCGATATCAATCTGCTATCAAAATATAAATATGTCATTCCTCTTTGGACCTAGATTTCTGGGAGGCGTGCCACATCCTTAATAATAAAGATTACTTAGTAAATGACATGTCTAGCACTCCTTATTTTTCGAGTAGTTAACCACAATTCTTTATTTTTCTTGGATTTGGTTGTTTATGTTTCGATTTTTAATTTATTTTTTTGGCAACTCTGGTTTCCAACTATATTTTTGCTTGACGCTTTAGGATTTTTTTGTGTTTCATTAATTAATCGGGCTGGTGTTTTTATGCACAACATCGGTTAAGTACTTAGAAGGCGTATTAGTTTTAAGATCTTTGACTCTTTCATTTGCGTTTGAGCAGGTTGCTTTATTTAAGTTTTTAATAATAAAGCAAATGTTTTTGTACATTTTCATATTAATCAAATTCAGTAAATATATTTTTAATGTACTGTACAAAGCCTAATTTAATATAAAAACATAGTAAAATTTCGAACAAATTATAGTTAAATTTCGAACAAATTATAGTTAAATTTCGAACAAATTATAGTTAAATTTCGAACAAATTATAGTAAAATTTAGAACAAATTTCTTGTTGTCTACATTTTATTTTTTGCACACACTTACGCATACACAATGCAGAATTGTTTGTTTGTCATTTTGACACAAGTTAAGTAATCGCGTATTTTTTATTGTTGTAATTATGATATTTTTTCAGACGCCATACAACATCTGATCTTCATCGATTAATGATGAGTTTGGAAAGATGGTATGAAGAAACGCCATTAGATGAATACAATAGTGACATTGACATAAACAAGGCTGTTTCTCACAGGTTTTAATACACAAATTATTTTAGAATTAGTAGTTTCCTACATTTTATATAGCTTTAAAAAATGTTGAAGTTAATCTAAATATACCATTATAACATTTAATTTTTACAGTAAGCATGTGAGTCAGTTATATTTAAAGTTTTCCTCCGTGTATATACTAAAAAAAAAATTAAAATTCTCACTATAACTTTCATTTAAACAGCAAATCGAAGTCGTAAGAAAAATCGCAATGCATTTTAAAATTAGAGTTTTATTAAAATCGAATTTTTGCTCCTGAAAAATTCTATTTTATAAAAAGCTCAAGCATAAAATATTGATGAAGCAATCGAAATAGACAGTTGAAAGTGGTAAGGAAAGCACATTTTTGTTTACCGTCGCTATGTTGGTATATTGGAAGTTGTTGTACAGCTGGAAAAAAAAACGTTCCACCCCTCGTTTCTCGGCTGCTATTGGTCAAGGAACTTTGTGAAATGTGTCATTTTTCAAGAAATAGCGTAAGGAACTGAGAACTGTCAACAAAAATTGTATAAGGGGTCGTCTATATATTAAAATGTGTACCAACTTTGAAAATTCCAATAGCAACACCCAATTTTTTTACATAAAAAGGTTCAGCACTTTCAAAATACCCCATGTATAAAAAAATAATTATTTTCTTTGCATTATTTGCTGAGCTATAAGCATTCAAAGTTGAACGCTCATAATGTTAAAAAAGTTTCATAAACTTTTACTCATACCTCCACACATAAAGTGAATTAAACAAAGATTTTTTTTCATTATATACTTCTTAATCCTCCAAAAACAAATCACACAAGTTTTTTCACCAATTGTTCAGTTTTAATAATTTTTAATTTAAATTTAAATAATAAAAAATAAAACATGAATAGCAACCCCAAATTTTTTTTACATAAATCAATAAAGTAGATCAAGTAGTACCAAAATCCCAAATTTTTTAATTCAACAACAATTACTTGCCGAGTTATTGTAAAAAAACTGAAAAAGACGAATTTTAGGGATCGTGTAAAAAATTACTTAGCGAATTTGATCCTAACTTGCATTATCGTTTGGTGGTTGAAAAGCGTTTGTTGAAAATGTTTATTCAAATTATTGATGTCTGAAAAAAATCTAAAAATCTTTTCTTATTTCAAGTGCATGCAATGTATTTTGCTTGTCGAATTAACTTTAAATTGTATCGATTACTATGTTTTTAAATGCGTGTTACTTCCAATACAATTTCAAAAAGTGAGTTTAATATAAAAAATTAAATACCCTAAAATATTATTGGAATTTGGTTTTCAGTACATTCAGTACATTGTTACCACATTGCTTATTTAAAATTATTAGTGCCCACTTGCCTTGATTAAAAAACATTGCCAAATCATTCTGAATAACTTTATTTTGCTTTCCTTAAATATCGTGTTAAGGTTGTAACCTTCGTTTTGTAATACGTGCTTTATATTACCGATAAAGTGCGACAAATTTCAAACTTTTTGCAGCAATATGAATGAAACAAAAATTTGCATAAAAATGTAAAACATTAATGCAATAATCAGTTTGTCAATGTGATTGTAACTAATTGCATTTGAAAATATGTTCGTTATAAATAACCGTATATGCGACTTAATTTAAAATTAAATCTTTTCATTTTCTAGTCATTATTTTATTTCTGAATTTTAAAATCCAAAATAAAAAAAAACTTAAAAAAATCACAATATTAGTGAAGAGGGTTAAATTCTAGCGTTGGCGAGATTATGTTAACCTTGTTAGCTTGTTGTTTTGAAAAGACAACCCAAATATTACTGTTTTCACTTTAGAGATTTCCTCCTAAACGAGTTCAAAATTAATGCTTTAATATCTCGGCAAATAATGCAAAATAAATAATACATTTTTAAACATGGGGTATTTTGAAGGTGCTGAATATTTTTATGTAAAAAAATTAGGTGTTGCCATTGTAATTTTCAAAGTTGGTACTCATTTTAATATGTAGACGACCCCTTATGCAATTTTTGTTGTCAATTCTCAATTCCTCACGCTATTTCCTGAAAAATGACACCTTTCACCAAGTTCCTTGACCAATAGCAGCCGAGAAATGAAGGGTGGAACGTTTTTTCCCCCCAGCTGTACCTTTATATGTTGTCATATACTATGAAAGCTACTTTACAGAAATACTGTAGAAGTTGTTTGCTTTTATATAATAGTATATACTAAGAAAGCCACTTTACAAAGTGATTTTCATGCATTAGTTTTTTTTAATGAATAAAAACTAATTTTAAACACATTATAACTGCCGAATGATAAGAAATAGGATTATTGGATTTTTTTTTAAATTTAAAAGAGTCAATCACTTTATTATTGTAGTGGTTTTTTTTGTAATACTTAATTAGGGAACAAAATCAATTGTTAGATGATGCTATGCAATCTCCTCTACACTTATATTCTTGATTCTTAAGGAATGCATTGCTTAATAGTGATAATATTTTAAAAAATATATATATTTATCTTATATATACAAAAATTAAAACTAAAGTTTTACCAAAAATAAATGAAAATATGCTATAAGAAGATGGTGGTTTGTAGAACTTTGTATGATATATAGATTGTTAAAAGTGCAAATTAATTTCATTACATTTAAATCAAAATAAATTAAAAGGGAGCCGTGTTTCATCATTGTTGCACTAAATAAATTTGGAAAAAATTATTTAAGCATGACTAACAAGTAACTTGAGTTATTTCTTATTTTGCCTATTTTAACTGTTCACTCTTCGGGTAAAAGGAAATGCATTTGCATAGTTGATGCATTTTGAATGAACAAAAAACTTGATATCTAATGTTTTAAGTTTTGTTTTCAGGAAAAACATCAACATTTCTAATATATTTTCAAGGCAAATAAGTAATCAAAAGTATAGCCAAGTATTGCAATCAAAATTTGAAGGTAAATTGAATATTTACGATTCTCAATTTACTTAATTATATTTTACCTATCAATATTACTAATTACATTTTCTAATTATGTTTACATGAATAATATAAACTTTGATTTAATGTCTGTTACTTATACT
The DNA here is from genome assembly GCA_023701765.1 of Hylyphantes graminicola. Classification (NCBI taxonomy): domain Eukaryota; kingdom Metazoa; phylum Arthropoda; class Arachnida; order Araneae; family Linyphiidae; genus Hylyphantes; species Hylyphantes graminicola. The sequence continues at coordinate 15,324,862 of CM043123.1, forward strand.
TAACAAGCTATGATACATGTTCTAAGCGCAGTATGAAGTAAAAAAAATAGGGGTAAGTGGTGTACCTTGAACGTATGTGTACCTCGAACCTATGCTGATTCTAGCTCGATTAGCTTAGATATTGAAACAACACCACATGCAGTTAAAGTATTTGCTACCAGGGATCTCAGTGAAGTTCTATCTGATTGTTTAAAAGGTCAATTTATTAAAGAGGTTTCGAAAAACTAAATTCACAGTTCAAAAGTAAATTTTTGTCAGATTCTTTAGTGTAATTTTTTACTCAAACATGTAGTGTTTATTCAGAAACGATGGTTATGCAATACAAAGCAAAGTTTTAGCTATAAAACAGTGTGCTTGAAATTAAGTTAAGTCTAACCTTAACTTGGTGATTAACTATTTTGTTTTTAATATCCAAGTGGTGTACCTCGAACCTAATACAAGTGGTGTACCTTGGACTGGTCCAAGGTACACTGCTATAGGTCTTATGTGCTTCAGAATGTTAAAAACCCTTTTTAAAATTCAAGTAAATTCTTTCCTTTGAAAAATTAAGTATTTTAAGCTATTAATATGCAACCCTGATTTGTAAAATCTAGAAAAATGGAAATTTGTAAGAAATTTGGATATGATGTGATAAAGAATTTTTTTTGTAGTTAATTATTTAGATTTATGGAAGCCTATAAAATTTTAACCATATTGATATAATATAGAAAATAATTATTGCATGCTCATCTAAAAAGATATTTTTTATAATAAATATCTAAGCAGAACATCCTTTTTACGTGTAGGCCTAGTTGAATAAACATACGGGGAAATATTTGAGTTGTTTTTTTTTCAAATTTAAGACAGAAAGATAGCCAAATGTTTTTCTATGGCATGAAATAACAGTTTAATTTTATGCTGCATTTTAACGAATACACCCGAGAAAGATTGCATTGCAGCTGAAAAAGCCAAAAGGGCACTAAAAAAAAGCTAAGGCAATAAAACCCCTTACTGAGCCAATTGACCTAACATAACCAATTACTACAATCTTAGCTAGAAATAAGAGTAGGTTGTAAAATGTATTTTTGAATTTTATGTGGCTAATAAATATTATTTTTCGGACTGTAAATCGAGTCTCTCTGCCTGTTAATAATTGGTCCAAGGTACACTACCGGTTGGACCAAGGTACACCGCCGGTGGTGTACCTTGGTCCTAATTACAATTTTCTGTATTTATTTTTTTAATAGTTGAAATTATTTAAATAACATGTTAAAATAAATATATGTTGTATATAACAACATAAAGTATTCAGTAAAAATATTTTTATTCACTTTTTGCAAGTAATTAAGAAAATAAAAATTGAAAAGTCAAAATGGGTCCAAGGTAACCCACCTTCCCCTAAACGTATTCGTACTATTTATACTGCTTAAGAGTATAGCCTATGTTACTGCTTCTTTTGTCAAGAATATTTGCTTAAAATTCTAGAATCTATTTTTGTCCTTGTTCAAACTCTCTCAATCATTTCCCCCAAAAATTAAATTAGTTTAGGAAGATAAAATCGAAACAAAATATAAATAAAAGGTAGAGATTAACAGAACCCCAGACACCGAATATTAATTTTTGTTATTGTATATAGAGAGTAACTAACTTTTACGATTTATTATTAACCGTATAAATAACATTAACATTTAAACGTATTAAAAAATGAGTGTTTAGTATCACATCTACAATTTTATGACTTAAACAATGAATAACTATTTGACATAATTAGTTTACAAACATTTTTGTAAATATATTTATTTTACAAACATTTTTGCTAATAGTTATCAGGCTGTTTTGAGTTTAGTTTCAAATTTTGTCTTTTAGTTTTGGTAGAAGATTCGTGCACTAATGGTAAGTAGTGTCATTGTTTTTTTTTTTAAAAATCAACTACTTTAAGTAATATTTTAAAAACAAAACCTAATAAAGTATTAGTAACAGATAAAACGTTGTGCCAATAAAAAATTTCATTACGTTTTTTTTATTTTAATATTAAATAACAATTGGTGTTTAGATTTGCATTAAATGGTTTGGCTCACATTAAAAAAGAATTTAGTCGAATGCAGTTTACCATTTATATTATTAGAAAAAAATTAAAATCTTTACTATAAGTTTGTTTTCCCGTCTGTATACGGGTGGACACAAAAGCTTTTATGACGATTAATTGGCTATTTTGTTGATCAATTCGCATATCAATCAATCAATCAACCAATCAATCAATCAATCAACCAATCAATCACCAAATCATTCATTCAATCAATCAAGCAAGCAGTTTTCTTAAAAGCTATCTCGTATCCGCGCGGACACTCACTGCGGAATTAAGCGTGAAGAATTTTGACAAATACCAAATATATTGATCAAAACTGTAATATTTTGGATATTTTTTTCACTCGAATTTAATTAAGGAAAAACCATTAAATTTACATTACTGAAAAACGTTAAAGGTGTTTAGCTAAAAACAACTATCCACTTCCGATAGAATATTATTTAAAACTAAGCAATTATTTAAGTAATACGTCATTGCCTCAAAAGTGGCTACTGAAAGAAGCAATTTTTACTGAAATAAATATTTAATGACATGTTTCATGTCGAGAGTTGCAACAGTTACAGCGGTATTATTTTAATGAACAAATTTCTTCCTAAACAAATTTCTTCTGGAATTACATTTGTGTTGAACAACGCAAAATTTTCTTAACTTACTAAAACGCAATGGCTTATGTTTATCATAATAAAAACGGAATATAGTTCCGTTCAATAACTTAAATATTTATACATATGCCAACCCAGTACCTTCTGATTCGATTTCTCAATACTTTAAAAACTATCAACCACTATCCCAATATTTAGTCACCATTAAGTTTTTTAAGTTATTTAAAAAAAGGCTCACCGAGAAATAAAACAAAATTCTTTACCATTATACTTTTCTACACAATAATAATAAATATTATATATGTGACAGGGAAACTTACACCAAAACACACCTTAAGTTTGCAGCATTAAAATGTTCTACGCGGAGGAAACGCGCGTAAACAAACGGAATTTTGCCTCTCTGATTGGTCGCTCCTACGCGATACGTCCGCCCTGATATTCGTCCGCCCTGTTGCGTCAAAATCGAATTAAATTTTGGGATTAAAATATAAGATTTGAAGAGAATTAAGTTAGTTATAATATGTTATGTATAAATAAAGTAAAACAAAAAAGTAAATTTTTCTGTTCAGATCCAGCTACCGCACCGTATCTCTCATCCATACACACATATCCGGTAGTCCGGCTCTATCCGGCTTTCGATCCGGCAGTCACTGAGTATTCAGTCAACGTCAGGTTCGAAGTGATGCTGCTAAGGGCATGGGCTTCGGTGTACAACTGCCAAAGCGAGGCTCGCTTGGACGAGAGATTCGGGACATCTAGGTGAGTAACTTATATCGCTGAAGTTTCTTTAAGAAAGAATGAGTCTGATCGACCGCGGATCTCCAAACCAAAGTATCTCTCCGATGGAAAAAGTATTTCTAAGCCACACATCTCCGGCTGTATTGAATAATTTTACGAATGTTTTTTTTTAATATGATAAATGTAGTTGTCTTAAACAGGGTGAGGCAAACAAAACCGGCCCCGATCTAGAGATGGGAATACGTAGAAATGCTAGGCGAGAAAAAATCTTGAAGCCGCCTGAAACCTGTTGTTGCATTGGTTGGATCGGATTAGCTTCACATTAGAGTTACTCATAGACTAGTGGTGAGTTCAGATCTTAGTTCGTATTGTCTAAAGACGTCCCATAATGCAAATTTTGGGTCTTGCAATCAATTTAGAATGTTTTGTATTACCAAAGACAAAAAGGTTCGATTCTCTAGGATAAATAACGACCGAAATAATCACAAGTGGGAACTTTTTTAATCCGCCCTACAAACCTTGTTTATATTTCATTTCAACTAGCTTTTCTAACCATAGCGTAGTTGCCGGCAAATAAGTCGCCAAGCGTTTGTTTGGGTTTAATATTGAAGCGATCAAAAGCTTCAGTTGGCAAACCTGTTTTTGTATTGGTTTTTGACTTGGCAGCATTTCTGTCGTGCTTATCTCCACCTCGGGGCTGGTTTTGTTTGCCTCACCCTGTAGGTCTCTATGCTCCCACTTTTTGAAAGGGAATAATGTGTGCAAAATATTTATTGAAAATTAAAAAATATATTCGAACCAATTTCAAAAGGTAGGATGATAGAGGTTTTTTTAGTAAGTCAGCTACATTTATCATACAAATAAACCGTTTGTAAAAACATTCAATACAGCCGGAGAAATGTGGCTTAGAAAATAATTTTATCCCCATTGGTTTAACACAGAGGCACTTTAGTTTGGAGACCCGTTGTCATTTGGGCTCATTCGTCCTTAACATGGATCATTTATCTTTGTAAGGATGTTCAGAGGAATAGTTATGTCTATGGAGGGATGATACAAAAGGGGTTTAGGGGAAAAACTATCGCTCAAGTTTCTTTAAGATAGATGTGTCGTTTATCTTTATGGTTTAAAGGAAAGGGTGTATAAAAGAGAAGATATAAAATTATTTATTTATCAGGTAAAGATATTCCATGTTTAAAGGAACTACTATAGAACTTACAACTAAAGTTCTTGCTTTTTGGTTTTGTTTCGAGCAGGAGAATAGTTATCAAAGTTGTTTTTTTAAGGCATCAACCGGTGTTTTTTTGATATTTTAGACACTTTATAAAATATAAAGCTATATTATGTCGAAGGCATTTTTATTCAGCAGATAAAAGTTGTTTTGTACTGTCAATCCAGATTATGTGGAGACGTTTGGAAGGATGTTAATTATTTTTTGTTCGTATAATAAACAATAATATAACTTGTATAATATAACTCCAAAAATCAAAATTTTAATGTGAAATCCTTATGATAGCATCAAAATCTTAGATAAACTTAATCTTAGGCAGAATAAAGCTTTTATATATATTTTTTTGTAAAAATAAAAAGAAACTTTCAGTTAAAAACATGTGTATATTACCATGACATGTTTTATTTCAGGCCTACTAATATTACTCTTGGTGTTGGGCAAAATCGAATCAGCTTTATTGTTGTAGACATTAGCTTAACAGAACCTCGAATTATAAATAGTTACAACCTGAAAATAAACCGATATCCAGTGACACATGGACAAAAACAGTTTAATCCTCAGAATTATCACCATATTTGCAGTTTGAAACAGGTAAAATGAAATTCTTTTTCTTTATTATTTATCTTTTAAAACATATTATTTTTTGAAGCTATTTTAAAAAGCTATAAAATAATAGCCAGCTATAAAATAGCCAGTTAGCTATAAAAAATCTAGTTAACTATAAAAAAAAATTATCACGCATATTTTTTTATTCAATCTGGTTCAATGCTACCCCCTCCCCCCCAAGGAGTTTAATATTGTTTATCTAGCTCATTTCATTATTTCTTTGAAAAAATCGTTATATACGGGTATGTATAAATACTAGATTTGATTACGTAAGTTTTGAAATTCAGTATATTTTTAAAGTACTACTATGTTTAATGTCATCTACTTTGTGTTAAGTTTCTCATTAGATTTTGAGTTTTAATCAACATTCATTAATTTCCTGGTAAAATTAAATAATAAATCAATCGAACTTTTACATTATCATAAGTTTGTACACCTAAAATGAAGTGTTATAATTAACATTGTATAAAATTTCGGAATATCATTTACAGCATTTTATTTTAAGAACAATCATAAACACTAAGTTAAGGTAGGCGAATACCCAAAATTCCCCCAAATTCTAAAATTTTTACTATTACTTTAATCTTTTCCAAATTTGGTATAGTGATTTCAAATATAATGAATAATACTATTTAGGCATTTTTTTAAATTTAAATATAATTTATTTATTTTAAACGGTGTTTGTCTACTAAAAAAAGAGGTTTACGCTAACAAGTCTACTACATTGAATTTTCAACATATAAACATTAATTATGTGTTAAATTCTTCGTTTTGAACTGATGCATGCAATGGCCCTCTAGAGTTACATACAAATTACAAGAAAAAAGTTATTAAGAAAATTTTTGTAAATTAACCACAAAAAAGGATTTTTTTTCGATTAACTTACACTTGGACATTAAAAAAAAAAAACTTGTATACTTACACCAGATGTTAGAGGTTCATGGCACAGATATATATTGAAATAGCATCTGTAAAAAATTTCAGGTAAATTAATGTAAAACTTTTTATACTAGAACTGTTGGCGTAAACCCCCTTTTTTAGGTGAAAAACACCGGTTAAAATAAATCAATTATATTTAAATAAAAAAAAATTGCGTAAAACGCATTGTTCATAATATTTGAAATCACTATGCCAAATTTGGAAAAGGTTAAAGTATTAGTAAAAATTTTAGAATTTTGGGTATTCGCCTACCTTATAACTAAAAAAAAAATAGTTTTCAAAAATTCACTACCTCTATACACGAAGAGGCTTTAATAATAACTCAAGTGATGAGTAGTACGAAATTCACAGTTTTTACTAAAACAATTAAGTCAACCGTTTCAAATTTATAAATCTTCGTTTTTAGGTTGTAATTAACTATAACTTTTTTCACAATTTAAACGATTCATCATATACACTCCAAAGTTCATAAGAACTTATTTAATATGAAAGAATTCATTAATCGTTTTTGTTATTGGTTATTTTATGGAACATATAACATGGATCAATGAAATTATCTACAAATAAAGCATTAGCATATCGTTTTAAAGAGTTAATACCCAATAAATATATACTCGAATTTCACAAATATCCGAAATTTTAAATAAATTTGGAATTGCATTTAAAGATATATAGAACAGTTTAAATACAGTTTCATGAATTCCTAAGTTTGTTTTCGAGAAATGGGGCTAATCCCTGCGTATAGTGAATCTTTTCAAATGATTGATGATATTTATTTTTTGTTTTTGTTATTTAAAGATAAGGTTTTATTCTAAAATTGTTCTGACTCAAATTTTATGAATTTTAGAAATCCTAAATCAATACGGAATGGTATTTCAATATGTTTGGAACAGTTTAAATGTAGTTTTATAAATTTTTAATTTTTTTAGAGAAATGGAACTAATCTCTACATATAGTAAATAATAGTAAACAATTATAAATCATTGTTGATAATTGTTTTTTGATTTGTTATTCAAAGATTATATTTATTTCTAAAATTGTTCAGACGTTTAACCTTTTAAGTTCCAGTGATGTCATTTGGCATCGTTATGATTATTTTATTTTGTGATTATCGAAACAATGATTGATCACAATTAAAAAAAAATAATATGGCGGGCATCTATGGGGATTAGTAAAAAATATTTTCTAATGGAAAAAAGTTTTGAAGAATCTAATGATGTGCTTTTTTATATCATAAATGGCTATAGACGATGAAAAAAAATCTAAAATGATGATGCAAAATTGTCATTGTGTTAAATCGAGTATATTTTCTTAGTATTTCACTGCAAGCGATTATGCATAATATAATCAATATATTAAAAAAATATTGTAAATGTAGAGTAATATGAAAATAATTTAATCCGGTAAATGCACCAGTTAAAAAAATTGGTGCAGTACGAATTATTAATTATTCACACAACTTCAAAAAAATTACATGTAATATTTTTTTAATATAGGAATGTGACATGAAGCTGTTTCACAAGGAAGATTGTGGTGTTCAAAAAGATCTTTTTTATTCTATGACATGGCCAAATTATTTAACAAAAAACCTTCAGAAACCTTTATGTAAAGCTGGAAACGCTCAAGGTACTTTTATAAAGCATTGTCTAAACAATAAAAAACTATTTTCTTTACACCGAAAGAAATTTTGTTATACGAGAAATAGGAAAAATTAGATTTTTTGTAGATTATCCTAGCCTCTTTTTATTTTTAGTGTTTTCCCTATTGGTAAACAATGAAAGCACAATAATATGATTAGTAAAACGGCATAAACGTATTTGAAAGAATTTTTTTAAAAATTTATATAACATAATTATATAAATAAATTCTTATTTTTAAGACACTCTTTTTTTTTAATTGTATACATTCAAAATGAAGATTATAGTAAAAAAAACTTATATTTTAAAATAAAAATCTGCTATGAGCATTTTAAAAATACACTGCTCACAAAAATTAGGCTAGCATTTTCCGTAATTTTGTTAAAACTTTCAGTTCGAACTATTTATTTTTGATTTTAAAAATCTAAAATTTGTTAAATAGATTCATTATGCATCTAGAATAAAATGTTTAAAAACAGGGAGAAAATCATATTTTTTAAAACTAAAATTTAAGGGGAAAAAATGGAATAATAACTTTTGAATAAATTATAACAATAATTTTTTTAAAAGTTTTATTTGTTAAAAAAGTTTAAAACAATTTTTAAAAATCTAAGAATACAAGCGTCAAGAATTTATTATCAATTCATTTCTTCAAATTTTTTAGGAGTAAATTTTATTTTACCATGTTTTTTATATTTTCATTTAATTAAAGCAAAGATTATTTAATTCTTCAAAACATGATTCTTCTATCTAACGATAAATAAGTTCGAACCCAACTTAGTGAGGAAAAAAACGCAAGCTGATGATTCCAAATGGAATCATTGGGGGTGAAAAGGTTTATACCATTAATTTCTCTAATTCTTATAAGCAGTTTATTTAGAACAAACATAAGGAAGTAGTTTTGAAATTAATCATTACGATTTCTAATTTTGCAAAATCTTCATTTAATAATTTTTTTCATCATTTTTCTTAAATATAATAATTTTCTTCTTATTAAATTTATGTTAATTAAGCAATCGTTTATGGTTTGAAAGAGCCGCGCATGCGCAATTTTCAGAAACAGAAATGGTGTCTCAATTCACAAAAAAAAAATTCAGGCAGCAAAACTGACGACAAATTGTCCGTTAATTAAAGGAAGCATATTTGAGGTGTGCGGTTATTATTATTCTTTTTTTTTCACAAAATATAGTTGTATACTCTTACATACATAAATAAAATTCATACTTTTACTATATTTTGAACTGTCACATAGCCTTACATGTGCCTTTAGGTTTAAGAGGGACTGCCAGTCCCATAGATCTAATGCATTAACTTTGAAATCACAACTTTTGCAAAAGAATTGCTTTGCCATGCTATCCCATTTTCACCAGGTATGGGAATAATCATAACATCATTTTAAAACAAAATTGAAAAGAAAATATTACCCGGTTATTTAATTATTAATTGATAAATTTTTAAAATAGTGTCGCCATCTGTTGTATATTTTTGGAATTTTAAAACCTCAAAAATATGTAATTAAATAACTGGATAACGCTTCGTTTCAAATTTGTATCATTTCTATGTTATGTTGATTCCCATACCTGTGGAATAAGGGCTAACATGACAAAGCAATACTTCTTCGTAGGTTGTGATTTCAAAACTAATGCATTAGATCTATTGGGCTGACAATCTCTCTTAAATATAAAGTTTTTGTTTTAAAGGTCGGTGGGTTCTACCGTGTACAAATTGCTCAAATTCTAGAACATGTTATTGGAAAGAAGCCGCTTGGCATCCGTATAATTGTCGATATCAGAATATGAAGACCGAAGATCTACGAAAGTGCTTCAACAATAGAAAGGTAATGTTTAGAAGTTAGGGAAAATTAATTACCAATTAGTTTAGTGTATATCTAGCCCATCATTAGTTCAAACAAACCAATTTCTTAGGTTTTATTGGTTGCATTTACTTTGGACTTGAGCTGCACGAGGGTAAATTAGCGAAGAGCCTAGAAATTGCAAACTGCTGTAAAGTGCCGAAATTTTTCAGAGTAGCAAGTATGTTAAGAAAAGTTTTAAAACAAATAGTTCAATTTATGTTAAGATTTTCTTTAAAAGTCCAATAATTCCACTGTGTGTTTCTTTCGTTACACTAGAAAACGTTATAACTCTACCTTAGAAATGTATATTGTAAGTGAAATACAATCGAGATGAACATATAAATATTACGACGAAAATGGTGTCAATTTACGGAAATATTTGGGCAGCAAAATTTTCGATAAAATTTTCGTTATCGAAGGAAGCATTTGAAGAGTACACGGGAAGAACCGATTGATTTTGTAGAGAAGTTTCCTTAGCAGGCCACTTTGGCGATGATAGCGAGTGATCGCCTAAACTTGTGTAAGGAAACCAGTTCCTACCACAGAGATCATAGTTAATGTAATAGAGTGGCAGATCACATGACCTCCAATGCTGACGACGGGACGCGCAAGGAGCTCCCAGAAGAGTCCCAATGAAGCCAGTGTTGTAGGTCACGGGACTTCCACTCTAATACTTTAACTACTATCTCTGTGGTTCCTAGCTACCAAGATTCAGGCGATTGACGATCCCGATGCTTGGGCCAAGCGAAGAAGAAAGAGAGAAACAGGTTATCTGTATGTCCGTAAAGCAGACAATTGCGGGCGTCCGCCTAATAAATCAATCGGTTCTTCCCGTGTACTATTCATTTTTGAGGGTGCAGTTATTAACTTTTTTTTTCGAAATATAGTTAAGGTACACCATTCATAAATAAAATTCATTCATCTTCTCAATCTTGACGTGTCAAAATTTGTTAGTCTTCCGGTTAGGTGTCGGTTCGTCACTTAAATGTGGCTCTAAAATACGGCGACCGTCGCCAATAGCACTTGTGTAGCTCCAGTGCAACGATAATTCACACTAAACTAGTCTTCCGGAGACTTCAAGGAGCTAATTTAAAACATCACCGAAAGTATCTGACAGGAAATTTTATTTAAACTATCATTCCCATATCTTGGAATATTAAATACTTATAACTTTAAAAAAAAATCTTTAACAACATGCATTAATTTTTGAAATTTTTTATTCTAAAGATAAAATGTATTGACTTCCTATTTCATAAAAAGGTTAAATACGTTGGATGTGCAATGAGTTTTGTAGAGAAATTTCCTAAAACTGAATAAAATATCTGCTTGGTTCACGTTCAAGAATCTTGATATTTCCCAGATGCAAGATAATTGATGTAAGGTAGGAAATGCCCCTATTCTAAGCAAATAAAACTTATCAATCTCGGGAAAACTTAATTTTTTGCCATAATGGATAAAGTACACTGCTCAAAATAATTAGGGGAGCCATTTTTAAAACCCTTTCACCCCAAATGATTCCAATTTGAATCATCAGCTTGCATCTTTTTTACTAAGTTAAGCTCGCACTTATTTATCATTGCATGGAAGAATCATGTATTTTGAAGAATTAAATAATGTTTTTTTAATTAAATGAAAATATGAAAAAACATTGTAAAATAAAATTCACTTAATTTTTTAATGAAATAAATAGACCCTAAATTCTTCACGCTTGCATTCTTAGATGTTTAAAACTTGATTTCAACTTTTTATTTAACAAATAAAGTTTAATTTTTTATAATTTATTCAAAAAATATGATTCCAATTTTTACCCCTTAAATTTTAGTTAAAAAAAGTAAGATTTTCAAATGATTTTTACTATTTCATTCTGGATGCATATTGAATCTATTCACAAATTTTAGATATTTATAATTAAAAAAAATGTCGGAACTGAAAGGATTAACAAATGTATGCAAAGTGCTCCCCTAATTGTTTTGTGCAGAATATGTTTCTATGTAATTTTAGAAGCTTACATAAAACTATTAATCGCACAATTTGTAAACTCTAGTGTAAAGTAACTCTGAAAATATAAAATTAAAAAAATATATACTAAACAAATAAAAAAATCATTTCAAAGCTTATAAAATATAATAAGTAGAAAAACATATACAGAGAAATTAAATAAATGTAAAATACATTTCTAAAATATTAAATTTGCAAATGCACCAAAAAACTATCTTCATAATCTTTTCCCCTATCATTTTTTTTCTCGGTAGTCCCGTAAAAGCACGGCAATGTTGTTTCACCGTGTTAGGACATTCAATGCAAGGAAACACCATACAGGGGTAAAATTCAAACTCTGTAAACGAAACGTTCCATTATATTTTATTGTTTCATTAAAATATCTTTAAAAGCAATTTCGGTTAGAGTGGTGTGGTATAATTTAGTAAAGTATTATTTAGTGTTGTTGTTGTTATTATTAATTATTATTATTTATTATTTATCATTATTATTTATTATTTATCATTATTATTTATTATTTATCATTATTATTTATTATTTATCATTATTATTTATTATTTTTATTATTATATTACTATAATTGCTAGTATTTTTATTATTACTTATTATTATTACATGGGTTGATTTAAAAATTGGCAATAATAACTTATTGATATAATTACAAGTTGCTATTTGCATACAATTCGTTATCTGTATTTATATAATTGTACTTAACAAACCACTGAATTTGTGAACTAAATAGAATATTTCATTGAAGCAACTACCTTTTACTAATGCAATTACTTTAAAATATTCACTTTCATTCAAATGCATATATTTATAATTCAAATTGATTCTTTCCCTATTTCGTGCAACAGTGACAATTTCCAATTTCGCGTTTACTGCTCAAGAATAACACTGCCACAATCCAAAATCAATGGAAGCTAAAATATTCATTGTCTTTTCCCGAGGCTCTGAAGTAAAGGATAAGGCACTTTGTGTATGAACTTTATTATTAAAACTGTTGCCGTCCCTTTGCCTTATGATTATCAAGCATTAAGAAAAATTATTCATAATGCTAAGCAATTCAAACATTTAACCCTTTCAGTCCCAGTGATGCCACAATAAGGCTGACATTTATTGTAATTAATAAAAATATTTTCTAATAAAAAAAAAGTTTGAAGAATCAAATGATGTACTTTTTGATATCATAAATGACTATAGACGATCAGAAAAAAAATTCTAAAATGATGATGACAAATTGTCATTGGGACTGAAAGGGTTAAAGGTATTTATTTTTAGTCTGAACTAAAAAATATGAAACTCTTTTAAAAATATAAAAAAAATTTGAAATAAAAAAAAACTATAATAAAAAAAAACATGAGTCAGGGGAAATTTATTTATAGGGAAAACTGCATAATGTGTTATAGAAGTTGGTAAGGAGCTCTAAGATCTATATTTTTTGCTACACGAGGGTAAATAATACCAAGACCTATTTAGGCAGCGATGAATATTCATACCAGACACGGGATACGAACCCACAAGTTTGGATAGTAATTATTTGAAAGTGAATACCAGTGAAACCTAACTTTTACGCAAGACATGCTCATTTACAATAATTGCCAATGGACATTTTGTAAAGGTAAAACTTTCAATACGTTCCCTCCCTATATCAACTAATTTCGGAAATAAAAAAAACCTATCACTAATTCAATTAGATATTTTGTTTGTCCTTAAAATTTACAGTTTTTACCACATTCTTCTCTTTTTACTGGTCAAAAACCAGTAAAATGCATTAAATTTTAAGGAAAATATTTTTGTTATTGGTATCCCATTTAATTTTCGCAGGAAAAGTGTTTTTACTTAAATTTAAAAAGCAGTTATATAACATTCCTTGAAAAAAAAAACAATACACCATTAGAATATCATTATTTTCAGAATGTTAGATTAATTTAAAATAAATCTTAATATAGTTTTATAAACGTTTTTTTTTTCATGTGCCCTGAAATTATTTTCAGCTATTGTTCATTGGAGACTCGACCAATCGAGGAATGATGCATTACTTGATCGAGCGGCTGAATGGTAGCTTGAACGAATGGGATAAAACTCACGACATCCGCCTTTACGACAACGTAAATAACGGTAAAACAAAGATCAGTTTCGCCTATTATCCACAGTTCTGGATTCCAACAAACGAAAGGCCTCTTTTTGACAAGGCCCTTTATCAACTTATTCAAAGGTACGTGTTTAACCCTGTAATGCATGAATTTTTATTTTCATCCCAAAAAAATATATATGTATCTTTAATACTCACACATTATGGGAAAAATACTAAAAAAATTTAACTGTATTAGAATTTAAATAATTTCAATTTTTAAAAAAATTCTATATGACAAAAACCAACTGCAAAATTCCAATTTTGATAATAATGAATAGAAAACTACTAAAATATTTCAAAATAACCCTTTTTAACTATGATTAATTTTTCAAAACAATTTATTAGTATTTAGTACTAATAATATTATTCTGTGAATACTGCAAAAAACGTAATTTCACAAAAGTTAATAACCTCACTCTTTAATTTTGAATACACTTCTACTACTGTCATCTATGAGGATTATTAGTAACTAAAACTTTAAAATGAAATGTAATAGATGAAAAAACACAAATTTGTCTTGGAGGAGCTCTAATTTGATAGTATAAAGTGGATTATGTTAATTGTTACCAAACGGTAACAGTATGCATTAGAGGGTTAAGATGTATTTTCCCGTTAACAGATACAATTTGAATCTTTATTAAATTTTATTTGAAATTAGATAGTGTAGTCGCCTTGACGAGTTTGGCAAAGTTACAAAATTGTGATTATTATTAAACTAGGGGGCTCCGCCCCCTGCTCGCTATCGCTCGCCAACCCCCGGAATTGCTGCGCAATTCCATTGACCGCTTCGCGGCCGGTAGGGAACTTCGCTCTTGCTCACTTCCGCTCGCCAACCACCTAGAATTGCTACGTAATTTTTCCTTGTTTGCTCCGCAAACAAACATTCAAGACTCATAGTGGGTACTGCAAAAAGAAGGAATGCTCATCTATACAATCTGCATTGAATAAAACATGCTTCCTGTTCATTAAACATAAATTATTCAACACCAGTGAAAAACGATTTGATTGGTCGATGCGATGACGTCAAGCTCTTAAGCTTATTTAGTTACCACCTTTGGCTCAGTGCGTTTAATCTTCACAAAAAACATTTAAGAACTGAACTGGTGATTCATTCACTGTTTACTAATTCCATATTTTTCATTTCATACTGCAAAAGTAATTCGAACAACCGGGAAGATATTTTAGTTAAAAGGTCCCGACCAACGGGGAGAGTGCGCCAGACGAAAAAGGGGAGATGCATCGGCTTCGGCTGTTTTTACCATAGAGTTAGGAAGGAGGAGCAGATGGGTCAATCCAGAGGAATTAAATAGAAAGGACTGCACATTGGCAAACCTAAAGTGCCCTCATCATCTAACGTACACAGTCACATGACTGTGTCGCGTTTGGCCCGCATGTATGGCGAGTTTAGAGTTTGGCGAATTTTTCCACAACGTCCTGAACACATGAGGCCGACAATCTAATGGTATGATAACGAAGCTTCGAAAGGAACAAAGATGAATCGTTAGTTTTTTTAAGATCTTCTTAATAGATATCACTGATATGTATTAAGACGTACAAAAACAAAGGAATAATCTGATACCGTATCAGATTATTCCTTTGCTTTTGTACGTCGATTGAAAATTACTCGAACAATTCAATTACGTGGACTCTGCATTAAAAATTAATTTAAAAGAACATTAAGTAGGTTTTTGTAGAGTGTTGCTGTAATATAATGACATGATGTTGATGATTGGCATGGTCATCAATGTTGATGATTGACATGGTGAATATTTTCAGCCGTAATAACTTTCGTTCTAATGATCCGATATAAAAAAATCCAAATAGGTCTTTTTGAAATATTGCTTTTTCCTTTGCTTCACCTGGAATATACCCAGCTTTCTAAAACGCGTCGATATATTTCAAATTCATCAAATGTTCGACTTTTTAACAATTTCAGTCCCAAAAATTTACTACACTACAGAAACATCTGATATTCACAAAATAAGCTTATTTTAGGACAAAAATAAGAGTTCCATAAGAAAAAAAAATTACTTTAATTTTTTATATGGTTTTTGAAATAATGGCAAATTTTTGTAACTGTGAAAAACAACAAAATAAATATATATTACCTAAAAAACACTTCGAGTTATATAATTTAAGGTATCTGACCATATTATTAAAAAATAAAATTAGTAATTATTTTTACCGAAATAGTTTAAATTGTGTTTTAAATATGTGGAACTGAAGTAAACTTTCAAAAATTAGGTGAAACGCTTGTTAGCTATTTTCTATATAAAAAAAAATAGTAGTTCTGACTTCTATTGAGATTAATGTAAAATATTGTCTAATAGAACAAAGTGTGAAGAATCGAATGATGTGTGTTTGGATGTCATAACGGATCATAAACATTTGGAAAAAAAATATTGAAAGTGATGATTCCAAATGGCATCACTGGAACTGAAAGGGTTAAATATAAATAACTCAAAAACTACGATTGCAAAAAAAGTTTTTTTACCAAATTGTACCAAAAATATTCTACTTCTAAGCTGTTAATTTCCAGACCACTAATTTAATTGACTTGGTCCAAAATATTAATTATAATTAGAATTCTAACAACGTTGACTTAATCATGAATATGATTCTTCAGTATAAAAGAGCTTTTAGAATAAATTCCCTCGATAGAAAGTATAGTTTATAAAGAACACAATTACTAAAAGTATGCAGAACTAAGTAATTTTACTTGTGAAGGTGTGACAAATCCTTTTTTTTTTACCTCTCTTTACAATTAGGAATTGCACAAGCATTTGGCATATTGCAAAAACCGTTGATGAATTAAGAGTATAACATTCACGATTGTTTACATGCTCAGAGATTAAAGGAATGCAATTAAATATTTATTATAAAAGCCAGAAAAAAAATAAGAAATATGCGCAAAAAAAAATCGTCTGCAAAAACATTAAAAAAACACCAAGCAACTGCGATGGTAGAAACCCACGTGACTTGGAAATAGATGCAAGTCACTACTTCGTCTGGCCAGCTGATATTCAGGTCTGGCGACAATTTGGAATAGTTCGTAACGCAACGGTAGCGTTAAGTTGCCATATGTAGCAACCTTTCGCCTTTTGGCGATTTGTGATGTTTAGGACATAATGCTAATTTGCAAAGGGTGGCAGTTTTTGAGAAAAAAAGAGTTTCTGTCGGGTTTTTCCCCCCCAAAAAAACGGTTTCCGGTTCAAACCGGCTTCATAATTTTTTTTCCTGTCAAAACCGGGGCCAAAATACCGGTTTAAAAAAAAAACGGTTTCAGTTTTCCATCCCTAAGCTGCTTTACTATTGAAGCGTAGTCCATTCTATTTAATGTCTTTGGGTCTATCAATTCAAATTTATTGAAGCAAGGTTGCCAGGTTTTTCGAGCTAATGCTCATAACAAACCGGCACTGAGGTAGCCCAAGATGCACCGCTTTAGCAGTTTTTTCAGCTACCGCGCATAACAATGTAGCCGAAACTATGGAAACTGCCCCTGAGTATCCCAAGATGCACCGCTCTAGCCTGCTTCCCTTCTGCGTTACTGAACACATACATGTAGACCATTCTATTATCTTTCCTAACTCTATGGTTTTTACGATCAGTGGCCGGAATCTCAAGTCAATAGTTGAAAAATAAGCTAGTTTCCGTGGGACTGCTCCAGGGCATCACGTAGCTCTAGCTCTCAGAAACTTTCTCTACCAAAGCCACGGAACGCAACCTGAAGCAGCCCTGGCACAAAACAAGCACACCGGCCACACTTACTTTCCGCGTTTCTGACGTTTCTGATTGGCTGAAGCCGCGTAAGTCACGTGGCTTTCAAGCGTACGACAATTACAATTTTATATTATATAGAGACAGCTGCATATTTTGTGTTTATATACTGTCAAAGGGGTGATTATTAATATTATTGGTAATACCGAAAAAGACGAAGTTTTTAAGGGATTACTGATTATAATTTATTTACTATCAATATATGATCTGAAATAAATATAATGTTTATTACTCTTATATGGTATAGTTAAAATTTATCTTTTAGTTTTTGAATAGGTTTCAAGTTTTAAGGCATTAACCATTGTTTTTCAGGTCACGACCTTTGGAAAACAATAGTAACACTATCCTTATAGTAGGAGGGGTCCATTGGCTTGCTACTCAGCATTTATACATGTTATTACGAGCTGTTCGTGTGTAAGATGTGCTTTTATAAAATTATTTGTATGCCAAAACCCTTCATATTCTTCCACATAAATTAAAACAAGCTATAAAAAATTATACTATAAAAATAATTTATTTAAAAAAGCTTAATGCGGAATCCTAGACATTATTTTTAAATTCTAAATTTTTTACCCCCCCAAATCGACTCCAAATGACATTAGAGATTTTTTATATCGTCTAAAAATTTGTGAACAAGTATTGTTAATAAATGTATTTAATTAATAATTACAGTGCTTAAATCAAAATTTATAAAATCAGTCATAACAACTAAATAGTATGCTTTCAGTTAAGCCAATTTGAAATAATTTGACTGATATTTATCCCGTAAGAGGTTATTTCATGTTATTATTTATTTTTAATTATGTTTTTGTTAATTAGAGAACATCTGCATGGAATTAAACTGGTTATGAAAACTCTAGGAGCTGGATTTCACCAACCCGTAGAAAGTGTTCATTCTCTGTCGATGGTAAGTTAGGAATAGTGAGTTAGAGTAATGTAATTAGAAATATATTGCTTTAATTTATTTATTACAAGGCAATAACAATACTTAAATTGTGGGCTCAATTTGATAGTAATACCCGAGATATCTTTTGATATTCTCTCTCTCTGCCACGTTTATATTAGTTCAAAACTTATACAGATAGTTTTAGTGGAAAAAGCAATTTCTCCTGACATAGATAAATCAAAGTCCTACGGTGGACAAGTTAATGAGAATGTGTATGTTAGAATGAAAAGGGGGCATCCATTAATTACGTGATGCGATTTTGGCAATTTTTGTATCCCCCCGGGGAGACTTCGTGGTATTTGGCTCAATGCACCCCCTCTTCTCCTTTTTGGTGAATTTTTAGTAGTTTTTTTTTAAAGCTCTAACATTTTGAAATATAGTTCAGAAAGCCACGATAAAAAGATTTAAGTTAATTGAACTCTATTTTCAAGCAATTGAAAGTTGGTTTTTTTCGTTGAAAAAATTACGTGATGTTTGACGGGACCCGGCCTCCCCCCTTGTGAGATTTGGTGATATTCGTGTCAACCCCCTCCCTCCACCTAAGTGCGTCGCGTAATTTATGGACGCCCCCTAAGGAAAAGATTGTAGAAATCATATCGAAATTAACGATCCCTTGTGATCAATAAACTCCACCTGACAAAATGCCTGAACCAAATTATTCCAATAACCAGTGAATATATTAGTGGTTGAGGTAGCAGGTGTTTATTGTGTCTTTTCTCCCATACCCTAACAAGACTTACTAAGAAAAAGAGGGTTTTGCTTAGTCAATGCTTTTGAGGAATGGAGAATTTGTGATATTTGTGTATTTTTTAAGGATGTTGGAAAGCACTGAGTTTTTTCAAATAAAAATGTAATTTTTTTCAGCATTTATATTTTTATATAAAATGCATTACTTGTTCGTTAGTGGTTTAAAAAAATAAAGTTTAAACTATTAAAATAGGTTCACAAACAGTGCAAGTATAATAAGATTATTTATTACTATGTCCCCCCCCGCCATATATACTTACCAGCTTATAAAATACACTGTTAAAAACAGTTAGGGCAGCACTTTGAGTACTTTTGACAACCCTTTCAGTTCTACTTTATATTTTTAATTTAAAAATCTAAAATTTGTGAAATACAATCATTGTGCATTCAAAAGATATATTAAAAATCATTTGAAAAAAAATCATAATTTTTTAACTACAATTTAAGGCGAAAAAATTTGGAATCATAACTTTTGAATAAATTATAACACCCAATTTTTCAAAACTTTATTTGTTAAAAAAAGTTAATATCAATTTATAAACATCCAAGAATGCAAGCGTGAAGAATTTAGGGTCGATTTATTTTTAAAAAAAATTTGGGAGCGAATTTTATTTTACTATGTTTCACATTCTCATTTAACTAAAACAAACATTTAATTCTTTAAAAGACATGATTCTTCCATCTGACGATAAATAATAGCAAGCTCAACTTATTTAAAAAAAATGCAAGCTGATGATTCCAAATGGAATCATCGGGGGTGGAAGGATTATTTAAACGATGCATTCTCCTAATTTTTTTGGCAGTGTAGTAGTAAAACTTTCAAAAACTCTTAAACGTTATCAACGTAAATATAGATGAAATACGAAAGATTTCTCAAGTTGTATTTCACCTCGTAAACTGGTTAAGGCGTTGTTCATTAGCATGATAAAGGTAATTAAAGTGGTATATATTACCTCAAATTTAACGATATCGCTTTTGTGTTTAGGTGGAGCAATATAAACTTATTCTACATAATCAAGGTTTATCCGAATTCGCTCAGCATCACAATTTTGAAGTGATTGACACTTTTAACATGACATCAGCACGATTTAAGGACTTCATGCAAGGCAAATGTGCGTGTCACTTTCATAGGGTAAGTAAATTCTTAAGAGTATTTTCTAACTAATTCAATAAAGCTTATTTAAAGAGTTTGGATAATATAAGAGCGGTTTTTATGAACACCACGAGGTTGGGTTAGGTTAGGTTAAGTTTGAATTATCGTCGCACTAGAGCTACACGAGGGCTATTGGCGACGGGCGTCGTATTTTGGAACCACAGTCAAGTGACGAGCCGACACCTGAATAGGCACCCAACGCAACCTTAAGGGCGACATCATACGCAACGTTAGGACTTTGAAAGATCTTGCACACCATTACACGGGGTATTATTCGTAGGATATTTTTGGCTGCACGGGCCGTTTATAGGTCGGCAGTTATTTTGGCGATGCTCGGACCCGAACCTGGTACCTTTCGCGTGCTAGGCGAGTGCCTAACCGACTGGGCTCCCCAGCCCCCGAACACCACGAGGAGTTTGTTGAATTTTTTTCTCTAGAAAATTAGTAAAATGAACTCGCATTCTAAAAAGAAATGCTTCCCTATTTAATCGCTTCAAGCTTTTTCTTCTGAAAATATAACGTATGCAAGATCCAATAAAAAAAATTAAAGTAGTTTTTTTAGTCAAGTTGTAATAGGCTATAGCAATATTTTAACCCTTTAAAGACCATGAGTCAAATGTGAGCATAACTACAAAAAGTAGGCCAAGACAGGTTTATGCGAACTTATTTCAATGAATTTTGAAATTTTTATGCTTTAAGGAAATTTTAAACAATGTGGCAAGCAATTGATAGAGTAAAAATGTATGCATTTAGTTACTGTATTTGTTTTTTAACGGTAAAAAAAAACTCTTTAGGGACCTGTTGCATAAACTTGGATGAGTCTGTCGTGTGAATATGCTTACACACCAAGTTGGGCACGTTTATTCGTATTACAAGTGATATCACGGAATAAGTGGTATATATATAAATATTTAATCAAATAGAAATATTTCGTTTATAACTTAAACACTGTTCAAGAATAAAAAATAATTAGGAGAATTAAAGATCATTTTATTGGCTAAATAGTAAACAAAAGGCCTATTGCTAATCATAAATATAAACTATTTAGTCATCTTCATCATCACTGTTAAGACTTAATTTCACTTGCGAAATGCCCGGCAGACAAGGACACGGGCAAATGGAAACACCTTTGTTTCCCACATTTTTTTATTATTTTATTTCGAATTTTTAATTTTAATTTTTTGTGTTCACAAAAGGCGGTAAACAGCAAAGGTTTTTGGTTGTCCATAAGGATTACCGAGTGAAACTGAATATAAAAATAAGCTAAGTTGCTGCTACTTACGTAAACCGTCTTGGAATTCACTTTGCACTTTCCTTTTACAATTTTTCTTAATACTAACTTTTTTGTTATGAACTATGTGTTTAAGCTTTCAAAAGATATTGATAATAAATCAGCTGATTTATCAATTGCATAGAATAATTATGTAGCATGAAGATCACAGATTTCAAAGGTCTGGCAAAAAAAAGTTTTTTCAGAAGATACATTTTTTAGGGATTTTGAATTAAAAAAAAATATTAGAATGGACAAGTTACAAATAAAAAAACTCTGATAAAACTTATGTATGTATTCATAGCACTAGAAAAATGTGAATTTTTTGGGCTTACGACTCAAATTCCATTAAATTGAAAGGCATCTCAACAAATATTATAATCATTTTTTTTAAATAACAAACTTTTAAATATACTTTTAATGCAGGACCTACAAAATCTTGTTGGTATGTCATGAAGTCAGTAGCTGGGTTTTATAATAGAAATATTAGTAAATTTCGTGGGTCACAGAATAGTAGGTTCTTGGGGTATCTTTTCGATAAAACACCTAGCATTTATCTTTTCGAAAAACACCTAGCAAACTTATAATATCAGTGCCATATAAAGGAGTTGTAAAAGCTTATATAAGTGTTTGAAAAATATGGTTAAGTAATGAATGTATGTGAAAAAAATATTTTAGAGTAAAGACCATAAAATTTCTATAGTAAACTAAGATTCCATTAGATATTGCAGATTTTTAAAAATTATATGCAATGTATGTAGTTAAGCAATGTGGAAATGATCCGATTAAATTTTTTTTAAGGTTGTCGAAGTTGCCTCACAAAATAAGAACAGACTTCAGAAATCTTGGAAGAAATACCATGTTGAAGGCCCAATCAATGCGATTTATAGTGAAATATTACTTAGTCAGCTATGTAGTCATACAATTCAAAGTAGTTGATATTATAATCAGAAAAAATATATTGCATATAATTTTTTTTGACAAAATAGATTAATAGTCATTAAACTTAATAGTTACCTAGGATAGTAAAATTATCTTATTGTTGTAAAATCATAATTAATGTGATTTATAGTGAAATATTATATGTGATTTATGTTGAAATATTTTGTAAACATAATACTAAGAAATTGCCATGTGACTTCATGTTTTAATAAAATATTATTTTATCTTCAAAAATTTATTTTAGTAAAATAATGTATATAAAAATATTTCAGAAACAGGTTTTGTATATTTTAGTTTTATTACCTGCTGAAATGTTGCTGAAGTTAGAACCAAGTCCTTACTGTTCCTATACAGTAAAACATGTTAGAATTCAATTTCCTTACCCTTGGTGATTCAAAGGAAGAGCAATTTCTTTTTTATTATTAGTTTTAGGCAACAGTTAACATTTTAAGAAAATACCCTACATACAAATCAAACTATCTGAAAAATATAGCAATGCTTGGATTTTACTACTTAATAATAATTTTTCTTTCAATAACTCACTTTGATAAGTAATAATTTTTAAAAAATTTGTTTAAAGTTTAAAGTAATAATTGAGGGGTAATTTAAAACTATTCCCAACAGAAATTAAATTTTTTAAAAAATCTGAAAATTGCCTCTAACACTTGAGGAAGTAAACTATGTTATCTTAAGGTATTATGTGTATTTTGAAGTTGGAAAAATTGTCATTTTCTCTCTTTCTGATATAAATGTATTTAGTTAACTGCTATTTTTGCATCTTTTAATTTATGAAAAGGTTTCTTTATCCCAATAATACAACACAAGATTTGAACACATTTAACACTGTTGAAAGATTAGGTTTAGCTGCTTTTCATTATTTTTCATGAAAAATTCATGATAATTAAAACATGCTTTATAAGACATTTTATTGTATAAATAAGTAAAAAAAAACTGGGAAGAAAATATAGGAATTTTACAAAACATGTTGAAACCATTACAAAATACTGAAAGACACAATTACATAAAAAAATCTCAAGAATTCTAGCCCTACATACAACAATAGAAAGAATGAATAAATTTTTAAACAAAATTTAGAATATAAGAATACATTCCTTCATAATTGTAATATTTTTAGGAGAATCACGATTCCAAGTAAAATCACCAGGCATTATTTTTTTTCCACCAGTCAGATTATTTCTTTTCAAGTTTGTCAACCAAACTTGAAGCCTAAAATTAAACATTAAGGATATTAATGTGTTTTAATTTCAACAACAAAAAGGCTTTTGAAAATATCACAACATAGTCTAACCTGTTTACGTCAAATTTAAGGAAATTTATCTTATTTGAAGGAGGAGATTTCAAGATACACATGTTATAAATGGTTACAAACATTGATTATGGCAAAACATTTAGCATTTGAATGGTTTAGAAATACATAATTAAAAAAATTATAAGTGTATATTTTAAATCCTGTATTTAAAAATATTGAATTATAGATAATTAATTACAGATTTAAATTTGAATTGCATATTTGAATATGCATTTTAAAGATATTTAATGGAAATTTCAAATTTTCATAAATATAAATTATATTTGATAAGAAAAAAAACTGATTTTTGATGGTGAAATTTAATACAACTATTATTTCTTGTGTTAATCTAATCTGTACAAATGAGTAGTTTAGATTTACTTTTGTGCTATAATAACTTATAAAGTGAGCATTAATAACAGGGCTAAGAACAACAACTAATCTAAAACAAATACCTATAAAATTTTTGGATTTTTTGTTTTAAAATTTACACTTGGCGCAATTCCTCAAACTTTTAATATTCTAGCAGCAGCACTAGAAATTGCATAATTCACAGATATTGCTTCAATTGGAGTCACTATTTTTTTTAAAGGAACATATGGATTTAAACTTGGCAAATAGATAGTAGTTAGACAACAATTGCAGGGAAATATTAAACTTTTTGAAAGATAGATTTTGAGATAAACAGGTTTGATGGGAATAAGAAAACTATATTTATAAAAGTGAACTATAATTTGAAAGTTCATCTAATGATCATAATTTCTGTTATGAATTTTATGACTGTTAAGGCTTGCAAGAAAGTTATTTACTGGGAAATATTTAAAAGAAATTTAACTTACAGTAATGAACCAATAGCTGTTTGGGCGAAACATAAGTCGACTTATGAAACCCATTTCACTTATGGGGGATATGACGTGCAAATGTAGATGTTGTATGCTAGTGAAGGGAGGAACATGGAAACCATACCTTAAAAAGAAACTAAATTAGTAACACATAAAAATCAATCAGCTTTGAATACATTTACTCAGTGAATAGACCCATAGAGAGATTGGTTATTTTGAAAGATAATATAACCAAGGCAGCAGAAGTTCAATTCAATGAACCAGCTGCTTAGTTAAACTAAACAAGTAGGTGTGTAAAAGTAAATGTTACCTACAACCGCTACTACACACAATATATACACATCTTAGAAACAAATTAGCCAAGCACAGCATTTGATATGGATGTAAACTTTTAGTCACCAATAATTGCTTAGAAGATTATTAAATAAATAAATTCTAATATGAAGTTTTTTGTCCTTACGATAGGAACATATAATATTTACTTAAATACACATTTTTGCCTTAGGTGTCTTTGTCATGTTTGAAGATTTTTATTTAACAAAGGAAATTTATCTGCTTCTCTGTTAATTTTTAAAGCTCTTAAATCTTTTTATTTGTATTTATCATAACAAATTGGTTAAACAATCCCTAGTAGCAATTTTTCATCGACCGATAATCGAATACTCATCGTTCGCCGGTGAGCCGATGAGAATTCGAACATCGGATTTCAATCGAAAAGTGCCCGTTTCCTCGATAACTGATCGGTTATGTCCGCTCGATCGAGGATCCAGCGATGAGTTTTTTTCGATGAGATTCCGATCAAATGTCAATAAGAAATCGATAAGAATCCGATGAGCAGCAATCGAAATCTCATCGTCCGATGGAATTTCAAACACTTTCCGATAAAAATCCGATCAGTTTACGACGTGTTAGTACAAAATTCTTAAACTAGAGGGCGACACTAATTTTTTTTGTTGGTATCATTATTGGGAATATCGGATATCAGGGGGATCGAACCACCGATCTGAAGCCCCGCGTTGATCTTGCATCGGGGAACCGTGCTCTAACCCACTCGGCCATTGAAGCTTGCAATGGTAATGCGTGTAAATAAAGAGGTGAAAAGGATGTTTGTTAATAAAGTTGTATGTTATTGATTAAGAAATTTTAATTTTGATTTTTCATTTTGCAAGTTGCAAATTCTATTTAAATATTACTTTATTTAAGTCAACAATACTAATAGAAATATGTTAAATTTAAAAATAACTCTTGGTAACTTACGCATTTAAGTTTTTTGGTTCATAATATTTATTCAAAAATCTATTTTACTTTATGTTAAGTTTATCGAAAATTAATCATGGCAAAAAAAGTTACAAATTAATTTCGAAGTAAATAAAAGAAACAAGTTCACAGTAAAAATATTTATCTATTTGCACGTAATTAAACGGTGTGTGTAAGTGAATGAAAAAAAACTATTACCAGTTGGAACATGATATTTTTCGGATGTGAAGTTTTCGAAATAATATAACGCGATTTGTATGTACTAAAATTAAAAAAAAAGTCTAATTTTTAGGATTCTTATCGTTGCGATATCGATTCGAAATAATTTTAAGATGAAATGTACGTTGATTGAATTTTCCCCTTAGACCGATATCGTATCGATGACTTTATTCGATGGGATTTCGATCACCGATTGCCGATCTCGTCTCGAGCACTTTTGGATAACGGGTGCAATCACCGGTGAGTTCTCGCTAAACCGATGATCGATCGATGACCGATCGAGCAAATTTCGAGAAGCAATGCTACTAGGGATACTTGCAGACCCTAATTTATTTTAATGAAAATCCTTCTAATCCATCATCTCTTTTTAAGAGTTTTGATTGAAACATTCAAATGCAGAATAGAGAGTTTCAGAAATTTGGATGAATTATTAAGTCTTGCCGTGGGTGCTTGGCAAAACCATGGAACCTCATCCAACATTTCTCTGAAATTCTTAAAGAAACATATACCTCAGTGGACAGAGCATCATGTCTAATCGAGTTAAAATTCATTTCCTTAGTATCATTTGTTAAGAGAATAAATAAACAATGTAATATGTTAAACTAGGGGGCACACTCCCTGCTCGCTATCGCTTGCCGACCCCCCGCCAAGCCTAAAAACCATTTAATATAACTTGCTTAATTGTGTACTATATAAAGGTATAAAGTTTGATTCAAAACTCAAAAAATTATCAAAATACATGTTTACAACAATGTTTTTTTCAAACTTTTAAGATAATTTATTTGACTATTAGATATTATATGAAATTAAGAAGCTTGTTGAAGAAATAGAAAATAAACTAAAATTCATACAGTGTTTCTTCAATATTGGCTGATTTTTCTTTCAGAATATTTTCTCCAATTTCTACTAGCTTTTTCACTGAAATGTAAAAGAATAAACTAGATTTGTGACCAACATTCTTTTGTAGTAAGAAAAATGTATGTATGGTTTGCCATAATTATTTAGCATTGAAATATGAAGTTTTTTGTTAGAAAAAAAGTTTACAATATATTTACTAGGGAGAAACGTCACACTTTAATAAGTTAGTACAAATATAATGAAATACTTAAAATTCTTACTATTCATTAGTAGAGTACACTTTTGTGAAGTTTTAGTTTCTTTATATATTATGTAAATATAACTAGTTTACAAAAGTACATTAAATATCACTCAAAATATCAAAAGCACCATTTAACATGACTTGTAATAAGAATAAAATGACCTTTTCAACACTTCTAAATAAAAATTAATGTTTCTGAAATAATCACCAGAATACATTACACAATTTACTTTTTTTTTGTGCGCAACTTAAATTGGTAGATACAGTAGACGCCGCTTAATGTGATCACATCGGGACGAACGTGATTTGATAACAATAACCGATTGATTACAATACACGAAAAAGAAGTTTAAACTAAAAAATTATTTTTTGCATGCGTATTAAAATAAAAATTTATTTTAAGTTTGAGTTGTTGCTGTAAAACTCTATATTATTAAATAGAAATAATGCACACTAAAGAAAAAGAATTACTAGTCAGTATAATAACATATTTAATGATGATCTGCCGAAAACAATACAAAATACAAAAGGTTAATTATTAACTGAAAATAAAATCATCAATTGTCGATTGGTTAGCATTCTTTCGAAGCAATTCATTACCAATCGCACATAATCATAATAATCATGAAAATGTTCCGCGTCGGCTTTGTTTTGCACACCTAGACGTAATATTCGAAGTGTTCCCTGATATGAGTAGGCGCGTCGGAATTTTGTCCTCGATAGCACTTTTGGGTTCGTCATCGGCATCAGAATCTTGTGACGAAGCCTGATATTTGACACGTATAGCTTCGAAAACGTCCTTATCACTTTAAACAAAAAAAAGTTTTCCTTCTTGAGTTTATTGATTTCAGGAAAATAAAATTTACATATTAACTGATAACAATAAACGAATATTTGATTACAATAAGCGATGATTTTTCAATGTATTTGGATATAAGTGGACGGGACTAAGCGATTTTGATAACATAAAGCGATTGATAACATTAACCGTGATCACATTAAGCGGCGTCTACTGTATTAATTCGAACCAATTAGGTAAAACTAAAAAGTTTGCAATTTTCACAGGCATTAAACTTAATTTCAAACAAAAAGCTTACCTAGTTCAACGTCTGATGTATGTAAGCTTGATGTATTTTTAATATGCTTTTTAGGAATAATTAAATAGTGATGAGCAGTGGCAGGTTTTATGTCTTTAAATGCTAAATATGTGTCATCCTGTAAAAGAAAAATACAAGCCTTTAAATTTGGTTTTGTTGGTAGATGTGAAATTTATGTGAATTATAATTTTTAAACAATGAAAAATGCATAATAACACTTACAAAATATATAAAAATTATTATTGAACTTTTTTAATGATCAATAGCCTAGTAAAATTACACAAAAGGATTAAATGATTTAAAAATATTAAGTAACAGTTTCTTACTTCAAGGTATACAAAAATTATGTCTAACCTAATTCCAAAAAGTTCAAATACCAGTGATGGCATCCACAATGTGTTTAATATAATTTCTAATGAAAAAAGTCTGCAATTTTTAAATATTATGTATATTTATTTATGATGCACAACAGGTTAATTCAGGGACCATTAGCAAAATTCAATAAAATTGTTCTCAAATTTAAGTACTGTTTTGGTCGTTTTGAAAAAAGACATAAATGCTGTTCAGGAGACATTATGTAGTCCTCCTATTACTTTTTAGCATCGAACGTGCATCAGTTTTGCTAGTATTTCATAGCTATATACTTATAGGGTTCAACAAGGTTATACTGAATATGTTACATAATACATACTAAGGATGCAAATCTATAAACAAGCAAGTCAAGATAGAAAAAAGCATGTGCAATTGTCAACGGCCATCAGCAATTAACTATAATCCTCCTTTCTCCAATAGTCAATGTAGTTTTAGTGTGACACATTAATTCCAACCAAATTAACCCAAATATCCCCTATGCTCGCCAAACACCATGGGATTAGCAACCCTGCCTCCTTTAGATTCTCTGTTTTCAAAGTGGATTCTTCTACATTCAAAAAATATTTGAGATGCTAACAAGGGACAGGAGAACCATAATAACATAAAGGTAAAGGATAATTTATATATATTTCCAAAAAAATTTAAGACGCATAGAAAATTTTAAATTTTGTTCAGATTAACAAACAGCTCACAAACTTGAAAAATTCATAAAAAAATTAGCCTCATTTTTAAAGATCTATTTCTGCTTGAACGATTCGTTCAGTTAAATCACAACTCTTTTTGAAATGAAACTGCATAGATGAACTATAAACTAATGGGATAGATACCTAAAGTTTTTCCAAATCCAGAATAGTAAAATTACAACTGATGAGATTAAGTATACCAGTAACAGGAAGTATTGTCTATGTTATATATCAAAATATCTATGTTACTTTAATCAAAATAATACCTTTCTAACATGAATTTGGTAACAGCTAGAAATCAAGAAGTTTAAATTGGTTGGCTAGTATAACAATGTGTCTCTTTGCCAGTTTAGGTTTCCTCGCAGTTGACACATATTCCACTCTCGAAACAATTCACATCTTTTTTATGCAGTCCATATTTTGACCTATCGTCACAATATGGCAATGCATGCGTAATGAAATTCCAGTGAAATTAAAAAATTATTTTTTTAACACAGAAGTTTCAAATAGTCTAGTACTCAACTTAGCAATAAAGTTATTCAGTAAAAAGAATGTATGGCTGTTTGAGGTTCAAAATTGTTAATTGTCACTAGATGTAAGCCCATTTTTTTAATGAAATATTTCTGAATATTTTAATTGTAGGATTTCTTTTTAATTACAGTAAATTTAGTAAAACTTAATAGAAAAATCTATTTAAAAGAAACTAGTTTAAAAAAATTTAATAATTTGAGAACAGGTTTTATATTCTTGCAAGATTGGTATGGTTTGAGTGAGTTAGTTCACTAGGTTTAAAGGCGATCCAAATGACTAAGCAAATTATTGAAAATTGACAAATACAATTTTTGTATAACAAATTAAATAAGAAATGGGAGGAAAACAAAGTAGATACAAATAAAATAGATTGATTCATCTATTTCCTTGGATTGTCCAAATTTATAAGTCACAGTTTACACATAATAATAACAAGTTAAACAGCAGAATTTATTTTAAGAAAAGTAGTTTCACTTTTTGAAAGGAAATATGAAAAAAGACAGAAATAAGATACTGCGCCTAGAAAAACAGCAATTCTTACTTTATAAATAATTTCAGTTGAAGTATCTTCAATGTTGCAAAACAAACATTTTTCATCCTTAGTAGTCATTTTGAATTCCTATTTAAGATGTATAAATTAACTGACATGAATACAGTTATATTTCACAAAATAGCTTCAAGATTAATTTAAAGGTATTTTATATAATTTTCAAAATATCCTTAACTCCCACATTGAGTAAAACAGGCTTTTAACTCAATGCACAATAACAAATTTCTTAAAAATCTTAATAGTAAAATAATGTGTTAAAAACAATATTTATGAACCAAATATATCACTGTTTATTTATAGATCTTTTGATCATTAAAGTCAATAACTTAGATAAATCTTTTAATATTCATGTATGTAAAATGCAATTGATGGTGAGATAATTATTAATGTAAGAACTATACTTACAAAATCTTTTCTTGGAGGTGGTTGATCGCCCAAGCGACACAAACGGGCGTTTGAGGCGCCGAATTGAAGTGGGTGCCAAATTTTGATGCTTGGTGTAAATAACTATTAAATTTTAATATTACACAGTTAAAACATGGAAACAAAAAGACATGTAAAAATAAGTGCAAGTAAAAGTTCTAGCTTTAAAAGCATATTTAGCTCCTTATACTTAAGGCAATTAGATATAAATATATTTTAATTTGAATTTTAATTATATATCCACAATACTTATAAAAAATAAAGAAATATTTGGTTTATCGAGTAACAATGTGACTTGTTTGCCCAAAAAACAATTTTTAATAAGAAATTGAAAGTCATATTGCTGTGTTTTAAATGATCATTATAAGCAGCAATCTAGAAGTTAGCTAATAATACTGGCATGAAAAAAAAAAGAAATTTTGGCATGTTTACTTTACTTGAAATCAATTAACTCTCTTTGCTCTAAATTTTCTTTTATAAAAATGATTTGTTAAATTTATCAATTTTTTAAATTTTAATGATGACCTACACAGCAAGTGCCTGTGTTAATAATTTCCCCCTTTTAATACTTTCATTTTAAGCTACCAATTGAAAGACAAATTAATGCCATCAGTTAATAAGACTCGTTTAAATTTATTGAAACATTTAACAATATATTAATGATTTATTTTGCATTTAATCTGAATGAAGGCAAATCTGGAACTAGATACTCTTCGGATATATATTGCATATTAATAAAAGCCTACTAAGTTTTTTGTAATTTTATGCAATTATTTTTTTGCCTTCATTGCTTTTGTTTCATGACTTTTATTTGCATCTAAAAAAGTACATAGAATAATGCTGTGCATAATGTCACCCTTAAGGTTTCGTTGGGTGCCCTTCTCAGGTGTCAACCTCCTCAATTTGACTAAGAATTTAAATTTTAATGCATGTAATAGAGCTGCAAGACAAAAAAAAAAAAAGAAAGAAATAAAAAAGGATAATGGCTTGTATAAACATGCCCATGAGATGCAGTAAACTACCCACAACAGCTCTAAAAAACAAACAGCAGAACTATCTAATGAGAAAGCAGCTAGCTAGAAACAGATTTTGACAGTAAATTACTACCTTTTTGAACTGTGCTTAATCACTTGGGCACAACTGGGCACTAGGAAAAGACCAGTTAATCAAACAGGCTATTGTCAAAATACCACCAGGAAAAGAGACATATACTGAAGTAGGAAAAGTATAGTTTTTATTTAGAAATATAGTTTTGTAATTTTTTAAAAAGTGTTTACTTAAAATACACGAGTCATCAAAATGTGTTTTTGAAATTGTGATGTGGAACTGGCATGTTGCTTTTCAACTGAACTAACGCATCACATTTGTGCGATAGGTCACTTTTCCACGTACAGTGAGATATATTGTCAATGTTAGAAAATACTTAAATTTGAATACAGATTTAAACGGCAGGGCAATACCTGCAAAAAGAATAAGTATACTTCGATGCTGCCAACGTTAGGAAAATATGTAAATGAAGATTGTTTTTATTAAGTAACGAGGCAATCGGTTTGGATTTAAATTTCGTAAAACAATAATTCCAAGTGGGATTGTTGGAGCCAGTTTGGTACTTATGAGTAACGTTGGGAAAATTCTTAAGTTTCATT
Organism: Hylyphantes graminicola; assembly: GCA_023701765.1. Taxonomy (NCBI): domain Eukaryota; kingdom Metazoa; phylum Arthropoda; class Arachnida; order Araneae; family Linyphiidae; genus Hylyphantes; species Hylyphantes graminicola. The sequence continues at coordinate 15,357,530 of CM043123.1, forward strand.
CATATTTTGAGAGATTACGACATTTGATTGATGTTTTTTTTTAAATACCACACAGAATTAGATGAATTTACCTTTAAGCATTGAGCATGCAATTGGCGAGAAGTGCCTTTATAATGCAGTGGTTTTCAATAAATTGCTCCCTTTGTTTTTTAAGTGCATCTCAAGATATGTTATTTCAAACGACTGCTTGAAGTATTGCCCACTTTTCACAATAGACAGCCCTGAGAGGGTACCAGTTTTTTTTTATCAAGTCGAGTTTTCCACAATCAACTGTCATAATCAACAGCATAATTTCAACGTAACACATATAACATTTTAAGTTTAGCCCATTAAAACATCGCTGTCCTTTTAAAACACGATAACATATAAAACTATGCCCCTACACTAAAACCACTCTATGAGCAGAAGCAGCTGTAGAAATTCGAGGAATGCAACTGGAAGATAAAATGTCGCATAAAATATGGTAGTACTACAATGTCTAGAATATGCTCGCTTCTGGTGAAGCAATAAACAAACTACAAAACCAAACAAACAAGAAACGAGCCATGTATGTCTTTAGTTGTTGTTTGTTGGTCATTATTCTAAATTGACCAATCTTAATGCTCGCAACGTTTTGAACAAAATAGATATGAAAAATTAATTTAATTAAAAAAAAAACAATTTTTCACAGTAAAATTTACAGATCCCGTAAAGAAATAAAGATAAATGTTTTATAATATACTACTTCAATCAACTGTCAACTTCATCTACCAACTATAGCAACTCTGTGTTTACATTTTACGAACGCCTAAAGTAAACATTTAATATAATTTGTTATAACAAAGTATAATAAACGTTTAACTACTATTCAAAATAAAAGAAAAATTATGTTGATAACCATACTAAAATTACATAATTAAATATGTTTTACGAATTTGAATATAATAAGTTCATGTTATTTAAATAACATTCAGAAATATGGTTTAAAACGAATGTTGGTTGCGGGTTTATTATTTTGTAGTTATCTTTATATTTTAAACTAACACCATGTCAAACATTAAGGACATAACTCAAGATTTTTCTTCTAATTAAGAAAAGTAAACACTTATACATAACAAATGAAAAGTTTCGTTTCCAAAACGAATTATCATACCGCTTTCTGCAACAGATGATGGACTTTTACTTTTCGTTTTTTGTAAACACAACTGTCCAGTATTCGCAAATCCTCAAAGCCAAAGCGAAAGTGAATAGTGATAGGTTAAAAACAACTTCATTATTTATTTTTTTAACAGACATTATCATTATTATTATTTTATTTCTTAAAAATATTTTAATCCATTAATTTCGTATTAATAATAAACCTAAATGTATTAAATTTTAAAAATCAATAATTAGAATATTTTGTAAATCTACTTCCAAACTAGTAAGTTGTAAGAATATTTATTCAAACATGTGTACTAAACTACTACTTCAATTTTTCCGGGATTTAAATCTCAATGAAGAGTGAGTCGTTTCTGATTTAAAATAATATTGTTTCTAGAAAATAAAAATTTGAGGATGTTTGCCCTGGTACAATTTTTAATTGATAAAGTAATTAAAATCGTGTCATTAGGTCATATTAAAGATTACGAAAGTATTTTGTTAATCTTATCAGGATCGGACTTTTCGCGGTCTTACGAAGTATTCTGGAAATCCCACAAAAATCCCCAAATGGTACTGAATCTGAAGGTACGGGATATCGGTTCGCCGTCATTCTTCTTGTTGCAGGCAAGTTAAATGTTCTAAAAAGATTATTAATATTTTGTCATGTTTATGTTTTAAGTTTTAACCAAGTTAAAAGAAGGTAGGTAAGAATATGTAGAAAAAAGAAAGGAAGGCAGAAATTACGTGAAAAATCTGGTATCATATAAAGTGAAACAAAGTACAGGGCTCTCACAAAGTTTTTTTTAAAGTCCCCGTTAACCTTTCAAAAATACATAAATCACGTTTCTACGAAATCATGTTTCATTTGTTGATTTTAACTGAGTTCTTGAATGTAATTAAAAAAAGTTATTTACAAACTTTTAAACTATATTGAATTGAATTTTTTTTGTAATGTTAAATGATGTTTTCAATTAGATTGAGTAAAATATTTTACTTTATATACATTATATTTTTTTAGCACTTGTCGTCTAATAATAATTGTATTTTAATTGTCTTAAGAATTTATATTTAGACAAAAAGTGCTGAAAAGAAAATTCAATTCAAAGGATTATTTAATTAAAACCGTGCATTCATTTTGAAATCTTGGCATTTTAAATGCAAAAGATGTTTTGTTCTTTGTTGTTCAAATACATTAACCAGTTTCTGTATTTCATAAACTTATTGTAAATCAGAAAAATATTTTAATAAATATAATTAAGAATAGTTTTAGTAATTGCATCAATGTTTTACTGCTTATTTTGTAAATATATAGTTTTTCTAGCCAAATGACGATGGCCAAGGTATGTCTTTTTTAAATGAATGCTTTGAAATTGCAATTAAGCCTTTTAATTGTAAATATAAAGACTTTTTTTGTCGTATGAACTTATAAACTTGTCGTATGGGCTGTCGTATAAACTTATTATCGACCTAAACTAAATTTAAATAATTTTATATTGTTATTTTAATGCCACTTTTATGTAGATCAAATAAATCTGATTGTGTTCTTTTATTTAATATTAAAATTTTAATACAAATGATACAAACTTCAAAGATTAACAACAGGCCAAATGCCTAGCAAGCTTGGTCCTTTTTCCCTACCATTTACTATTCTTCAATGAATATGTTTAAGAAACTTCTTTACCTTTTAAAATAACAAACAGAAATAATTGATCAACAGAATATCTTATATATAGTAAATAGCTATAAAGTATAGCTAATAAACTGTTCCAGGTATTGATAATCATGTTGTAAATTATTTTCTGGTGTCCGAAACATTTTGTACCATTTGTATTAAGGTTGAAGTTTATTTTTTAAAGCAATCTTTAGGTATCCATTTATTAAGAATCCAACCATCCATCCACCACTTTCCCCTCTGACGATCTCAATAGCCTAATTTCACATTTTCAATACTTTGAATTCAAAAAGGGAATTACGTTAAAAATTGAAGAGTAGGTCGGTTTCATAAATAGGCGTCACAAACTAATGATATTGGTACAAATTAGACCTTTGTTCACGGATATGCCAAAATTAATAAAAATGATTGGTTGGATGAAGTTTATTGATTCTATTTACTTAATAATATATATTAATATCGGGTTGTAAAATAAAGCAGAACCCTTTTACTTTTAGTAGTTTTTTTTCTTTAAATAGTCTATATCAAAAACATGCTGTCGGTACGAGCTAATACTTAGTAATGTGAAATATGCTCTACTGTATGCAATATTAAATTATATTTTGAAATAAGCTTCAGAAAAAAATTATTCTTAATTTTTGTTGAAGTCAAGAATTTGTTTAGATAACGATTTTTAATTTCTGAAAATAATTTTTATTTTCAGTCACGATGATGGTGAAGAGACCTGCCAAAAAAAAAATAGTTGATAGAACTAAAAGTAATAATAAACAGCCGGACAGGATTCACGAAACAAAAAAGAGAAAAAGTGTAACCTGTGAAACCAGTCAAGATGATAAAAATCCAGATTGCCAGGTTATTTCGCCAAACAACGAAACTGGAAAGGAAGACAGAGACCCTTATAAATTTGTAGAAAGTGAAAATGAATTAACTAAAACCTACACAACAATGACCAATATAGTACCCAACATGACCAATATACAACCCGACCAATATAATACCCACCCAATCAACGACCATTATGCATATGACGCAATTCCAAAAGATGTACTTGTAATAACTCAAGAAGAAGGAAAATCCACCATCAGAAATGACAACCAGAATTCATTATCGAATAGTGAAGGCGGGCTATCTACATCTGGCAGCGAATACCTTCCATCAGATACAAGTGTGAGTAAAATGAACGACGAATCTTTAGAAGACCAAGAAATGTCCGATGCAGAAGACCAAGAAATGCCAGATGCAGAAGACCAAGAAATGCCAGTTGCAGAAGACCAAGAAATGCCCGGGGCAGATGATTTGCAGTTGCAAAAATCGTCAAACAAAATTGAAGTAATAGCAACTAATAACACAAACTTAAGAAAATGGGACAAGCAATATTTCTGCCTTTTTTGTGACAAATCATTTGCAAAGCTGCCCCGGCATCTGGAAAAAGCACATGGCGATGAGCCTGAAGTGGCGGAATTTTTAGCGATTCGGAATGATCGGGCGAAAGCTAAAAGAAAAAATCAAATTTTGTGCAAATTACGTAACTTGGGAAACCATCGTCACAATTGCATGGTGTTAAAAAAAGGAGAAGGAAAATTATTCGTTGCGTACCGACCAGACAAACCCGTAACAGCAACGAATTACGTCCCATGCGTAACCTGCTACGGGTACTATTCCAAGAAGGAGCTTTGGAAACATAAGTGCCCCTTAGTGGACGGAGAGAAAACAACAAAGCGTGTAGTTGCGGCAGGGAGAAACCTAATACCAGCTCCCGACTACATCGAAGAAAATGTAAAAGATCTTTTGAGTTCGATGCGGGAGGATAAAATCACGAACATTATCAAAGGTGACTGCTTGATATGCGAATTCATGCGTCGCATGTTCTACAAAAAAGGTGGCCACCAAAACCACCGGAGAAACGAGATAAGAAACAACGCACGGAAAGTTGCTCGGTTGCTTCAGCAACTGAGGAGGCGCAAAGGTAAAGAATCCTGCGACTTGTTAAGCTGCATTGATCATGTTAATTATAGAGATGTAATAGATGAAGTGAGACAAGTAGCCGGGTTCAGCGACGAGTCCCAAGCGTATCAAACACCCGAGCTTGCAAGAAAACTTGGCTTACACGTAAAATCGTGTGCATTGATAGCTAATGGATTCGCATTAGAAAACAATGACATGATACTAGTGCAGAAAACCGAAAATTTCCTTAAATTGCACGATTTGAATTTCTTCACGGAAATTGGTGCGCAAGCACGTCGGATGCAAAATGCAAACAAAAGGAATAAACAAAAGCTTATTCCACTAAGCGAAGATGTGTCTACACTGACCACATTTTTGAAGAAGACCATAGTTGATAACACCAATATTCTAGAAGACACAAGTGCCGAAAGAGCCCAAAAAAATGCAGCGTGGGTCTTGCTGCAGAAGGCCATCCTCACTCAAATCATGGTCTTCAATCAAAGAAGAGAAGGGGAAGTATCGCGAATAAAAATTTCGGACTACACAAACAAGAAATTGGCGAACGACCGGTCCGACATAGAGAGTGAACTGAACGCTACGGAAAAAGCTCTATGTAAAATACTGACAAGAATGGAAATCCAAGGAAAAGGTGACAGAAACGTTCCTGTGCTTTTGACACCTGCCATGAAAAATGCAATCGAAGTGGCATTAAAATGGCGTGACTTCGTTGGAGTAGACCCAGGAAATGATTATTTGTTTGCTCGATGCTCCCACGGAGCAAAACTCCATTACCGCGGCTCCGATTGCATAAATAAGTTTTCATTGGAGTCCGGAGTTAAATGCCCAGAAGCCATGAAATCCGCTAAACTCCGGAAACGCGTAGCTTCACTGTCCCAAATTCTGAACCTCAAAGAAAACGAACTTGATTCTCTAGCGGCATTTATGGGGCACGACATCAGAATCCATCGGGAATACTACCGTTTGCCGGACAATATTGTACAAGCGGCAAAACTTTTTCTGGCATTGGAGAAGGGAAATTTGCCGAAACAATCTGGAAAGTCGTTGGATGACATCCAAATATCCATAGATGAAGGTATTTTTTATTTAATTCAGTAACATCATTTACAATTATAGAACAAATTTCAAATTCACATTTGTAGAATTTTGAAGTTTGTTATATTTTTCAATTTTTCTATGATATAAACACAACATGATAATTTTTTTTAAAGAAATTAAAATCATAATTGCCGAAAAACAGTTTGGGTTTCTTATGTCAAGCATGTGATAATTAAGCAAACATATCTTAAATGTATACTGCAGTAAGATGATCAATAGCCAATAACACGGGTCTGCAGCTATCATAGAACTATCACTTAATATTGGTCTAGACTAATACAGTTACGCCTGAGGATATTGTAGACATTCGCTGCGAGCCGCAGTGTAAAAGACTTCTGTAGAAACAAAATTACAGCGCTAAACAGACGCACGCAATCCCAGAACAATCCTTAAAAAACCTTAAAACCCACTTAAAAGATGAAAAATTTCTTAAAAATGGGAAAAAGTCCTTATTACCATTAAAATACGTAAAAAATCCTTAAAAAACACTTAAATTTCGAATAAGCTCAAAATTTCTTTCTCTTTTTGTTTAAATAGTCTTTTACTTTCTGTAAAAGCGATGTTCACGCTTTTTTGAGCTTACTCGTTTTAAGCTGAGATACAAGTTAAACAAGAATTATATGAATATTAATTGGTACTTCTACGTTAAACTCTCACCAAATCTATTTTTTATTGGATTATTTTAATGTATCAAGGTTTTGATTCATTTATTAAAATTTGAAATGTTCTGTGTAATTACACAGCACATTTCAAATTTTAATAAATGAACTTTTTTTTATAATGATATAAAAATTAACCATTTTTGAACCCTTTTTTAAATCTTGAGAGAATTATCTTTTTAAATATTTCAACCACGTTTCTTTTTACCTCATTTATACTTTTATTGGTGTGTTTGAATATTAAAAATTAAAAACTATTCGCAAATTCATTCGTGATTTTTATTGCTATGAATGCTATGTGATCTTAATGTTGAGTGTATGTTTGTATCTATCACCTTGGTTAAGGTAGGCGAATACCCAAAATTCCCCAAAATTCTAAAATTTTTACTATTTAATCTTTTCCAAATTTGGCATAGGGATTTCAAATATAATGAATAATACTATTTAGGCATTTTTTAAAATTTAAATATAATTTATTTATTTTAAACGGTGTTTTTCTAATAAAAAAAGAGGTTTACGCTAACAAGTCTACCACATTGAATTTTCATCCTATAAACATTAATTATGTGTTAAATTCTTCGATTTGAACTGATGCATGCAATGACTCTCTAGAGTTACATACAAATTACAAGAAAAGAAGTTATTAAGAAAAATTTTATAAATTAACCACAAAAAAAAAGGATTCTTTACGATTAACTTACACTTGGACATTTAAAAAAAAACTTGTATATTTACACCAGATGTTAGAGGTTCATGGCACAGATATATATTGAAATAGCATCTGTAAAAAATTTCAGGTATATTAATGTAAAACTTTTTATGCTCGAAGTGTTAGTGTAACCCCTTTTTTTTAGTTGAAAAACACCATTTAAAATAAATCAATTTTATTTAAATAAAAAAAATTGCCCCAAAAGCATTGTTCATTATATTTGAAATCGCTATGACAAATTTGGAAAAGATTTAAGCAATAGTAAAAATTTTAGAATTTTGGGTACTCGCCTACCTTAACGTGAAAAAAATTACATTTTGTGTTATTTATTTCCCTCCATGTAGTAGTATTGATTTATATTAAATTTTTTAAAATTATTTTGTTGTTCTAAATTTGTTTGACAGTTTTCTTATCTGCGGAGAATTTAATTTGGGGGGGGGGGGGGGGCATTTTCGGCGATGTTTTTAACCTTGGTAGTTTACATCCAGAAATATGTGAATAGCGAAATTTTATGACTTCACAATTTAAAACTATTTCATACTGTGCCTAACTGTCAATCAAAATTTATTGATCTTATTTTATCTAATTTGCCTTCCAGTAGTATTTCTGTCAATCACTGCGACAATCCTTTAACTCTTGAAGACAGTTATCACCCTGCTATATCTGTTTCTTTTAATTATGTTCCTGATCGTGTCAATAGGCATTTTAGAAGTCTTCTTGGCTTCAAGAGAGCTGACTTTTTGACTATTTAGGTCTTGCTGTCTAATATAGATGGGGATTTCCTTAACGCTTTTAATGATGTTGAGATAATGCTGTTACTATGGCTTTTCGATATTTTAATCTCTATACTTGATCAAACTATTCCTTTAAAATTTACTTCTAAAAATATCCCTTTTGGTACTCCCCTGTGGTAAAAGCTATTAAGCTTATTAAGGCTAAAGCGGGTAAAATTGTATTGCGTAACCACGACACTGCCCAGTGGCGGATCCAGCGGGGGGTAAATGGGGTAATTACCCCCCCCCCCCACAGATCTTAACTTTTATCTGTCACTTTTATACAAACCTATTTTTAATGTACATTACCAAAATTTGTCTTCAGTGATCGAAATTTGTGCTGTCTTTTTTAGAGTGAACATAAACTCGTATACCATAGTAACGTTATTTTATATTGAACAATAAAATACTGAGTTGTTTTCCGAGTTGCTAAAAATAATAGACTTTTAATATAGGATATAGATGATGTCTGTTGGTTAAGACTACTATTAGAAATAAACAATGTATGAATATTGCCAATAGACTTTAAGAAATTGTCAGTGTCCCAAGGTACAACACTCTCCCCTATATCACGTCCCCGTTTACCCTGCCAAATTGTATACTTTGAAAGTCAATTAATAATGATTTTTAAAACGATTTGATGACTTAACGACATCAGATACATAACGATTAGGGACATTAGGTTATTTTATTTCTATCGGAACTTCTTGTTTAAGTTGAAATATAATAAAGGATTCTTCTTAATACAGATAGTTGTGAAAATACAATTAATATATCGTCGCTTAAGTTCCCACTTGTGCTATCTAACTGTTGTGAAAGGATCGTATTCACTGTAAGGTAACCCTTGGCGCGATTTTTTCGGATTCGGCGATAAATAATTTTGTGTGGCAACCGTCTGACTTCGACTGATTCGAATTCTTTAAGGGGTCATAGGAGTCTTAAAAATGTGCAAAGAAGGTACTACAAAGCATATCGTCGCTTAAGTTCCCACTTGTGCTATCTAACTGTTGTGAAAGGATCGTATTCACTGTAAGGTAACCCTTGGCGCGATTTTTTCGGATTCGGCGATAAATAATTTTGTGTGGCAACCGTCTGACTTCGACTGATTCGAATTCTTTAACCCTTTCAGTCCCAGTGATGCCATTTGGCATCATCACTTTCAATATTTATTTCAAAATGTTTATGTCCCGCTGTGACATCCAAACACACATCATTCGATTCGTCACACTTTGTTCTATCAGACAAAATTTTACTTTAATCTCAATAGAAGTCATAACTACTATTTTTTTTATTTAGAAAATAGTCAACAAGCGTTTCTCCTGATTTTTTATAAGTTCACTTCAGTTCCACATATTTAAAACACAATTTTAACTATTTCGGTTAAAATAATTACTAAATTTTTTTTAATAATATGATCAGATACCTTAAAAATATATAACTCGAAGTGTTTTTAGGTAATATATATTTTTTTATTTTGTTGTTTTCCACAATTAAAGAATTTTGGCATTGTTTCAAAAACCATATAAAAAGTTTAAATGGATTTTTTTTTCTTATGGAATTCGTATATTTGACCTAAAATAAGCTTATTTTGTGAATATCAGATGTTTCTGTAGTGTAGTAAATTTTTGGGACTGAAAGGGTTAAGGGGTCATAGGAATCTTAAAAATGTGCAAAGAAGGTACTACAAAGCATATATTGATCTTTCATGTAATTTTTTAACTACGCAATATATTACTATAATTTTTTGATATGTAATTCTACACGATTTATTTAATATAAAACTAATTTTAAAATGTATGAAACTTTAACCAAAACTAAAATAAATGATATTAAACATAAAGCTATTTTAACACATTGGGATTAGTCTTGCGCGGCAAATTTTGAGGTCAAAATTGAAAAAATGACCAAGAAAATGACTTTATATTGCACAAATATGTACAAACTAGGACTTATACCTAAATTCGCAGCTCAATTTTAATTCGAAATTATTTTAAGACCTTTTTTCTAAAAAAAATTAATAAAAATTTTAAAATTTTGTTTTTAAATTTTTTTTAAAATTATTTCTAATTAAAATTGAGCTGAGAATTTAGGTATAAGTCCTAGTTTGTACATATTTATACAATATAAGTCATTTTCTTGGTCAGTTTTTCAATTTTGACCTCAAAATTTGCCGCGCAAGCCTAATCCCAATGTGTTCAAATAGCTTTATGTTTAATGTCATTTATTTTAGTTTTGGCTAAAGTTTGATAAATTTAAAATTTTGTTTTATGTTTAATAAATCTTGTAGAGTTACATATAAAAAAATTACACTTGTGTATTGAGTAGTTAATAAATTACATGAATGATCAAACTATGCTTTGTAGTTCCTTCTTTGCTCATTTTTAAGACTCCTTTGACCCCTTAACCCTTATTCTCATGAAGTAGCATATATGCAACCTGGGATTTTTCCACTAACTTATGTTTGTTAAGTGACGTCAGCGAGTATGTTGCATTGTTATTTGTTAGGAAAACAGTAGAAGCTTCGATCAGAGTGAAAACAATGTTCAAAGTTAAAATTATTTTGGTTTAAGAGGAAGGTAACTTGTTGGGTTGTTGGGTTTTTGCATCATGTCTCGTTGTCTCTACAAGATAAGTCCATTGAATTATTTTTCATATTAATTTTGTTATGTTTTCACTTTGAAAAATATTTTTCACATTTCTGATGTTCTATAGTTTTAAAAAAATGTTTAACTTGTTCTATTACCACTGTCTTTGGAAAAATACAAGCTAAAAACTGAAGGTTGCATGTATGCTACTTCATGAAATTAGGATAGTTAATGACATGATTAGTTGTTACTTACACTTGAATATTTTTAACTTCCACACTACGTTTACAACATAAAAAGGGGACGGTTTTATAATCGTTCGGTCTATCCGTCTGCCTGTCTGCCACCCACTTTCACAGAACGAACCAAAAGTCTCACAAATAAGTAGGATACGTTATTTTGAAGCGAAAAATCAGTTTAGGCTACATTCCAAGTTGCATTAAAAATTTAAATGAGAAGATTTAAAATTTAAACAACTGAAAATTTAATTTACATTTAAATAACATGCAAATACCATTTTTATTCATTATTTTCACTGTTGCCATTGCACCAAACGTACGAGAAATTTTATTTAAAATAAAAATAAAACTCTTGAATTTTTTTTATGTTTATGATATAATTCAATTTGGATTGTTGTAATAGCACAATGAAGTTATTTTGATGGTTCATTATATATGTAGGAAGAAAGATGCATAAAAAATTAAAAATTTGTATAAAAAATGTATACAGTTTCGCTTTTAATTTTAAAGCAAAAATTTTATTAATTTAATCGATCATGAGAGATGGAGTAGGCCACCTCCTCATTTTCAGAGATAGTGGAAAATGCAGATTCTGTCACAAAGGTTTCTCCAATGTCTTTTGTAAAAAGTGTAATTGAAGATTTTGTTTGACAAAACAAGTAGGTTTGTTACAGAATCTGTCACCTAAACCGCTTTCCCACAATATATGCTCACAGGAAACACACAATTTATACACTTCAGAGAGAAAATCTCTAATTAAAAATTTTAAACGTCAAAATTAACTATTTTCATTTATATACTTTCGCAAATTAAAAATTACTCATTATCGTTTGCTAAATTTGTTTGAAATTCGTAGAATAATGATGCAATGTTTTAATAAATATGTATCTTTTAGTCGCCACAATTTAATTTACAGTTCAAAAAAATATATAAGTAGTAAAATAGATGTTTAAAAATAGAAGCGAAACTTTGCATATTTTTATGCTAAATTAGAGTTTTGTATACATCTTTCTTCATACATATATAATGAACCGTCAAAAAAAACTCCATTGTAATATTGCAACAATCCAAACCGAATTATATCACATAAATAAATATTCTTTCAAAGGTTAAATTTGTACGTATATTTGTACGTAGTATAATTTTTTTGGACATGTACTGCCTTTACTTAACACAAGTAGTACAACAACTACAAATCAGGTAACACAAAAACAACTACAAGCTCCATGAACCAGTTACCCCAATCTCATGAAGTAGCATATATGCTACCTTTTATAAAACTCTATTTAATTAATCCATTAATTATTTTAGAAAGGTTATGACGCTAAATAATCGTTATTTTAGCTGTAAAATAACAGAAAAAAAATGAAAATTAAAAACAATTGAAAAAATGTATAACCATGAGAATAAGGGTTAAGGGGTCACAGGAGTCTTAAAAATGTGCAAAGAAGGTACTACAAAACAAAGTTTGATCTTTCATGTCATTTTTGAACTTCTCAATGTATAAGTATAATTTTTTGATATGTAATTCTACAGGATTTATTTATTATAAAACAAGTTTTAAAATTTATGAAACTTTAGCCAAAACTAAAATAAATGATATTAAACATGAAGCTATTTGAACACATTGTGATTAGCCTTGCGCGGCAAATTGTGAGGTCAATATTGAAAAAATGACCAAGAAAATGATTTTATATTGTACAAATATGTACAAACAAAGACTTATACCTAAATTCTCAGCTCAATTTTAATTAGAAATTATTTTTTAAAAAATTTTAAATCAAAATTTTTAAATTTTTATTAATTTTTTTAGAAAAAAGTTCTTAAAATAATTTCTAATTAAAAATGAGCTGAGAATTTAGGTATAAGTCTTTGTTTGTACATATTTGTACAATATAAAATCATTTTCTTGGTCATTTTTTTCAATATTGACCTCACAATTTGCCGCGCAAGCCTAATCACAATGTGTTCAAATATGTTTCATGGTCAATATCATTTATTTTAGTTTTCGCTAAAGTTTCATAAATTTTAAAACTTGTTTTATAATGAATAAGTCATGTAGAATTACATATCAAAAAATTATACTTATACATTGAGTAGTTCAAAAATGACATGAAAGATCAAACTTTGTTTTGTAGTACCTTCTTTGCACATTTTTAAGACTCCTGTGACCCCTTAAATGAACTAACAAGTTTTTCGGCTCTCCATCGTGTAGCTCTAATGCGACGATATTTCAAACCTATCGTATCATTTCGGTTTGGTTTTTGGCCGACTTTTGGCGCGATTTCGGAAAGTTCGCCAAGAGTTACTCTTCAGTGAATCTTAGCGTTTTGCAAAGTTAGATAGCATATGTGGGAACTTAACTGACGATATTATAATTCTTTGACGATGTCCTCTTTTTCATAGCACACTGATACGTGTGTGAAAGGGCCCGCAGTTGCCGGTGTGTATACCTCTGCCACGTCCTCATTTACCCTGCCAAATTATCCACTTTGGAAATAAATGTAATAATATTAAGGATAATAATAATGATAATTTTTAAGTTGAAATATAACAAAGGATTTGTTCTTAAAACGATAACTGTGCAAATAATTGATAGATTCTAATTATTTAACGATGTCCTCGTTTCCATAGCAAACGAATAATATACGTGTGTGAAAATGACCGCAGTTGCCTGTGTGTATATACCTATATCACGTCCTCGTTTACCCTTCCAAATTGTACACTTTGGAAATAAATATAATAATAATGATGACGATGATTTTTTAAGTTGAAATTTAATAAAGGACGTCTTAATACAGATAGTTGTGAAAATAATTCAGAGATTCTAATTCTTTGACAAAGTGATACGTGTGTGAAAGGGACCGCAGTTGTCGGTGTGTATATACTTCTTACACGTCCTCGTTTACCCTGCCAAATTGTACACTTCGGAAATAACTGAAATAATAATAATGATTTCTAAGTTGAAACGTATTGCAGGACGTGTCTTAATTCCTAAATATGAAAATTATTTCTAAATTCTTATTATTTCACGATGTCCTCGATTTCATAGTAAAGTGATGTGTGTGTGAAAATGACCGCAGTTGCCGGTGTGTATAAATTGTGTATAACCACGTCCTCGTGTCCTCGTTTACCCTCGAAAAATACATACTGTTGAAAAATTTAAAAAATAAATTTTTCAAAGGTTTAATATAATGTCGCATGTGCCCTAATGTGTAATCAGTGAAGATATTTCCGAAATTCATATACCTTCACCACGTCCTCGGTTGCATAGCCAACCAGACATAGTCCTCGTTTTCCACAAAAGGACAACCTGTGTGTGTGTACCCCATTTTTTTTCTTATTGCACTATACGGCGATACTTATTAGAATGTTAACTTTTTCTTAGTCATAATATAGAATAAATGACAAAGAAAACCACGTATTATATTTGTTCAAAAACAATTTTATTGCACAAAAATCTTATAACATGTTATACATCATTCATAAAATATAAAAAGATTGGAGAATTTTACAATAAACAGGTTTACATCAGCAAAATATGACACCAATATAAGGAGCCGATCGCACAAAATATAAAGATTCATTATGTTACATTATTTTTTAACAATCACACTATTATCACAAATTCAACTGTCCGTCTTATTACAGTTACAGGGACACAGTAGAGTTTACTATCTCTTTTAAAAAGTTGTTCTCAATAATTTAAATTAAACTCAAAGATTTCACTGTATCCAATATAATTACAATAAGTGAAAATATAAATTTCGAGAGAGCAAAGTGTTTTTTTTTTTAGAAAATTCGTTAGTAACACTGCAAAATTTCAAAACATCACCGTAATTAAAAAAAAAGAGTCAATTTCTAGATTGCACACTCTCAAACAGAAGTTATTTGTTAGAACATGGCAATTGACAATTTTTTTAATGAAAAGGCAGAAGCACCAAACAATTAACTTTACATCAAGTTATGAGTAGAGCCTTCAAAACAAAAAAGTTGGTAGTAATGTCAAACTAAGAAATACATTATCTACTATTTTAAAATAGGAATGTAAATGTATGGAATTACTATCATATATAGTAGTAGATTTTTTACATATATGCACTAAGTTTGATGTTATGATATAAACACCTTTATTGGATAAAATCCTTTAGAAAATTCCCATTCCATATTCATTTTTATCAAATATATGCAAATTTGGGCAGTTATCCCAATTTTGAAATGTTGGACAAAATGTAAGCTTTTTGCTTTGTCATTGACTTCGCATTGTCAAAGATTATTGAATTTTTTTAAAGCTTTGATGCTCTGACCCTTTAACTCATCGGCAAAGATTAACCATTTAAGGACCACAAGGCCCAAAATGACCAGCAATATGTCATTTTTGGACGGTAGGAGGGTATTTTTGAGATGTGCCCGAAGACTGTATCATCTCAAACCAAACTATATAATAAAAGGGTCAATTTTGAGTTTTTGGTTTTCAAGTTTATTTCGAGAAAAAATTTATTATCCCAAAAGGGTAAAATAGAACTGACCTGCCAATTTTCAAAAATATTTTTAGTGTTTTTTTTAGAAAAATATGTTGTTTTGGTTGAGTTTTCCATGTGCAACTGGTTTTTCCTTTTTTCAGCCACGTGCATTATGTTTTAGGCTTTGGTAGTAGTAGTAGTAGTAGTAGGCTTTTTTTAGTTGAATCTCCATTTTTAATTGAATTTTTATAAATTTTTGTCATTTTTTAAATTTTTATTTATCATTTACTAAAGGTCTCTAAGTTAATCCAAAAGACCAGTTTATATATCAAATTTTATATCAGACCAGTTTATATTAAAATTTAACTATAAACGAGAATTAATATTTTCCCTCTCTCATATCCTTCCTGGAGCCACTTTGCAAAGAGGGGATATGAAAGGATTTTCCCACAGTTAAACTAAACTTCTCTTAAATATTAAAACTCTAACACTTTGTTAACGTGCCCCGTAATTGCAGCCTCACATAAAACCGCATAAGTGTAAAGGAAATTCCCACAGGCAATTTAAAAGCGAAGAGTTCAAAGCTTTCTCACGAAAAGTCACAACCAATTAAAAAAGAAAATGGACTTGACGAACCTCAGGAGCTACAAAGGTGAAATTTGTGTTCCATGTGGAAAAGTACTAGAGATGTTGGGAAAGAGGCGGCAAAGGGCCGCCAGAAAGTCCATTGACGCTATCGCCTGAAGATGAGGATGGGAGCACAGATCAGAGCCCTCCGACACCTTTTGAATCTTGTTCATTTCTTTCTACACACCAAATCAAAAACGAAATTGAGTCGGATTCTGAAAGCAGACATTCAGATGAAGAGACAGTTAAAAACAAACGCAGAGAGTGCCAAAGCCAAAGTAATTGTAAATCAGGTGGCCGTAAACACCACCATTCCAAACTTGTTTCTAATTCAGAAACTTTATCGGAAGGAAAGCTCAAATTGAAGTCAGAACCTCTGCCTGGATCTTCCTCGCAAGAAAACAGAGAACCGCTCCAAGAAGATAAAAACTACACATCTCCTTCCCCCCAAAACAAAGAATCACATAATCAAAAGGCTGATAGCAAGACAGATTAGCGACTGTTTACTATGGAATCATTTCAAGATGTGGATTATTTTCAATATCTTAAAAGGATTCCATTTATGGATTTTCAATTATATAAATTTATTTGGCTTTTCAGTTTCATATTATACATATTTGTTTTTTCCTTCATTTTATAATAACAAACGCAGATTGTACCAAGGCGGAAAGCAATTGTAATTCTGGTGGTCGGAAACGCCACGATCCCAAACAATGTTTCTAATTCTGAAATGTCATAACTCCTGCCTGCTTCTCTTGCCTAAGGAAAAGGAAAACCGCCCCAATAAGAATGAAACTATATAACAGAAGTCCCATACCTGCCTTTGCCTACTGATTTGTTATACAAATTATGGCATGTTAATGAAATTCATGTTAGGGTCACATGGGGGAATTATGGATCACTCTCTTTCTGGGGTAAATAATGATCACTAAGTTTTAAGGATTAAAAATGGTTTTTAGAAAAAAATTAAATTATGCCAAGTCATCCTTATACATTCTATTTTCTTATATCAAGTTCAAAAACAATGTAACTCTGCAGCAAATAATAGAAAAAAAATACTTTTTACACTACTATAAAAACATCTTCAAAAAAGATTGTCTTTGAAAAACATGATTTTTTTTAAGATCCATACTGGAGAAGCATATTTGAACTAACTATATTGTTGGTGCTATTTTTCAATAGGAAAAGGTCTAAGCTTTTCATTCCGATATAAATTTTTTCATAATTATTTTTTTTAATGATTTTAAAGGTATATCGGTTTATCCCCCAGTTTACTGGGGTAATTCTGGATCACTGGGGTAATTATGGATCAGTGATATTTTTTAATTTTTCATGTGTTTTTAGCTAAGTGGTATACGTCATTTTGAAGCAAAAAATCAGATTAGGCTGCATTCCAAATTTCATTAAAAAATTCGAATTAAAAGTTTATTTAAAATTTAAATAACAAAAAATTTAATCTACATTGAAATAACATGCAAATTCCATTTTTATTCAATATTTTGACTCTTTTCATTTCGTTAAACTTACGAGAAACTTTCGAGGTACTTCAAACTGTAAATTAATTTAACAAACGATAAATAGCCGAATTTTCGAAAGAATGTAAATGGGAAATTGCGGCATAATTTATTAAAAAAGATCATCATTATTCTTCGAGTTAAAAAAAATATTAGCAAACGATAAAGTCTAATTTTTTTCTGAGAAAGAATATTAATAAAAAGTTAATTTAGGCGTTTAAAAGTTTGCTTTGAATTAAATTTTAACTGCAACCAAAAATTAATTTACTTTTAATATGCATTACTATAAAAAAAAAGGGTGATCCATAATTACCCCATGTGTGATCCATAATTGCCCAAACCCGGGGTAATTCCTGATCATTCAATAATTAAAATAAAACTAATAATAATTAAGTTTTAGGTAAAGTGATTACTTAAATAAATTCTAAATTATTTAAGCTTACTCCATGCAAAATTAAATCTTTCTATCTTTCATACTTTAGAAAAAAATAGGATGTTGTGATTTTTTGATCCATAATTCCCCCATATGACCCTAGATGTCTGGGGGAAAAAACAAGCGGTATTGTGAAAGAAACAAGGGGACAATATTAATTCCACTGACATTATTGTCTGAAGCCTCTTTTTCAGACGCTAATGTCAGAGGACTTTATGATTCTTTGGTGTTCTTTTTGGTCTGGCACCTACCCTCTGGCCTGCCCGGCTTGGGAGACCCTGCCGGTATATCCCTTCGGGTCATAGGTGCACGCAAGCCTCACCGCCCCGACAAGGCAGGAACACCGAGGTGAGGGCTTTCACAACACCACTTGTTTTTTTAAACATCGAACATGAATTTCATACGCATGTCATAATTTCTATGACAAATAAGTTGGGAAAAGCAAGTATGGGACTTCTGTTTTATTTTTTTATTCTTCTCGGAGTGATTCTCTCCCTTGGCAAGGAGAGACAGGCAGTAGTTCAAAATTAAGAACGCGTTTGGGATAGTAGCGTTTCCGACCACCAGATTTACAATTGTTTTTCGATTTGGCGCAATCTGCGTTTGTTATTTTAAAATGAATAAAAAAAAACCAAAACATGCATAAAACTGAAACGCCCCCCAAAAATGAGATAATTGAAAATCCGTAAATGGAATCATTCAGGACATGGAAAATCCATCTTTATCTTGAAATGATTACATAGTAAACCGTCGCTAATCTGTCTTGCTATCGGCTTCTTGATTATTTGATTCTTAGTTTTTAGGTGGCGGAGATGTATTGTTTTCATCTTATTGGACCGCTTCTCCGGTTTCCTTGGAGGATGAGGCAAGCAGTGGTTTCGACTTCAACCTGAGCTTTCCCGCCGAGAAAGTTTCGGAATTAGAAACACGTTCGGAATGGTGGTATTTACGACCGCCTGATTTACTTTACTCTAGCCTTGGCACTATCTGCGCTTGTTACTATTTTAACTGTCTCTTGATCTGAATGGTTCCTTTCGGAGTCTGACTTAATTTCTTTTTTGATTTGGTGTCTAGAAAGAAATGAAAAAGATTCAAAGGGTGTCGGAGGGCTTTGGTCTCTGCTATCATCCTCATCTTCAGATGATAGCGTTAAGGGACTTTCTGATGTCCTCGGCCACTTTCGCAACTTCACTAATATTTTTCCTTATCTAACACAAATTTCATCTTTAGATCTTGAGATTCGTCAAGCTCATTTTTTTTTCCAATGTGTTTTGTCATCAGAAAGTCCCCTGTCATTATCGCCTGAAGCCATCTGTCATCTTCAGAAGCTAATATCAGGGGACTTCCCTGATGTCTTGGTGTTCTTTTTGGTCTGGCACCTACCCTTTGGCCTGCCCGGCGTGGGAGACCCTGCCGGTATAGCCCTTCGGGTCACAGGTGCACGCAAGCCTCACCGCCCCGACAAGGCAGGAACACCGAGGTGAGGTTATCGACTTTCTTTCTCTTCGAACGATCTTTTGGATTTGGTCAGATTTCGACAGCCAACTGAAGGATTAGCCCAGACAACACAATCTATATAATATGGAATCATTTCAAGTTATGCATAGATTTTGAATCACCTGTTTTTTTTCGCGTTTTCAGTGATGCATTTTTTGGGGTTTTAAATTCTATACATTTTTAGGAGGTTTTCATTTTGTAGTAACAAACGGGTGATAGTGCCAAGGCGAAAAGTAACTGTAAACGTGTTCCTAATTCTGAAAAGTCTGAACAGCTGCCTGCCTCTCCTGGTCAAGGATCCAAGAAGATAAAAACAATACATCTCCATCACCTGAAAACAAAGAGGTTAGGTTATTTTGAATTATCGTCGCACTAGAGCTATACGAGGGCTATTGACGAAGTAATAATTTAGAACCACAGTCAAGTGACGAGCCAACACCTGACTGAAAACGAAGAGTCAAATAATAAAGAAGTACATAGCCCCACAGATTATCGTTTGTTTACAATTAAATAATTCAAGAAGTGTTTAAAAATGTGGAGGACTCGGCGGGGGTTACAGTGATCACGTTGTTATCAAACTTTGATTTTTTTTTGTTGGTTTTGGTTTGAATTATCGTCGCACTGGAGCTACACGAGGGCTATTGGCGACGGGCGTCGTATTTTAGAACCACAGTCAGGTGACGAGCCACACCTGAATAGGCACCCAACGCAACCGTTAAGGGCGACATCGTACGCAGCGTTGGGACTTTGAAGGATATTTAACGTGCACTCCCTTACACGGGGTATTATTCGTCGGACATTTTTGGCTACACGGGCCGTTTATAGGTCGGCAGCTATTTTGGCGATGCCCGGACCCGAACCTGGGACCTTCCGCATGCTAAGCGAGTGCTTAACCGACTGGGCTCCCCAGCCCCCATCAAACTTTGAGAAACCGTGGAACTCTTCGCTTTTGAATTGTCTGTGTGACTTTCTTAAGGGGTCATAGGAGTCTTAAAAATGTGCAAAGAAGGTACTACAAGGTATAGTTTGATCTTTCATGTAATTTTTTAACTACTCAATATATAAGTATAATTTTTTATATGTAATTCTATAAGATTTATTTAAGATAAAACAAATTTTAAAATTTATGAAACTTTAGCCAAAACTAAAGTAAATGATATTAAACATAAATCTATTTGAACACATTGAGATTAGGTTTGCGCGGCAAATTTTGAGGTCATAATTGAAAAAATGACCAAGAAAATGACTTTATATTGTAAAAATATGTACAAACAAAGACTTATACCTAAATTCACAGCTCAATTTTAATTAGAAATTATTTTTAAAAAAATTTAAAATCAAAATTATAAAATTTTTATTAATTTTTTTAGAAAAAAGTTCTTAAAATAATTTCTAATTAAAATTGAGGTGAGAATTTAGGTATAAGTCTTTGATTGTACATATTTGTACAATATAAAGTCATTTTCTTGGTCATTTTTTCAATTTTGACCTCAAAATTTGCCGCGCAAGCCTAATCCCAATGTGTTCAACTAGCTTTATGTTTAATATCATTTATTTTAGTTTTGGCTTAAGTTTCATAAATTTTAAAAATTGCTTTATATTAAATAAATCTTGTAGAATTACATATAAAAAATTTATACTTATATATTGAGTAGTTAAAAAATTACATGAAAGATCAAACTATGCTTTGTAGTACCTTCTTTGCACATTTTAAAGACTCCTATGACCCCTTAAAACGTGTGCGGTTTTATGTGAGGTTACAATAAATGAGCATTTTAACAAAGTGTTAGAGTTTTAATATTTAAGAAACGTTTAATTGTGGAAATATCCTTTCACACACCCCCTTCCATAAATGCTCAAAATATTTTGGCTAAATATACTTCTTTTTATAAACTAGAGCCGATTTTAACTCAATGTAATTATAAAATTTAAACTTTAAAAAATTGGTCTAAAGTATTTAGTCAGCCTTTATTCTTAAAAACTATTTATAAGATACTGCAATTTTTCTTGATATTTAATGCTTTGTCATATTATAAGACATCAGTGTTTGACATTCGAGCACTCATAACTAACTGTAAACGTTCATAGAGCTGCTCAATACAGACTAAAAAACTTTTTTAGAATACAAAAATATTGCAATAAAATAATTTTAATTTACTATCAATATTGTAGTAAAAAAGATGCTTATTTACTTATTAATTGTAACTGTCCAATTTTGTAATAATAATAATATGTTCCAAAGGAATGGGCGCAAAATACTGATATCTTGCAATATAATTGCATTTTTTACTGATATAATATGAATTTCTTTCCTCATAAAAAATATGGCTCATTACTTTTAAACATTGAGCAGAAACATTTTAAAATATTATGTACTAGTTAGTAAAAATGTTTGAGACTTGTTTGATTATAAAATAAATTAAGCCTAACTTTGACTGATTAATGAATTAGTTTTTACAATTACAATAAAAAACTAGTTAAACAAAAACAACTTTTTGCCTGATAACTTTTGTATGCTAATATATAAAAATGATTGTACGTAAAAGTGGTTTAAAAATTGGCCTAAATTGGATCTTTGTCCAAGAAAAAACATTTTCAAGATACAACACTTTCCCCTACATATGTATAAGGGCTATTCTTCACAATACGCAATACGGTTTATCCTAAGAAGATATCTTACTTAAATTGTTATTAAAGTTTGTAAAATTAGTAAAATATATTGTTTTAAAAATACATTGTAAAAGAGAAAATGTATAAAAGGAAATTAAAAATATTAAAAAAGTGTAAGATATTATCAAAATAGTTTGTTAATATTTTTGACCAATACTTTATATAAATAAATATTAGATGGATGTTTTTGTTTTATGGCGCAAGGACATCTAAGGCCATACTGCGCCAAACACTAGGATTTATATAAAAAGGTTTAAAATATTTCCTAAAAGTGACACAAAACAAGTTAAAAAAATATTAGACAACTAAATAAACAACTAGGCTTTTCTAATTAGATGGCTAAAATGATTAATAAAA
Source organism: Hylyphantes graminicola (assembly GCA_023701765.1). Classification (NCBI taxonomy): domain Eukaryota; kingdom Metazoa; phylum Arthropoda; class Arachnida; order Araneae; family Linyphiidae; genus Hylyphantes; species Hylyphantes graminicola. The sequence continues at coordinate 15,379,910 of CM043123.1, forward strand.
GTAACACAAAACATTTAAAAACAATGACACACCTCAAATCAAAGAATAAAAGCCAATATCAATTAAAAAGAAAAACTTTCTAACTAAATAAAATGTCATGGATAGATGGGTTTAAGTTGTTAAAATGTCTAATCCTGATCAGTGTGAAAGCTGGACAGTCTACTTAATATGATGAACACTTAATAAAACATAGCACATGACACAGATCGGATGATTCTTTGCTATTCCCGGTTTATCCTGAATGTAAGCTTCGAAAGCATTTTCCTCCCCCAACCCACATGTGGTTTTCTTCGAAACGGCGTGAGCTTGTTTTTTCCCCACCCTACTTAAGTTTGAACTGTCAACCTCACAGCAGAACCTCAAACGCGCGGTTTAGAGAAACGACGCTCCCCCCGTCTCCTAGAAAACCAAGCGAAGGGATGGGGGAAGGAAGTGTTTTCGAAGCTTGCCTTGTAAATAGACAAGGTATATCAGAAGATGTACGTGCCCGATCAGGAGGCGTGCCAGCGCTACCTCCTACCTTATGCACGGTAATGGTAAAAATGGCCATGCTATAGAAGTTATGTTATGAAGCTTATTTTCTGTTTGGAGGTCCTATTCTTTTTGCCATGCTGATTTTATTGATTGCGTACAAGGCAGCTTGGCATCGGGCAAATTGAGAGGGGCACCGCTGCTTTGACTAGCGTATGATGGAATAGTATATATCGGAATAAACATTAGTTAAGTTCATACACTGTTAAAAATTTTGTACTTGCTTTCACCATAACAATGGTTCCTACACTGTAAAAAGAAGGGAGTATTATTACCCTTGTTTTGGGTTTATGAAATGCTAAATATGGTGTAAATATACACGACTTGTGGTGCCACCACCAAAATGGGTGTTATCATTCACTCAAAAGGGTTTTTATTTAAACTTAAACAAAAATTGGTGTTAACATACACCAAGAATTGATTAATTGTAGACTTTCGACAACATTTTGAAAACGAAGCACCAAATTTGGTGTTACAGATCGAGAGAATCTAGCAAATCTATGGTTGTAACGGGAAAGTTAGAGCTGTGTTTTGATAATTTATTCGTGACGTGCATGGTTTGAGTCTTAGTTTTAAAATAGCTAGATAGAAAACTTATTTCAGCGTGCATTTATTATTTTTTAATGATTGTCTGTGTGTTTACACTCAGTTAGCCCTAAATAACAGCATGAGTTTAATTTTGATGATGATAAATCGTGTTTGTATTTGCTGAAAATTCAAAGTAAGAGGAACAATTATATTTAATCTTTATAAAGATAAATGAAATACTACTAAGTATTTTAATTAAAACATAAACAATATTAGAAATTCTGGTTGGATCGAGTAAATTAGGGTTGTGTTTATATCTTTGTGCGAGTATATATGATCAAAAGGTATTGAAATGATGTAAGTATAATAACAGTATTTTCCCATAAGTCATTTAGCTCATTGATATCGGAATTGTTTCAGTGATTAACTTTTCGATTATGAAATCATCATTACACTTTCTTAAATGATATTTTATTTACGTTTTGTTTGAAAAAACTATAAAATAGTTAAAATGAGGTTAATTTCACAATTTTATAGTTCTGTATAGATAGTTGAGTAACAAATAAAACTATGCCTGGCCACCCTATTGATATCTTTCATTTTCGTGAAATATTTCTAAACATTAATTTTTTTTTGCGTTGTGTTATAATATATGTACATTTTCATTTTGTCTTTTGTAGTATGGATAAAGGTATCCTCGTTGAGTTCAACTCAAGTAGCAAATCAATTCACGTTACAAAATTAGTTATTTTTAACATTACAATGTTTGTTGTTCAGGGTTTGTAAGAAATCGTTTTACACCAAAAAGTGTTCTTAAAAAATAACCATTTTATCTTTTTGATTCTGAAATTAGTAACCAGAACACTCTGTTAGGTTATTAGGTGTTTAAGTACACCAAATCACTGGTGGCGTTTTATTACACCAAAAATGGTGGCAACAGAGTAGCCACCAAATGTGGTGTTTCTACACACCTGTCAATTATCGGTGTTTCATTACACCGATTTACTGGTGGTGTTTCCTTACACCACTTTTGGTGGCTACTTTGTTGCCACCATATTTGGTGTGAAGATACACCAAAATTATTTACAGTGTAGTAGCTGCAACGGCTGTGTGGTGAAATGTTTCACCATATTTTCCGTATTGAGTTGAACCATTTCTCAGGTGTCTGTTCCAAAAACTTGAAAAATGGTTCGACTGAATACCGGAAATATGGTGAAACATTTCACCACACAGCCGTTGCAGCTACTAGGAACCGTTATTATGGTGAAAGCAAGCACAAAATTTTTAACAGTGTAATTAGTAATTGATTTTAAAGATAACTCTTGTGCCATGGATGAAGATGAGTCGTAAAAGTAAACAGGTTTAAATTTTGAAGTATTTAATATTTTGGTAAGTTTAAATAAGTTAATTAAATTACGAAATTTGGTTAGATTTAGTGAAAGTTATTTAAATAAGTTAGAACATTTATTCCAAATTGAATTTGCGAATTTATAAATGAAATTAGGTGAGCTATCTGCATTCGCGACGGATATACTTTCTTCTACACATGGTTCTTCTTCATCCATGGGACTATCTATAGATTCTAAGGTATCTTCCACGGCATCTTCTTCGATGCCGGCAAGTTGAAGATGAAGCTTCCGATCGTGAACTTCATCTAGGGCTTGTCGCCATTGACCTGATTTCAACCTCGATTTCTTGGCCACCAGGAAGAATTCCTCGGTGTGAGGGAGGATGTTCCGATGGTTGACGACCGCGAAATCGTGGCTGCCAAGAAATCTTACTTTTTGCTGTCGTTTTAACGATTTCTTCTCTTCTTGGCATATAACAGCTGGCCAATGGCGGTAGCCCTTGATTTTAGCCCAAACCATGTCTCCTGGTGTGTAACTTTGACTGCTCATTGTCATAGAATCTAGAATAAAAGACAAAGAAAATGTCAATGTTTTTTTTATCGTCAGTATAAGTGGATAAAAAAATAAGCTTTAAAAAACTTTTAAATTTCAATAATAAAAAATTTAAAAGTTTTTAAATTTCAACAATGCCAATAATACCTCTTTTTAAAAAAATAATTACATTGACGTAATATATCATCCTATAAACCCATATTTTTGTACGATTCATTCTATATTTTAACAAAACGTATTTTTTTCAAATTAATGGGCAACTATGGAGAGTTTTCAGTTAAGTAGTGGAAAAGTCATAGATATATTAGTTAAAGTATTAGATTAACAGATCACGTGACTTCCAATGCTAACGACGGGACACTGGCCCCTTGCTACTACATTAAGAAGAATACTACAAAAAAATACTATATAGTTCTAAATCTGCAAAAAATATATATTTAAAAATACTAGAAAAGCGTTTCAACTTTTTTTTATAAAGTCCCTAAAAAATCCAAAATGCAGCAAGTATTTTGATGGTATTTTTTTGCAATTTTAGAATTAAATTTTATTTTTTCGTAGAACTTTTCTCCTTAAAGTGGTAGCAATACTGGCCCCATTGCCTACCAATTCTGGTCTCCATGCGCGTCCCGTCGTTAGCATTGGAGGTCACGGGATCTGCCAATCTAATACTTTAACTATGTATGATATCTATGGCTTTTCCCCACTACATTACTAAAACTTCTTTGTTGCCAATTAGATAAAAAAAAACGATTTTTTTTATGTTTAAATTGTTGTTATGTTCACAGACAAAGTGACAAAAATTACTTGATATTGGGCTCTTAAAATGTTGAACTCCATTTTGTTACAGTTAGTGGGATGAAATTAAAATATTATTTCTCACCTGCTAATATTTTTTGTTCAAAAATATTTGCCACGATAGCCAATGAATACAATTATTAATACTTTCACTAATATTAGATATTCATTTTTCGCCACCAATAAATCATCTATTATCTCATTTCAACTAAAGTAACAGAGTGGGTGACACAAAATAGAGGTGACATTTTTACCTATTCGATTAACAGAGTTCTAAAATTAGGGCGATAGTGACAGATGCTGCCATCTATCGCCACCTCCACAATTTAGACATGCCCCTGAAGGGGAGTTAAGGATAAAATTAAGTTTGCATATTTTGTTGATTGGTTAGGTTGTTCGTTTACCCCACTCCATGGGGTAAAAAACATCCCATTTTCAAACACATTAATTAATATCAAAAACTTTTTTCCTCCAGAGATTCCACTTTAAATGTTCTAGGAAAAGTTCAATTACGTATCCTAAATGTTTTTTACACTAGTAAAATTGATATTTTTATTGCTTTGGAGCTGAAAATGCAAAATATGCAGTTTTAATAAACCTATTTTGCCCCACCTGAAGCTTAAAATAATGAAAGAGACTGTTTTGATATTATTAATTCTTTTTCATTTTGCTGTTCCATGTAGACTTCAAGAAATCATCGCTTAGGGGAGAGTGTAGTACCTTGGGACGCTTGTACCTTGGGACACTGACAATTTCTAAGAATCTATTGGCAATATTCATACATTGTTTATTTCTAATAGTAGCCTTAACCAACAGACATCATCATAATAAAATTTAACACTAGCATCATTGAATTGATGAATTGGTGATGAAAAATAATATTTCATTACCCCAAAGTAAATATTTTTCTCATTAATATAATTTTTTAAATTAGTACTCTTACAAAAGGTCAACTGCCATTTATTTTCTTCATAAAAAAGAAGATTTTAAAATATTTTGGTTATGAGAAAATAATGATAATGCATTTGGATTGGCCACTATCTTGCTTTTATTTAAACCATGTTGTGTGTTGTACCTTGGGACAGTATTAATAATTTGATTAAATTCTTTATAATTTTGATAAATAAAAATATCTTTATTATTTATTTTAAGAGCAATTCCACAAAACATGTAAAATACAACTCAGCTTTGTTTTGGATATATTTTATAATGATTGAAGTTTGAAAATATAATTCTGGCAACACCTGATAAATCTTTTTCCTTCCGTGTGATGAAATTTTCTAAAGAGCACATTTTCTGATGTATTTTGAAATAAAGTTTGTTTCCTGACCCAAATTAGTTCAAGTGTATGACTATTGACTGAATTATAAAGCATGTCCCAAGGTACAACATCATGTTGTACCTTGGGACAGTTTATCCTCTCTACTTTAAATGAGTGGCAATTTTTTAATTTCAAGCTGCCAGAATTTAAAAAAATATATTATAGAGGAATATATTGGTGTGTTGAAATGCTGCTTTGAAATTTTTATTTTGACAATAATTATCGAAGAAAAAAATTAAAATGTAAAAATTGTCCCAAGGTACAACACTCTCCCCTATTTGTTAATGTTCTTAAAAAATCAAATGTCATTGATTTTTATTTATATAAATTATATACAATAGGTTCTCCAATGATCTGGATACTTTTAAAGTTTTCAAAGCTTCATATGTTCAAAATTTTAACTTATTATATGTCTTTTTATAGTATTTATTATTGAATTTGTAGTTTTATTTTGATGTTTTATTTGTCTGTGTTTTTTCTTTGCAACGCTGTAATTGGATTATTTTACTTGTAGTGTGTGAATTTTCAAAATAAATAAATAACCTAACCATTGCTTCGGAAGCTTCTTATTTTATGGATTTTTTCAGAGGTTTAGAAAATATTGTTCATTTTAAATTCATTGTTTTCCAATTTTTGATTTATCTCTTCTCTGTGATTTGGTTGTAGTAATGTGTGTTTCAATCAATAACTTAAAACGTAATTCGACATCAATACCATGTTAAATCAGTAGAAAAGCTGAAAAAGTAATATCCACTTGTATTTCCTAATTCAGTAGATTGTAAAACTGTATTTGAATGACAAATGACCTGACATCAACAATATACACTGCTCAAAACAATTAGGGGAACACTTTGCGTACTTATGTACGTTGTAAACAATATTCTCTGGTACCGAAACAATGGGCATGTTTCAGGTTTTGAGTGAAAAAAAAAATGAGGAATGAAAATCAATTATTTTTCTCGCACCTCGTTCGTAGAATCGATAGAATTAGTGTTGCGATTAAACAGATCACTAATCGCCACACTGATTGAAGGACACTTAGGAATGATTGCTGTAAGGATTGAGTCAATGACAAAATCCAATTCACAAAAGTAAAGGCCATTTATTTCACCAGAAAAAATCATAGAAACACGGTGTAAGAATTCTGTAACACTTAAAAAACATTTATGTTCTAAAATGGGAATGTTTCAGGTTATGTAACTTCCCTTGTTTTCTTTTCCCATCCTGTGGTTTCATCGGTTGTTTCTGTTTCACTCTCAGAATGAGATGTCATAGATTTTATTTTTATGCAATCTTCCTTTAAGAAAAGATGTGAACAACCAACAGCACAGCAAGAAGTTGGCAGTATAAAAACTTAATTATTAAAATATTCTTAGAAAACTCATTTTCGAGAATACCGAAACAAAAATAATTCCTGACAAAAAATGATAACACGACCGAATGATACAAAAATCACAAACATAATCTTCTTTCACTGCTGCGGTACAGTAAAAACGAGCCCATAGAGAACAGCTAATAAGTTAAATCCAAATTTCATTGATGTTCGGAAATTCAGCAATTTTGTTTAGCGGTTCTTTAGTTGATGGCATGAAGGCAATTTCAGATGATATGTATTCCATATTACCTGACACACCATTTTTAAATTAAGAGCCATTTTACAGACGGATAAAACATTGATGGCTAAAAAACGATTACATCATAACACAGTACTATTATTTTAGTATACATTATTCTTAACAACACAATTAAATTATCATGATTACTGGTAAATTAATGGATATTTGAACACTTTCCGACATAAACTTTCAAAAATCCGTAAACACACTTTGTTTTGCAGCGACTGTAACGACCGCAACAAGAGGCTTACTCTTTGTTCACTACATCCTCAAAAATACAAAAAAATGTCCTCCCTCCTCTAATTATGGAAAAACGTGTTTGAGAAAAAATATGCTTTTTATTTTAGAAATTTATTAAATTATGAGGCATTGTTGTAGGATTTGATAGTGTGATTTGCTATCAGTAAGTAATTGGTGGTTTTAAAGGAAAATAATTCCATGTGCGGAATATTGTGGGTAAATCGTTAGAACTAAACTTTGAATGACTTTTGAAGTAAAGCAAAAATGACCCGTTTGCATTGAATGACATACAAATAGTGAGTCAAAGTATCTTTCCTCAAAATGAACTACTAAAAGTAATTAAATGGCCCATCTCTGCTTATTTTAAAATTTCATTCAACTCAGTCATTCTCCAAAATTTCAATTTTTCCGCAATCACAGGTCATTATATAGACAAATACTATTATTTTAATTATTTGTTTTTGCAATTTTTTGTTATTATTTTAACGATTGTGAAGGCTATATATACTGCAGCAATGGATGAACTTTTTTTTAGAGACTTGGGATATAGCTATAATAACTTGCTGAAAATCTGTTTTTTTATCGTTTTAATTTGTATTTATGCGTTATGTATATCATGGAAAATGGAAAGCATTTTAAGCAGTAGTTTAATTTTCAAATAAATTTTTTTTAAGCTTTCACACTAAGTGTGCTCCTTAAACTTTAAAGATAACTCTGTGTAAAGTATCAGTAACAAAGAATCTAAAGAATGATGACAAGTAAACAGAAGAAGAGTACAAATAAGTTCCAAAAATATTTTATTTGAAGTAGTCAAAACTCTTAATTTATTTTTTCATTGAAAGAGAATTTTTCAAAACATGAATTTAGATTTGCCAAACACAAAAAATACCATCTTGACTTTCGATAATCCTTATCATGAAATGTCCGACTAGAGTAAATCCCTTCGAAAAAACTGCACTCACCGAACAAAACAGACCATACTACTTTGAAGCAAAAGGCTAAACAATGCAGAAAAGATAATCACAGTTTTTCACTGTAGTGTTTTCAAATAAATGTTTTAGGAAGGACTTTCTTAATCAGGATTTAAAATGTTATGTAATTTTTTTTTATATTTATAGATGAGTTATCATATTTTTCTTACCTTTTTTCACCATCTACTTTGATAATTAAGCCGAGAGACAAAAATTTATTGTCAACGACTTTTAGAATGTATGGGAAAAGAGTGCTTGTTTAAGTTTTGCGCCGCCCTTGTTAGAACAAAACCTCCACTATACGACTTTCAAAATATAAATGCAATTTTATTCACAGTTTGAACTAGACTTTGTTAAAGAGTTAAAACTTATGAACAGAACTTACTGCCATATCATCGAATAATTGTAGTCATGAAGTGCCGAGAGAATTTTTTCAAACCATATTTTCTTTACTGTGTCATCAATAAAATAGCAAAATCCTTATTTCACAACTAAATACCTTCAATTAAAGAACTCTACTACAACAACAAAAGCTTAACTGACCAGAAATGCTGCTACTATCAGTTTATCATGAGTTAATGCCAACAAAGTTTATCTGTTAACTTAAACTTAAAATCAACTTTATATATTCATATACATTTGTAAGCAAAAACATTAGCACTTACTCAACAAATGTCCTGGAGACTTTGACTTTTTACAGATGTTTCGTAAGAAACTTGGTTAAAAACTGTACGATGATCTCTAGGAAGAAAGCTCCAAGATGAACCTAAAGGAGCGCAGAAATATTTAATGATTTTAGTCAGGTAAATTTTATATGAAATTTTTCCCTAAAATATCAAAGTTATAATAATTAATCTTAATGTTATATAAAACACAGCTTATTGTGATTACTGAGTAAAAGGCAATTTAATACAATGTAACAAATTACAAAGCAACAAAAAAAATAATTCTTGTCGTAAAATTAAAAAAAAAGTCTGAAGGGCATGAACATTACAATAATAATAACGAATTTTACAAAATCAATAATTTTTTTGCATTCTTTTTTAATAAAGGAATACAATTTCTAGTCTCTTTCCACTAGGGGCCATAATCCTGGGAATTACTGGCCCAAAGTAAATTAACTGTGAACTAATAAATAGTTTAGTGATTTGCGAATAAAAAATAAAGTTAGAAAGATTTAAGAAAGAGTGATGACAAATAAGTCAGAAAGAGTGATTTACTATGATTTTTACATTAAAAAATATTTAAGAATACAAAGTAAACCACCTTAGATATGAACAAAGTTAAACTTAAAAAATATTAATCTCGAAGGGAGGTTTCAATGAGCATAAAATTAGGAAACATAACGATGTTCATTTGAAATTTATACAATCAAACGTTTAACTAATTTAATTGAAATAAACACGAATAACGAAATCCATCTTTCTGTGTATTATATTACATTCACATTGTGAAAATAAATATTTTAATTAAAAAAATAAGTTTAAAAATTCTGGTTTCTCTTATTTGGAAAAAATATTGCAGAAACCGATGACCGTACTTCCAAAAGAAATTGGTATTTATTAAAGACACTTTTTCATTAATATTTTTTTCGGGAAACAAAAGTTCTTAAGTTATATAAATCATATGTTTAAAAATATAACAAGTATTATAAAAATATTTTAGTGCCATTGATATGATCAATTTGCTACCTATGCTTTCAATTTTGATTATAAATACAATTAATCAAATGTTCAAAGTGGTTCTAATTTGTTTATTATTAAATTACACTGGATTAAAAAAAAGTCATCGTAATGAGTTGTATAAGCTTACAATAACTACAATTAATAAGATAACTACAACTTATAAGATAGTATAGTAATATTGTGTATTTCAAGAGAAAAATTGTTCATTGCCATTTCAACTTCCCCACTGCGTTTATAAAGTAAAAAGTTGAATATTTTTTAAAGGCGGTATTCGTTTATCTCTCCTTCCCTGCCTCATAAATTATTTCAAACTAGCAGTATGGTCCCACCTTACTGGGAATCCGTTAACTTCGCATTGCTTCCTTTTAGAGGCATGCTTATCTGTGAAAATACACTCAATATCTAAACTAAATTCAATTCGTGTTGGTGCATGCGGACTTAAAACGCAAACAATAATAGAGGATGAAGCAGCCTTAGGGCGAGCGCATATCTCAACCAAGCTCAATCAATCAAACTAATAGAGGATGGCGTCAAGCCCCCGTTTCGGCCCGGTCCATGTATTTTCAAGCCCTGTTATGGTCGCGCAAACCCACGCGGATGACGTATTTTTGAAACTAATTATATTAATTAAAAACTCACAATCAAATATGAAAAAACTAAGCCTCAGGTGCACACGTAGGTATTAAAAGGAATCTATATTAAAAATTTCGAATTTTTTAGAGCAGTCCAAGTAGGTCTTTTGTGATCCACAGACATACACACAGACAGACACACAGACAGACTCTTTCTTTTATAATTATAGATTGTAGTAATTTAGAGATATAAACAATTATCAATGGGAATTGGAGACAAGAAACAAATAATTGCTGAAAAATAGCTATTCTGTTCTCCTTTTGGTTTGATTAACACTTTATTTAAATAACTGCATAAGAAAATTTGATATTGGATTTTAATTATTGAGAAATGAGATCTTACTGCCATCACCATAGAATAATTGTATTATTATCAGTTTATCATGAGTTCAAGCAAACAAAGTTTCCCTGCTTTAGACTTAAAATCGACTTTATATGTACAGACTAATTTTAAGTAAAAACATTAGCACTTACTTATAAAATGTCCTGGAGAATGAAGTAACAAAAGCTTTGAAGCTCTCAGAACTAAATATGATCTCTTAAGATGATAGCTCTTAGATTAACCTGAAAGGAGAGAAGAAATAATTAATTAATGCTTTTAGACAGCAAAGTTAGCTCCTTAAACTTAGAACTTAAACACTAAGTGTGCTTCGTAAAACTTAAGCCTGTGTAAAGTATCAGTAGCAAAGAATATAGTTATTGATGACAAGTAAGCAGGAAAATAAAACAAATACCTTCATTAAAAAATATTTTTTATTTTAAGTATCAAAATCTTAAGTTATTTTCATAAAGAATTTATTTTTTCATTAAAAAATGGAACGTGTTCTATTTTATAAATTTCATTTCGAATTTGCCAAACAATACCTAAAACCATTTTGACTTTGTATTATCCTTAGCATGCAATTTTCGACTAGAGTAAATCACCATGAAAATGCACTCATCTAATGAAACAGAGCATTTACCGCACTCTCAGGCAAAAGTCCAAACAATGCAAAAAGGAAATTTTTCTTTATATTTATCTTACCTTTCTTTACCATGTACTTTGAGAATTATTCCGGGAGACAAAACATTTTTGTGAATGACTAATAAAAAAATCAGACCTCACAATCCCTTTACACTTTTAACATATTTTGGAAAAGAGTGCGTGCTTAAATAATGGGACGCCCTTCATTATTAGAGCGAAAACTGATTGTTTTACTATCAGTTTATCGTGAGTTCAAGCCAACAATGTTTCACTGTCAACTTTACACTTAAAATCGACTTTATATGCACAGATAAATTTTAAGTAAAAACATAAGCACTTACTTTACAAATGACATTGGAGAATGAAGTAACAAAAGCTCTGCAGCTCTAAGAAGTAAAGATGAGCGTTTACGATGATAGCTCTTATATTAACCTGAAGTTAGAGAAGAAATAATTAAAGTTTTCAGACAGCAAATTTACAATAATAAAATGTTTTTTCCTAAGATACATAAACGTATTAGTAATTATTTGTAATATTATAAGACACAACTTAATATGATTACTGAGTAAAAAACAATTTATTAAAGAGTTAAAACTTAATAACAGAACTTACTGCCATATCATCGAATAATTGTATTCATAAAGAAGTGCAGAGAGAATTTTTTCAAACTATATTTCCTTTACTGTGTCATCAATAAAATAGCAAAATCCTTATTTCACAACTAAATACCTTCAATTAAAGAACTCTACTACAACAACAAAAGCTTTACTGACCAGAAATGCTGCTACTATGAGTTTATCATGAGTTCATGCCAACAAAGTTTATCTGTTAACTTAAACTTAAAATCAACTTAATATATTCATATTCATTTGAAGTAAAAACATTAGCACTTACTCAACAAATGTCCTGGAGACTTTGACTTTTTACAGATGTTTCGTAGGAAACTTGGTCAAAAACTGTACGATGATCTCTAGGATGAAAGCTCCAAGATGAACCTAAGGGAGCGCAGAAATATTTAATGATTTTAGTCAGGTAAATTTTATATGAAATTTTTTCCCTAAAATATCAAAGTTATAATAATTAATCTTAATGTTATTTAAAACACAACTTATTATGATTACTGAGTAAAAAGCAATTTAATACAATGCAACAAATTACAAAGCAACAAAAAAAAAGAATTCTTGTAGTAAAATTAAAAAAAAAGTTTGAAGGGCATGAACATTACAATAATAATAACGAATTTTACAAAATCAATATTTTTTTGCATCCGTTTTTAATAAAGGAATACTATTTCTAGTCTCTTTCCACTAGGGGCCATAATCCTGGGAATTACTGGCCCAAAGTAACTTAATTGTGAACTAATAAATATTTTAGTGATTTGCGAATTAAAAAATTAAGTTAGAAAGATTTAAGAAAGAGTGATGACAAATATGTCAGAAAAAGTTATTTACTATGATTTTTACATTAAAAAATCTTCAAGAATACAAAGTAAACCACCTTAGATATGAACAAAGTTAAACTTAAAAAATATTAATCTCGAAGGGAGGTTTCAATGAGCATTAAATTAGGAAATATAACGATGTTCATTTGAAATTTAAACAATCAAACGTTTAACTAATTTAATTGAAATAAACACGAATATCGAAATCTATCTTTGCCACATATGCTTTCAATTTTGATTAAAAATATAATCAATCATATGTTCAAAGTGGTTCTAATTTGTTTATTATTAAATTAATCTGGATTAAAAAAAAGTCATCGTAATGAGTTGCATAAGCTTACAATAACTACAACTAATAAGATAATAACTACAACTTAAAGGATAGTTGGTAATATATTGTGTATTTCAAGAGAAAAATTGTTCATTGCCATTTCTACTTCCCCACTACGTTTATAAAGTAAAAAATTGAATATTTTTTAAAGGCTTTATTCGTTTATCTCTCCTTCCCTGCCTCATTAAATATTTAAAATTGTAGTAATTTAGAGATATAAACAATTATCAATGGGAATTGGAGGCAAGAAACAAGGAATTGCTGAAAAAAATAGCTATTCTGTCCTCCTTTTGGTTTGATTAACACTTTATTTAAATAACTATATAAGAAAATTTGATATTGGATTTTAATTATTGAGAAATGAGATCTTACTGCCATCACCATAGAATAATTGCATTACTATCAGTTTATCATGAGTTCACGCCAACAAAGTTTCACTGTCAACTTTAAACTTAAAATTGAATTTATATGTACAGACTAATTTTAAGTAAAAACATTAGCACTTACTAAAAAAATGTCCTGGAGACTGATGTAAAAAAAGCTCTGAAGCTCTCAGAACTAAATATGAGCTCTTACGATGATAGCTCTCAGATTAACCTGAAAGGAGATAATTAAATAATTAATTAATGCTTTCGGACAGCAAAGTTAGCTCCTTAAACTTAGAGCTTAAACACGAAGTGTGCTCCGTAAGCTTAAACCTGTGTAAAGTATCAGTAGCAAAGAATCTAGCTATTGATTACAAGTAAACAAGAAAATAAAACAAATACCTTCATTAAAATATATTTTTTATTTTAAGTATCAAAATCTTAAGTTATTTTGATAAAGAATTTGTTTCTTCTTTTAAAAAAATAAAATGTTTTATTTTATAAATTTCATTTCGAATTTGCCAAACAATACCTAAACCATTTTGAATTTGTATTATCCTTAGCATGAAATTTTCGACTAGAGTAAATCACCACGAAAAAACTGCACTCATCTAATAAAACAGAGCATTTACCAAAGAAAAGCAAATAACAGATTTTCACTGCTAGTGTTTTCAAATAAATGTGCTAAGTAGGACTTTCTTTACATGGATTTATCAAGTTGTATCGATATTTTTTCTTTATCTTTCTTCACCATGTACTTTGAGAATTATTCCGGGAGACAAAACAATTTTGTGAATGACTAATAAAAAAATCAGACCTCACAATCCCTTTACACTTTTAACATATTTTGGAAAAGAGTGCGTGCTTAAATAATGGGACGCCCTTCATTATTAGAGCGAAAACTGCACTAGGCAGCATATCAGAGATGGGCGAATTCGTATTCGTAAATTCGAATCCGAATCCAAATGGATTCGGATTTGCAAGTGTGAATCCAAATACGAAATTTTGATTCACACCCTTGAATCCGAATCCGAATCTATTCGGATTCGCATCTATGGATACGAATCCACTTGGATTCACACTCGGATAGTGATTATTTCAGCCGTTAGTCACCCTATAGAATCGGATCTTTTTGACATTGTAAACAATTAACATTCTGAGTTAATTGAATGACACAAAATTTGCATAAGGGGCCATCTTCATATTAAAAATGTTACCAACTTTAAAATTTCCAATAGCAACACCCCTTTTTGAATCCATATTTCAAATCTCTGACCTATGTTAATGCGAAATGCCAAATTTTGTTAGTTTTTAAGCATTATTAGAGGAGTTAGAGACGTGCAAAGTTTAGGTCCCATAATGTTAAATGAGTTGCACATAAAAAACTATCCCGATCTATAAATAATTAAGATAATGAAACGATTTTTTTACTGAAAAGAAATTATAATAACCCAAACAAAATGCTTTCAATATTGGGGTATTTAAAACAATTTTTATATTTTTAATAATTATTATATTGATTTTAAAAAAAAAATATGAATGGGAACCCCTTAATATTTTTAAAGAAATAAATTTAAGACAAGAAGTTTAAGCGAAATCCCAATTTTTAAAAATGTTTATTCATAATTTGCTGAGAAAATCACAAAATACTTTATAATTACCCTTTAGGGGACTGTGTATAAGATTACGTGTGTAATTGATAAATAAAGACGGCTTTGCATGCATGCTTGCTTGTCATTTTAGAGTTGGTCCCCAAAAGGTCCACAAGTGATTCGATTGAATAACTCGTCAAATATTCATCCAAATGTAACAAAAACTTAGATTTAAGGGTTTTCAAGAGTGCTTAACATTTCTAAGTTATTAAAATTAGGTGTTGCTATTGGAAATTTCAAAGATCGTAATATTTTTAATATGAAGACGGCCCCTTATGCAAATTTTGTATCGTGCAATTAACTCAGAATGTTAATTGTACACAATCTCAAAAAGGTCCGATTCTATAGGGTGACTAACAGATAAAATAACCTCAAGTGGGTACTTTTTTATTTCTTCAGCTGTACTTTGTTTATTTCCGCAGCTGTACCACAAAGTATAGTTTGATCTATCATGTAAATTTTAACTACTCAATATATAAGTATAATTTTTTTATATGTAATTCTACAAGATTTATTTATTATAAAACAAATTTTAAAATTTATAAAACTTTACCCAAAACTAAAATAAATGATATTAAACATAAAGCTATTTTCTTGGTCATTTTTTCAATTTTGACCTTAAAACTTGCCGCGCAAGCCTAATCCCAATGTGTTCAGATAGCTTTATGTTTAATATCATTTATTTTAGTTTTGGCTAAAGTTTCATAAATTTTAAAATTTGTTTTATATTAAATAAATCTTGCAGAATTACCATATAAAAAATTATACTTATATATTGAGTAGTTAAAAAATTGCATGAAAGATCAAACTATGCTTTGTAGTACCTTCTTTGCACATTTTTAAGACTCCTTAGACCCCTTAAATACAGCCCCGCTTGTTCACAATACAAATTTGCTTCAAAAAATTAGCAGGTAATTTTATACGTACATCCGCAAAATTCGCTACCACCCAAAACTCAACCTGTTGCGTGGTACAGGCAGACATTTACTTATTTATATTGTCCTTTTGAATGGAATTTTTCAGTGAATCCGAGTGTGAATCCAAGTGGATTCGTATCCATAGATGCGAATCCGAATAGATTCGGATTCGGATTCATGGGTGTGAATCAAAATTTCGTATTCGGATTCACACTTGCAAATCCGAATCCATACGGATTCGGATTCGAATTTACGAATACGAATTCGCCCATCTCTGCAGCATATAATAATTGTTTTACTATCAGTTTATCGTAATTTGAAGCCAACATAGTTTCACTGTCAACTTTTCACTTACAATCGACTTTATATTCACAGATAAATTTTAAGTAAAACATAAGCACTTACTCAACAGATGCCCTGGAGAATGAAGTAACAAAAGTTCTGAAGCTCTAAGAAGTAAAGATGAGCTTTTACGATAACAGTTCTCAGATTAACCTGAAGTTAGAGAAGAAATAATTAATGTTTTCCGACAGCAAATTTTCAATAATAAAACGTTTTTTTCCTAGGATACATAAACGTATTAGTAATTATTTTTAATATTATAAGACACAACTTAATATGATAACTGAGTAAAAAAATAAATACATAGCAAAAAAAAAATCAATGCTACAAAAGAAAAATAAACCTTAACTTAAAAAATTAAAAAAAAAAGCTTGAAGCTCATGAACATTGCAATAACGCTAACGAATTTTGCAAAAGTAGTCCAATCTTTTTTTCATTCTCTTTTAATAATTAAATGCAATTTCCGGTCTGTTTCGACTATGGGCCATAATTCTGGTCATTACGCGGTCCCAATGTTAATTGTGAACTAATAAATATTTTAGTGATTTGCGAATAAAAAAATAAAGTTAGAAAGATTTAAGAAAGAGTGATGACAAATAAGTCAGAAAAAGTGATTTACTATGATTTTTACATTAAAAAATATTCAAGAATACAAAGTAAACCACCTTAGATATGAACAAAGTTAAACTTAAAAAATATTAATCTCGAAGGGAGGTTTCAATGAGCATTAAATTAGGAAATATAACGATGTTCATTTGAAATTTATACAATCAAACGTTTAACTAATTTAATTGAAATAAACACAAATATCGAAATCTATCTTTGCCACATATGCTTTCAATTTTGATTAAAAAATATAATTAATCAAATGTTCAAAGTGGTTCTAATTTGTTTATTATTAAATTACTCTGGATTAAAAAAAAGTCATCGTAATGAGTTGCATAAGCTTACAATAACTACAACTAATAAGATAATAACTACAACTTAAAGGATAGTTGGTAATATATTGTGTATTTCAAGAGAAAAATTTTTCATTGCCATTTCTACTTCCCCACTACGTTTATAAAGTAAAAAGTTGAATATTTTTTAAAGGCTTTATTCGTTTATCTCTCCTTCCCTGCCTCATTAATTATTTAAAATTGTAGTAATTTAGAGATATAAACAATTATCAACGGGAATTGGAGGCAAGAAACAAAGAATTGCTGAAAAAATAGCTATTCTGTCCTCCTTTTGGTTTGATTAACACTTTATTTAAATAACTATATAAGAAAATTTGATATTGGATTTTAATTATTGAGAAATGAGATCTTACTGCCATCACCATAGAATAATTGTATTACTATCAGTTTATCATGAGTTCAAGCCAACAAAGTTTCACTGTCAACTTTAAACTTAAAATTGAATTTATATGTACAGACTAATTTTAAGTAAAAACATTAGCACTTACTAAAAAAATGTCCTGGAGACTGATGTAAAAAAAGCTCTGAAGCTCTCAGAACTAAATATGAGCTCTTACGATGATAGCTCTCAGATTAACCTGAAAGGAGATAATTAAATAATTAATTAATGCTTTCGGACAGCAAAGTTAGCTCCTTAAACTTAGAGCTTAAACACGAAGTGTGCTCCGTAAGCTTAAACCTGTGTAAAGTATCAGTAACAAAGAATCTAGCTATTGATTACAAGTAAACAAGAAAATAAAACAAATACCTTCATTAAAATATATTTTTTATTTTAAGTATCAAAATCTTAAGTTATTTTGATAAAGAATTTGTTTCTTCTTTTAAAAAAATAAAATGTTTTATTTTATAAATTTAATTTCGAATTTGCCAAACAATACCTAAAACCATTTTGACTTTGTATTATCCTTAGCATGAAATTTTCGACTAGAGTAAATCACCACGAAAAAACTGCACTCATCTAATAAAACAGAGCATTTACCAAAGAAAAGCAAAGCACAGATTTTCACTGCTAGTGTTTTCAAATAAATGTGCTAAGTAGGACTTTCTTTACATGGATTTATCAAGTTATATCGATATTTTTTCTTTATATTTATCTTTCTTCACCATGTACTTTGAGAATTATTCAGGGAGACAAAACAATTTTGTGAATGACTAATAAAAAAATCAGACCTCACAATCCCTTTACACTTTTAACATATTTTGGAAAAGAGTGCGTGCTTAAATAATGGGACGCCCTTCATTATTAGAGCGAAAACTGCACTAGGCAGCATCTAATAATTGTTTTACTATCAGTTTATCGTGATTTGAAGCCAACATAGTTTCACTGTCAACTTTTCACTTACAATCGACTTTATATTCACAGATAAATTTTAAGTAAAAACATAAGCACTTACTCAACAGATGCCCTGGAGAATGAAGTAACAAAAGCTCTGAAGCTCTAAGAAGTAAAGATGAGCTTTTACGATAACAGTTCTCAGATTAACCTGAAGTTAGAGAAGAAATAGTTAATGTTTTCCGACAGCAAATTTTCAATAATAAAATGTTTTTTTCCTAGGATACATAAACGTATTAGTAATTATTTTTAATATTATAAGACACAACTTAATATGAATACTGAGTAAAAAAAATAAATACATAGCAAAAAAAAATCAATGCTACAAAAGAAAAATAAACCTTAACTTAAAATTAAAAAAAAAAAGCTTGAAGCTCATGAACATTGTAATAACGCTAACGAATTTTACAAAAGTAATCCAATCTTTTTTTCATTCTCTTTTAATAATTAAATGCAATTTCCGGTCTGTTTCGACTATGGGCCATAATTCTGGTCATTACGGTCCCAATGTTAATTGTGAACTAATAAATATTTTAGTGATTTGCGAATAAAAAAATAAAGTTAGAAAGAGCGATTTACTGTGATTTTTACATAAAAAATAGTCAAGAATACATCAAAACTAGTTTAGGAATGGAATAATTAACACTTTAAAAATTTAATTTCGAAGAAGTGTTGTAATGATCATGAAATTATGAAATATAACAACGCTCATTTTAAATTTATACAATCAAAAGTTCAACTAATTTGATTTTGACTTTGTATAATTCTTAGCACGAAATTTCCTACTAAAGTAAATCAGTACGAAATAACTGCACTGACCTAACAAAACGGACCATTTGCAACTCTGATGCAAAATTCAAAATAATTCATCAAATAATTAAACCAAAGTTTTTCACTGCTAGTTTCTGATAGTACTGTTTTCAAATAAATGTTTTAGGAAAAGGACTTATTTAACCAGTATTTATAATGTTATGTGGATTTTTTTTATTTATATTTATAATGAATAGAAGAAAAGTCGACATCGTGCAATAAACGGATATATTCTTGATTACATCTCTTGGTGTGGGCCATTATAGCATAGAGATCATTGGAAAATACTCAGAATAGTAATGAATTTTTTTCTACAATTTGGACAGAAAACTCGTCATCAGGTTCGCCATTTCAGGATTTGGTAGACCCCTTTTTTGAGATAAATTTTAAGTAAAAACATTAGCACTTACTCAACAAATGTCCCGGAGAATGAAGTAACAAAAGCTCTGAAGCTCTAAGAACTAAAGATGAGATATTACGATGATAGCTCTCAGATTAACCTGAAAGGATAGAAGAAATAATTAATGTTTTTAGTCAGGAAATTTTAAATATTAAATTTTTTTCTCTAAAACTTTAAAAAGTAATAGTAATTATTTTAATGCAATATAAGACAACACTTATTATGATTACAGAGTAAAAAAAATATAACACAATGGAAAAAAATTACAAAGCAACAAGAAAAAGAATCCTTGTCTTGAAATTTAAAAAAAAAAATTGAAAGTCACGAACATTACTATAATGCTAACGAATTTTACAAAATAAATAAAACTTTTTGCATTTTTTTAAAACAATGGAATACAATTTCCGGTCTCTTTCCACTAAGGGACATAATTCTGGGCATTACGTGCCCAAAGTTAAGGGTGAACTAATGAATATTTTAGTGATTTGTGAACAAAAAAAATAAAATAAAAGATTCACGAAAGAGTGATATGCTGTGATTTTTACATAAAAAATATTTACGAATACAAAGTAAACTACCGTAGGTATGAAAAAAAAATGAATTTTTTTTGAAAAGCAATCTTGAAGGGGGGTTATATTGAGCATAAAAATAGGAAATATAACAATTTTCATTTGAAATTTATACAATCAAAAGTCAAACCAATTTACTTTAAATAAATATGAACCACACAAAAAGTCATTAACGTATCATATTAATACTTTTTTTTTAAATTTTACACATAATTTATGAACGGGATCATTGTCAGGAAATTAAACGAATTAGGCCTTTTTCTTCTTCACGAGAAAACTCCGCTTTCTCCAGTAGTTTACTAAACGGTTAGTACTGACTGAGCGAAACCTATGTACACTGCTCAAAACAATTAGGGGAGCACTTTTTAATTCCAACTTTAACTTCACTCCCAACTTTTTAATTTTTATCCTATAAATCTGAAATAGGTTCACTATGCATTCGAAATGAAATAGCAAAAAACAGGAGAAAAAATCTTAAGTTTTTAATACTTAAATTTAAAGGGGGGAAATGGAATAATAACTTTTTAATAAATTATAACAATAATTTTTTCAAAACTTTTTTTGTTAAAAATGGTTGAAATATATTTTTAAACATCTAAAAAATGCAAGCATGAAAAATTTAGGGTCAATTTATTTTCAAAAACTGTTTTAAAGTGAAATTTATTTTACCATATTTTTCATATTTTCATTAATATTAAAAAAAAATTGAATTCTTCAAAATACGTTATTCTTCCATATAATGATGTATCTAACGATACTTAAGTTGCGAATTTAACCTTTAAATTATTCTAAATTCATAAAAATGGCTTCTCAAAAATGGGTACTGGGATTATCATTTTATTGTGTGAGAGCAATATTCTCCAAAACAAATGCTTCAAATCTCTATTTTGAGAATATGTATGTTTTTAAAATTCAACAAGTTTAATTAGAAAATTGTGTAATCGATAATTTATCTTGGATATTTCATTATTAATGTAGATTGGGATTCATATTATTAATATGAAATATATATTGCACATATGTATGTACATTAAATATAATTTAAAATTTCAAAATTAAGAAAATTCTAAATAAAACGTGTGCTTTTCACTAACAGCTTTTTTTTAAACTTATGGAAACATATGGATAGAGATTTGTCCAGTTTTTGGGTGAAAACTTAAGAGTTCGTAGATAAAGGGAGGCATTTTAAACGCATGCATCAAATGAAAACAACTTACCACACGGCGCTGTCTCAGTCTATGGAGGTGGGATTGTCGCTGGGGATACAACATCTGAATACAAAATAAACACGATTTTCGGCGTCAAAGACATATATAGGATTATTCCGATGATTGGCAACCCTTAAACTTGGCGCAACGATTTACTAGAAAGTAATTGATCCTTACTTACTCCACCCCTATGGCGTGATCATGCTCCGCCTCAAACTGCATTTGGCTACCTACTTGGCGCTATGAGAATTTGGCGAGAGAAAGCCTTCTGGCAGCATTTTCAATTTTATCACTGTTCTGTACTATTGGGCACACAAATCGACTTGTTGCTTACATTGCGTTTTATATTTCTTTTATCAAATACTAACTTGTTCTTAGTTTTTTTGTAATAACAATCCAAAAGAATAATATAAATAGTTTTGACAAGATAATTACATTATTATGATTTACCTATTATTTTTTTTAACCACTTCTTAAAATAATATGTAATTTGGTGCAATGCAAATAACTTTTTTTATCAATAACATATAAATAGGATAAAACTTATTTTGGACTTCGGAAATACACTTTTAAAATTTTTAATTCTTTCTTTACAAATTAAGTTTATAAAAGTAATACTTGTATTTAATATAAAAATAACGTTAAATGCAAACCATACATTAAAAAAAAACTAAACCTAGTTATTTAAAATTAAAATTAATTGTTCAGAGATAATTGTATGTAAGCTACGTAAGTATTAAAAAATATACATAATGAGCACTAGTGAGAGATCAGATTCATATTTCTATAAGCCAACTTTTCTTTATTTAAATTCGAAAAAAATACAAAAATGAAAAATTGGGTTTTTGACATGCTGAAAATGTCTGTCCTTAATTAGTGTCCATTGGATCAAAAAATATTTTTTTGGTTGGAAAGGTATGAACTCAGGGACCCAACTTTCATACTTTTTGTATGTCTGTCTGTACGTCCGTATGAGCCGGCGAATTCCCCATTGAATAGGCATCGAAATTTAAATGTCTGTCATTTAAATCACTGTTGTACATCAACAATGTCAATATAAATTTATTTATTAAAAAAATAGCGAAGCAAAATTTATTTTTTTGTCATAAATCAGTTTGGAATGTCGTCATGAAAAACACAATGGGATTCTTTGATTGTTCATTATTTGCTTACTAAGAAAGCGGCATTTCATTATATTCTTTACCTAAAATTCTGGTTATTTTTAATTATTGTTTTTTTTTGTAAAGTTTGGAGAAGTTTCATGTTTTTTTTGTTATTAATACATATTATATTATTCTTTGAACTGCAAATGAAATAAGAAGGCAAAAATTATTGAATTTCAGAAAGAAATGACTGAAAATAGTCGATTTTGGATTTAAAAAGTTTAAATTTTAACCTGATTCCAAGTCTGGCAATTTTTTAATGTGTTTTTAGAAGTGTCTAACGTAGAAGCGGTTGTTTAGGACATTTAATGTTACAAACCTGCTTGTTTTCCGATAAGAATTCCAGTAGGTATTTAAGTAACATGAAAGTAGGCTATTTTACTTCTTTTTATAACTTATTGTTTAAAAGTTGCTAAAAAATTTCTTTCTGCATTATTTTACTGATTACATAGAACCGTTAACTATTTTAAATAGTAAATATTCGGTTAAAAGTAGGTAATTAAAATATTTAAGAAATTGCTTCATATACAAAATTTCAAAATTAAAAATTGGTCTATTCTGGGATATTCATGTTTCACTCTCCGAAAGATAACACTCAAGTCTGAATGCATTATTTAGTTCAAAAAGTAGTTTATTTGCTAATATGAATAAAACTTTTAATGAAATACCATGTACTAACTATTCAAAATCACAATAGATGTGAATCTTATATGTGATACCTTTAATGAGTGTCATACGTTTAACATTGTTGCTTTAAAATACTACCAATAAACATTGCATTATTGGTATTTATATTTAAACACTTTCTTTATTTTCATAAATTAACGCAATATTATTTTAAATTATATCCGTTTCAGTAAGAAACGTGCAGTTCTTCATGTACTTACATCTATTATTTGTGCAACATAAAAATTTCTTTTTTCTATTCTTAGTCATTTTGATAATAACCATCATCCCCTACAGGAGCTTTCGTATTACATCATCTATTTTGTAGATCATCAGTTAGGTTAAAAATATCAACTATGCCTGATTTGTGGTGAATTGGTTACTTGGGTGTATTTGAGTAGTAAATACTAAGTATTTTATCTAAGTACAGAATTTGATTAGGCGTAAATTTGCTTCTGTGTGTGTAGCTGAATTTTAAATATGAAAGATTTCCTAGAGGCCGACCCGGCGGTTGAATGGTTAGTGTGCTAGTCTTTGGAGCTGCTGGGTTCGGGTTCGAATCCCGGTCAGGCATGGATGTTTGTGTTTGTCAATAAATGTCGTTATTTGTCTATGTGTTATTCCTTTCTTTGTGACAGTTAATATTCTTTCTGTGTCTGTTTTCTTGACGAAGGCTTAATAAGCGGGTCTCTGATCAAGCACACTAGCCGGATATATATGTAGTGATCCCGGTCAGGCATGGATGTTTGTGACCGTCAATAAATGTTGTAATTTGTCTATGTGTTATTCCTTTCCTTGTGACTGTTAATATTCTTTCTGTGTCTTACCCACTTGACGAAAGCTTATAAGCGGTTCTCTGAACATGCACACAAGCTGGAATATATATGTACCATACCATACCAAATGTAGTAGTAGTAGATTTCCTATTTTTGCACCCACTTGGTTTTATTTTTTTTTTTATTTTCCTGAAAACAAAATCCCGACAGGCCATAATACCTACTTTCAAAATCCTAATAAATTAATAATTAACTCCGTTTTGCTTAGTTATGGGCAACTACTATTTTTTGCATTTGGGAAGAGAGATTTTCTTTTATTGTTCTATGCAAACATAAAATACTTTGAGAAAAGGTGTGCTACATAGGTGGTCTATGGTGTGTTATATTCGAAATGCACTTTATAAGGAAATTACAGACATAATTAAACTCAGTATTTTAAAAAGTACATTGTTTATGTTTATTTTGGTAGTGTTTTAGCTTTATAATGTGGACTTATTTATTATGTATTCTAGTCCCGATGGACTCTGGCTGTTAAATTGATCACAAAACTATTTTAGGAATGCTTAAACCATCTTTACTTGTCTCTTGTACTGTTAACAAAAATGGATGCTGATTAAAACTAACAGTACAAAATAATATAGCAATATACTACAGTTACCACTTAATCATGTTAAAAAATAATTGTTAGAAGAAATTATATGTCTCTATTTCGGTTTGTTCCATACATTTTGCTCGACTTACCTTCAGTGTACGTATTACGTATTCCGTATCTTATCGAAATTTCTAACAACTAAAAAAAAAAGCATTTAATTTGCTGCTAGACAGAGCACCACTAAATTTCACCAAAATTGCAGAAACTTAGCAAGTTCTAGGGTACCTTTATCTAATGGGTGGAAATACATATTAAGCAGTTACAGCATTCCTAGCGAATGAGAAGCAAAAAGGTGGGAGTTTGAGGGGCGGAACATGAAGTACGTCACGACTGCAGGCGGAGTGAGTAAAGATCATTTACTTTCCAGTACAGTTTGGCGATTTTTCCTTCTTTTCGAGGGAACGAATTGGACGTTTTGGCCTCCCCCCTCAAGATTAAAAAAAAAAAATCATTTGACAAATTTTGATCTTTTTGCTATTTTTATTTTCATGTCAAATTAGGATATTTTTTAGTGAAATGTGTATACAGATGAAAATCCGGATACATCGCAAAATACTACTCACAAAATTATTGACAAATCATAAAGACTTTCGGCAAATTTTTAAATTTGTTATATTTTTATTAATAAATATGAATTTGTCAATTAAATTAAATTAAGATTGCTGGGATTGTTAATTGCTATTTATATTTTCTTTAGTATATATTACTTATCCTGTTGTCGCATACTTTCGTTTTGAAATCTGCATTTTGAATTACTAACTCGAAGTGTGTAGATGTCAAGAAGGAGTTTTAAGGCAAATTTTAACCAACTGACTAACTACAAAAGTATCAATATCCTGACAGGACGCAAATGTCAACTCACAAAACTTCTAATAAGTTATTTATATGCATTCTGATAACAACGTCAAAGTTTAGATAATCAAATTCTCAAGGTAAAGGGGCCGTTTAATAATGTAGAAAATGCAACATATGGCAGTATTCATATTAAAAAAAGTAGACACCCCATAATTTGATCTCCTTGAGGTTCAAGGGCTTGAGGCTCTCCTCTCCTTGGGGCTATCATTCGGCGTACCTGTCGGGTTGAAACCCCACAGGGACAAAGTTAGAGCATTGTCGAAACCCGGCAAATCAATAAATTAATGCCATAATATGCTTAATTAAGGGCAATTTAATAATTTTTGCTGTCTGTATTATGGCATGTTGGGATTTCGGCTGTCGGGTTTCAGGCTTGTCGGAATTTTATCTGTCAGAATTATGTCCCAGACCCAAACTCCACACTTGAATAAATATTTCTGAATATTTTCAATTGTAAACAGCAAAATTAAACAACTATTTCTAGATTTAAATGAAATTCGGAAATATTATTACAATCGAGTAGAGTAAATTTGACAAAGTATTAAAAATCTAATGAAATTTTCAAATAAAAAGATCAAATAATAATGTTGGAATTTAAATCTTGCAAATTGAACAAAAGTACTTATTTTTCGAACTTTTAATTAATTTTTGCTCTCTCTGAAATTTCTTTCAAATTAGAAATTTCTCTAATTGATATGATTACAATAATGTTCAATGCTTTTTCTATGGAGAAATTGGCTCACGTTTTGCCCTCCTAGAGCCATTTGGACTCTATTCTCAATTTCGACCAACCCCCCCCCCCAATTTTTAAATGATTCTTAATCTCTCTGTACAAAATGAATATAAGCCCCAAATTTTAAGGGCTTCTAAAATTTGGAATTTAACTCTAGTATTTTTGGCTGATGTTGATATGTGACTCAATCATGACTCCTTCCTTTATAGATATATGATGAAAATAATAATAGATACTCGTTTTCCTCTCTTATTGAATATTCAATGCGAAATAAAACCTTGCTTTTTAAGTTCCTTTTATTTGATTTTGTAAAAATTATAGATATTAATTAATGTACAAGTTTAATTTCTAAGGTCTCACTTAAGATAACACATTGCATAAGTATTTTGAAGCAGTATTTAAAAACACTCTTACAACAAAAGAGTGAAATCCACTCCTGCAGGAGAAGTGCATTTTCGACACTGGAAAGGAGTGAATATTAACTCAGACTGAGTTAAAATCACTCGTTTGGAGTGATAGTGTCGCAGGTTTAACATACAAAGGATCCACTTCTATAGGGGAAGTGCATTTTCGACACTGGAGAAGTGGAAACTAACTCTGAGTTAAAGACTGAGTTAAAATCGCTCGTTTGTTTTAAGAGTGCAACTTTAGGGTAGGTCACAATTTAAAAGGAGCTTACAAGCTTTTAAATTTGAAAAAAATAAATCAAAATTAGATAAAACACGTTTATTCTGTCTTAATAAGTGTAGATCAGCTCTTCCACTATATATTTCTTTTAATATTAAAAAGTTGTAGTTATAAGCACTTTTTACACATGTTACTTACACTACAGAAAAGTTAATGGAATTAGCCTTTAATTTTAGATAAAACTCTCCAAGAACCAGTTGTACGCATTTACCTAAAACTAGCTTTAATTGTGAAATTTATGATTTTTATTCTCTTATACGAGAACTCTTTTCGAACCAGTATTGTGGGTCTTCTACAAGATAACATGAACAAGGTCTATTAATTTGTCGTCGAGTGAAAATCCTCCCCCCCCCCCCACCATCCACCACGGTGTGGGTGGGCAGAGGTGTTCGTTAGAAAGGGAGTTTCGTGGAACAGGGGCTAGGAACTTGTTTGTGTTTAGGTTACGCGTCACCTTCGAAGCAATAAATAAGGTGTTGGAGAATGTTGCATACTAAACTCTGCCAAAAAGGCCATATAGTCGGGCAATTCTACCATAATTTTTAATTTTATGTCCCTTGTGCATATTTAAAAAAAAAATTAATATTTCTTTACAATTTTTTCTTATTATGCTAAAAGACTGGTCCTTTTATAATTGCAAAACGTAATTTTAACGCAAAGAAACTCCAAAAAAATTTTAGAACACAAAACAATGCAGAAAAGTCCTTACCATCCGAATGTCAAATTTTTAGTTTAGGGCTCAGTCTAATACTTTTTTTAGCCAAAAATGACATTCATTTGGATTTTAAATTGAACTAATACTGTTGTTTAACGATTTCCTTCCATTGAATTTTGGCTTTTAACATTTATAATGCGTTTTTTCCGTCTCCTAACTTTGTCCCTGGGTTTTAGTGCATTCACTGACCTCATTCCTAAAGTGGTGAAGAGAAGCACTAGATTGAGCTACAGTGATTCTTCAAACATGCGAACTGTATTGCAGAAAACTGATATTTCAGTTAGTAGCAACATATTTTTGTTAAAATTCACCAATAAGCTCAAAATTAAAAAAAACTCAGTGAAATTGGCTGCGAGGCTTTATTACTTTCCATACAGTCTCCCAGATTTAAGGTTAATTTTTGCTTGATAATTGAAATTTTTTTTTCTATAAATATGTTTAAGTGGAGTACAAGAAGTAAAAAAATCCATTTTTATTACACTGGAGTTAGTTTCAACACAAAAAAGACCGGAAAACAGCGTGAATGTCCTTTCCTTCCTTTCCTGACCTTCCGATCCTTACCGTCGTAATGATCTAGGGATGGAAAACCGAAACCAGTTTTAAGATTAATCGGTTTTTGCAATTTCGGTTTCATTGAAAAACAGTTAGTTTCGTAAGGCCGGTTTGGACCGGTTTCTTTAGAATCGGTGTTTTTAAAAAACTGCCGTCCCTTATTATAATTTTTTGTTTTTTACAAATGAGCTTTGCTAAACTTTTTTTCGTAATTCTAGAACCCTTATAAACCTTTTGATAAACATTTAAAGTGATTTTGAAAAAATAAATTTTACACGTTTTTAATACCTGAAATTAAAAATTATGGTAGAACTGCCCAGTCACACAACTGTCTGGAAAGTTGAATTTCTAGAATTGTTTTCCAATGGTAGTGAAAATGATAAGGTTTTACGAAATCAAGATTAGAGAATAGTCCTAATTTAAGTACCTATAACTGCCAATTAATACAGATACCACAAATTGTGAAGTGGTTTCCGATATCTGCAGTATATAATACCAACTTCCCCTTCAAAAATAGAGCTTTTAAAAGAGAGCGATTGCTATTTATCTTTTCCATCAAATTCGAAAAACAATTCAACACCAGATTTATTAAATATTTCTAGTTAACAAATGGTGGATTTTATTTACAGACAAAAACTTTAAAATGTAAGATTTTTTTATTAACATATTCAATGAAATAATAACATAAGTTTATGGTGATCAGTAAGAGAAGATAATAGATATTTTTCTTATTGGATATTTTGATTCAAACAACGTTCAATTACTCACAACCGGAAGAGCATTTCTCTGTCCGACTGGATTGTGTCAATGCGCAAAATTGCGAGAAAAACCAACATCTGCTTTGTTTGATTTTCTTAAGGAAGAAAATCAAGGTTTTCAGTATTCAGTTTATTGCAAAAGGTTTTTATTTCTAAAAAGGGTAATTGAAATATTCTATTCACAATTGTTTAAAGGAATGGTTTTTGCAAGAGTTGTGTTATATTAACAAAGGAATTCAAAATGTATAACTTTAAATAAAATAAAGTTATATAAATCAAGCAGAAAACTGCAATACCTGTACATCTTCATTTTGATTTTTCCGAAGGAAAGTTTTCGGGGTTTTTATAATCTGTCAATATCAATTCATAGCAAATGCGTCCAGCCACCTTACTATTTCCCATAATTGAGTAACAATTTCTTTATTTTTTTAATATTCTCCTCATTTAGACAAGTCTAAGAACGATGGTTTAGTCAAATAAACTTTATTAAAGTAGCTATTCGTAAAATGTCGAGTTTACAATGGTCTTCACATACATGGGCATTTCAGTTGAAGTATTTAAATTTGTTTTAATCTTATTAACACGCTATACTCAGGGCCGTCGTTAACAAAAATGTACTGGGGGCGTTAAGCACACTTTTGCCGAATAAAATATTAAATTAATGTTAAAATTTTTTAGTAGATTTTAAAAATCAAAATGTTCTTACTTTTAATGAAACTCATAGAATTAAAAATTATTAATTAATTTTAATGAAACTCATAGTAATTAAAAATTATTAATTAATTTTAATGAAACTCATAGTTATTAAAAAATATCAATTAATTTTAATGGAACTCATAGTAATTAAAAATTATTAATTACTTTAATTAAAATTATAGTAATGAAAAATTATTAATAACTTTTAATTAAACTTATTGTAAAAAAATATTTATAACTTTTTATAAAAATGTAATTGCTTTACATAATTACTTATTTTTAAAGTCTGCATTTTACATACTTCTTCGTTCTACATAATTATTTCGGTTGAAAGTTTGGTGCAGAGAAGACTCATACATCTGCCAATGTTGAGAGACGATAAGCGTCACTTAAACTTAATTAGCTATTCAGTTCAAACATTTCTTACGATTAGTTATATTAAAAGTGTTAGGTTATGTATAAATAAAGAATTGTGTAATAATTAAGAGCTATTACAAATTACACACCCAATAATACTCTGATTGCTCGGGTCAAGTTTGTAGCACTCCTATGAAAATTCAATAAAAGATGTAAAAGAGTTGAAGAGTACGCGGGAAAAACCGATTGATTTTGTAGAGAAGTTTCCTTAGCATGCCATTTTGGCGATGATAGCGAGTGATCGCTTAAACTTGTGTAAGGAAACCAGTTCCTACCACAGGGATCATAGTTAAAGTAATAGAGTGGCAGATCACGTGACCTCCAATGCTAACGACGGGACGCGCAAGGAGCTCCCAGAAGAAGCCCAAATGAAGCCAGTGTTGTAAGTCACGTGATCTGCCACTATAATACTTTAACTACTATCTATGTGGTTCCTAGCTGCCAAGATTCAGGCGATTGACGATCCCGACTCTTGGACCAAGCGAAGAAGAAAGAGAGAAACGTTTTTCTGCCGCCAATATCAGCCAAGCAAGACAATGCGGGCGTCCGCCTAATAAATCAATCGGTTCTTCCCTTGTACTCTTCAGCTACACTCCCTGACGACTCATGTATCAACGCCAAGCCCAAACTATTAGAGGTACAGACAGATTCCACATTTGAAGAGCTTTTCTTTTTGTACTGAAGGCGTCATTTAAAAAGTGGCTTTTCGAAATTCGAACCCAAATGGGTCTAGGAAGGCAAAACGCGAAACGATTTCTCCATAAAAATAGCCCCGTGCATAGTTATAAGCTTAGGATTCATAGCATTTTTAATTTGAAAGAAATAAAGTAAGAAAATGTAATAATAAAAATTGATTTTAATTGACATTATCTCTGATCCAGTGTCTACTAACTGTATGTTAGTGCTCTTGTCACGTGTATAAAGGCGAGAAAACGTGTTTGCCTCTATACCCTTGCTGGATCTCTATTTTTTAGTCAAATTTACAAGTATTTCTGCAATTTCGTGTGTACCTGCCAAATTTAATGGGATGGTCTTAACGCCACATACCACAAAATCAAAAGTGGTATGGCTTTTAGATTTTGATTTAATGCTTCTGCCGTCGTAGGAAAGAGCGTTCATGTGTTTGATTTCTGACGCAAGATAATTCATCGAATTTAGAATAAAAATTTGTAACCTCCTCTAACAACAATCCTTCAATGGAGTTTTAAAAGTGACAGTTTAGCAAGCACTTACCGCTATGAGCGACACCTCCATTAGACGATAGACGATCTCTGCTGCTTTATTCAACGTGAGTGGAGTGACAGCAGCAAGAACCGTTTGGACGTGGGAAGGTTGATGCTGAAGGAAGAGCATCATCAGCTGAATGAAGCATCATCAGCTGAATGAAGCATCATCGGCTGAATGAAGCATCATCAGCTGAATGAAGCATCATCAGCTGAATGAAGTATCATCAGCTGAATGAAGCATCATCAGCTGAAGGAAGAGCATGCATCAGCTTGTCCGAAATCTGATGGACTGCCGCTTTCAGAACACGGATGAGTTATGTTGGTCTCTTGTCTCCGATGTGTTCTCTCTGTTGTAGAAGGAGGATCTCTTGATGGCCGGACTTCTTCAGGAGTCTTGTAGGGCTCATCAGTGGCTGGACTCAATAGGATATCCCGGAATAATGAGGCGGTCTCTGGTGGAAGATGGGAGACACAATAGTTGTACTTTGTCTTGATTTCGGTTACCTGCTTGGGTGTACCGAGTTCGAATGTGGTTCACACATTTGAAACCAAAAAGCCGGGCCACTGTGGATGATAAACCATTCGGTAGATTGGAATAAAATAAGAGAGTTAAAGTTAGCCTTAATATTCAAGTTAAGATATTTGAATAAATATGAAGTAGTCAAAGGAACAACACCTTCCTCTACTTCACTAATAAGCCAAACAGTTAAAAAAAAAAACAGTAAAAGAGCTGCTTGGATATTGCTTTCCTTACAGTTCCCCAGGGTTAAGGTTATTTTTTTGGCTTGATAATGAGATTTTTTCTATAAATATGTTTAAGTTGAGTATAGGGAGTAAAACTTGAAACTAGAAAAAGTATTTAAAAATGTCCAACTAAAACTTCTGATGCCCAACTAAAAGTCTGAGAATATGTTCCGACCAACCCTACACAGGAAATGATTAGTTTCTGAAATCAATTTCCGAATATCAATATAATATAATTCAAAATTTCAACAAATATAAATGATTAAAAAAACCTTGGAGCTTTCTTGGAAAAGTATTTCACGAAACAATAACGAACAGGAAGAACGTGTGTTGCGTTGTTTCTTTAATACTGTCTCAAGGCCTCTCCGCCTTGAGAGTAAGACAATATTTGAAAAGCAAATCCGTCCAAGGTGACCCATCGTATACGCATACCCGCAGAGTAAACACAAAAACATGAATACTAGTATTCTGAAATCATATTTCCCTGCATCCCCCCCCCCACCACCAACTAGGGATAAATCGAGGGTAAATTCAATTTCTGGAGACCGCTGAGAGACATTTAATGAGAGGTTCTGTTCTGGGATACAGGAGCATGAGTTGCTGCAAAAAGGAAGTCCAACCTCCTCGGAGGCTCTGGCAACCATCCATCCATGGTATATCCACCGGCACGTCAACAACAGCAATAACCGAATTTGCTCTGGATTTCCGCTTCGCTGGTTTTTTGAAGGTTACCCGCCGCGCCGACGCCTTTTTCAGACAGTGACTCATAATTTTGCATTTTTTAAAAAAGAAGTTGTCTTAGAAAAGATATGGTAAAAGTAGTAGGAGTTGCAGGATATCCGCTTAGCTGAGTTTGAAGGTGACCTAAGGAAGCCAGTTTCAGACAGAGACTAACATTTTGCATTTCCTTAAAGAAATTTTCTTATAAACGAAATGGGAGAAGGTCAGGAAGAAGAAGCACCCGTTATTTTTTAAACCATTCCTGTCTATAGACATGGAACAGTACGCTTTTGAGAAATTGGGTTAAGCGTAGGTTTCCTAAAGCACGCCTTATAATTTAGAGCTCTGGTCAAGTGACGAAGTCGACACCTGAGAGGGTACCAATGGAACTTCGAGTGACATCGTACGCTAACACCGTAGGGACTTTCAACTCCATAGATTTAACGAGAATGTACATCACAGTATACTAGGCCCCCAAATGATTTTTAGATGGATTTTCCTCCAGCACGAATAGTCTAACGTATGGCTAGGACATGTACAGAGCCAAAAATCTTTTTGGTGACAGCCCCTTCGATTATCGCTCTCGGTCACTGGAGGACCAATATATTGGTATGTTGGTTGGCACATATATATTTTCCGGATGGCTTGATCAGAGACCCACTTATAAAACTTCTTCAAGTAAGACAGAACTTTTACTAACACAGGAAGAAGTACACAGATTGCAATGGCGAGAACAGAACCCTCACCTTGTAAAGTGTGTAGACTAATAGCGTAATGGGCTTCGATAAAACTCGCTAGGCCACCCAGACCCCCAAGATGTTGGTGTTATTACACACAATGATGTCAGCTCATACGACAGTTCCACAGCTGCAGTTTTATCAGTAACGACACTGATCGCTATTAGAAGCTAAGCATTAATCCTTCTTTATCACAAAGCCTGCTCCTACATAATATGAGGGGAATGGGAAGCCCAATTGGTAAAGGCGATTGTTTTGCATGCGAAAGGTCCAAGGTTAGGGTCTGGGCATTACCAAAATATCCCCACCATAAAAATTTTAATTACGAAAAAAGTGTTACTTCCTATGTTACCTCTATAGAATTTATTATTACAAATATGATGTTTTTGTAACTCAATCAAGATTTATTTTAATCTTCAAATAAATCTACGATAACTAGTATAAAGCGAAAATCTATCTTAAAAAAATTGTATGTAACATTTCAAAAATGAAATTTTTGTGAATTAAAAAAAAAATACT
The DNA here is from genome assembly GCA_023701765.1 of Hylyphantes graminicola. Taxonomy (NCBI): domain Eukaryota; kingdom Metazoa; phylum Arthropoda; class Arachnida; order Araneae; family Linyphiidae; genus Hylyphantes; species Hylyphantes graminicola. The sequence goes on from CM043123.1 coordinate 15,414,037, forward strand.
TTTGCTATTCAAAATGTTGCATTGCTTTGACATTTGAAAATTTAAGTGCAACTTCTCTAAAAATGTATTAAGTGGTATGGCATTTGTATCTCTAGCAAGCTGTATAACATTAAAAAAAGATTTAAAACCAAAGTTACTAATTTATAAAAAAAAAGCCATCCATATATATCCACTACTACATTATTTTTTCAAACTATTTTCATTTACCATTAATACTTATAATCTACATTACAGAGCAAAGGCTAAACATAGCCTTTCTTTGTAGCGAGACAAACTCTGTAAAACGGTTTTTATTACAAGGTTACTCATCGCGCAAAGAAGTTACAGGATGCTAAACGTTGGGGCAACTTTTCAGAAGCTTCCATGGAGTGTTAAGGTTAACATTTGCTGGGCAAAAAATTTCATGAAACAGCATTGTTATTAAATCATGATATCCAATTTCGAAAATAAAGATACGGCATTTTGAAATGACTGTCATACGTCATAATGAGTTGGTATGGTATGATGCATATATATTCCAGCTTGTGTGCTTGTTCAGAGAACCGCTTATAAGCTTTCGTCAAGTGGGACAGACACAGAAAGAATTTTTACAGACACAAAGAAATGAATAACACATAGACAAATAACAACATTTATTGACGGTCACAAACACCCATGCCTGACCGGGATTCGAACCCGACCCCAGCAGCTCCAAAGGCTAGTACACTAACCATTCAGCCAGCGGGGCTGCCATAATGAGTTATATTCATTTGTCCAATATTAAGTTTTCTTAAACAAAATGCGAAAAAGACTGAATTAAGAAACTGTGATATAGGGATGACTGAGAAATGACAAATTTGGCATCATTTAATGTGTTCATCCTTTCATTCCTTAAGTTGGTCTATAAAATGAGAACCAAGCATGCTTGGGAACTAAACACTAAGGGTTCCGCGTGAGGCTGACCACCTAACCGGGACATAAGCTTATTACCCCAGAGCCCTACAGAGATCTGTTATTTTTATTAATAAATAAGTATCTTTAAAAATATAGATGGAATTTTTTTTTAATTTGTAAGGACGTTGTGTATTTATGTGAGTCAGAGTATAGGTTTACTAAAACAAACATGAATTTTCTTTTGTAACACTTTTTACTACGCAAATAAAAAAATGATGGAAGGAGGATATAAATAGACTGCCGGAAACGATTAAATTACCAAATTACATACAAATCCACCTCTTGGTTTTAGGGCTAACGCCTCATCGATTGGGCTCCCTAGTCTACTAGTGGGAAAATTCGGAACTTATGATGTAATCCCCCAGGTAGTGTGTCGGGTTTCCAACTGATCGGTGGCACGGTATCCCTCTAATGACAAAGATTATCCCCCAAACGGGGGACGTACTTTCAAGTCTCCTCTTACTCTCGTCATTTTTAATATTTTAAATTACTTAAATGCGAATGAGCTCGAATGACCACTGGTCTCTATAACAAGCTTGTTTTTAATTAATTGCTGCTATTTTTGAATAAATTTTTACAATTAAGAGGACTCTCTTTGGATTCCACATCTTGAAAATCGTAATGTTATTCCTATGGAAAAAATTCGCAGGTCAATTACCGCCACAATTTTAATAAAAGGATACTAGTTTCTTGTATGATTGTAAAGAACAAAAGGAACTAAAAGGATAAAACTAATTTGTTTTGTGAAAATCACGCATTTAGTACTTTTAATAATTTTTTGAAGTTAGTAAAAAATGGAGTAATCATTAAGTTCTAATTTTAAAAAATTATTAAAAATACTAAATATGTGATTTTCACAAAACAAATTAGTTTTATCCTTTTAGTTCTTTTCTTTCTTTACAATGATACAAGAAACTAGTAACTTTTTAATAAAATTGTGGCGGTAATTGACTTGCGAATGTTTTCCATAGGAATAACATTACGATTTTCAAGATGTGGAATCCAAAGAGAGTCCTCTTAATGGCTTATCGAATTGTATTTTTTTTAACTACGTTAATTTACTTCTATCATTTGTTGTAATGAAGAGCACTTAATTAAAAAAGTAACTCTGTTACAGGTACAGTTACTTAATTAAAAAAGTAACTTTGTTACAGGTACAGAGAACCAAGATTTTAAAAAAATAGTGACAAATGGGGGGAAAAGCTAATAGTAATGAAAATTCAACGTTATTAAGAGTTAAATTTTATAAATAGTTAAGTTTAAGTAAATGCATAGCTACCAAAAAGATGCGTGAGGAGTAACGGGAAAGTAACGAGATGTTTCGTTACTTCGTAGCCAGTAAAAGTAACTGAGTTACAGTTACTTTCTGACCTAATGGCGTTACTTGTCGTTACCGAAAAAAAGTAACTTTTCGTTACTACAATCCGTGAGTTTATGTCACAGAAACTCTCGACCCAGGCGATCACCCAACTTTTCCCTCCTGCGCAATGTTTCACTGCATTAAATGTTTACTCAACAAAAAAAGACATTTACAGAAACTCATTTTCAACTGAACTCTTATATTTCTTAATAAGAGAAAAAGAACTTATTTTTAGAAGAAGGTTTAATAACAAATATCTTTATAAAAAGCAAACAATTTTATTATAAAAGAAATAAAATTATGCATTCGTAATTAGAAATTAAAACATGTTTTCATTTCGACATTTGCGATTTTGAGGGTTGTATACGTTTCTTGCATTTTATCTTTATCTTTTTAATGTTTAAATCATTTGATTAAAAAAAATATCTAAAAAATAGGTAATCATAAAAGTAAGACTTCTTTAAAAATAGTATAAAACAGAATACCCTTTCATATAAATTTTTTATAGTGCAAAGTTTCACAAGGAAATGTTTACATATTGGACCAAAGTTACCCGCATTCATCGTCAAAAGTTTCCCAGTGACCAACATTTAAATATAGCATAAAAATTATTCAACTTAGAATCAAAACAGAATTATAATGAGATTTTTTGCAAGAAATGAAAGGCAATGTTTCTATCTCCACAAAAATGTAAAACAATTTAAGATGGGATTATTTTATGAAGAGAAATTAAGAAAAAAATCTTTTTCTGATGCGTGGAACAAAGTTACCCTCCATGGCTAAAGATATCCGCTTTGAAGGAACTAATTTGTTATTTCTTTTAAATTTTCCTAACAGCATGCAAAAATGCGTATCTGTACAAAAAAAATTAACAATTGAGTTATTTGGCGATATTTTCTGTGCCGTTTGGCTACGTACAAATTTGAGACGTAGCAGCAGTGTGCAACTGTCTGCTATAGACACGTGTTGGCAACCCTTGTCCTTGTTGGAATTCTTGGAGAACCAGAGAATTACATGAAGATTTGGAGAATTCATTAAAAAAAAAGGAGAGTTAGGATGGTGGAAAAAAGATATTAAGACTATTCGATTTCCGTTTAATGTCATTTTGCTAATGTGATCTCTTTCATATGATGGAATAAAACTAGGAAGTATTTTTTTTTATATCTGATTTAAAAAAATCACAAACGCAATACAACCAAAAATTTCTAATTTCTTATTCCTTTAAATTTTTCCTATCAATATGCGATAGAGCGTATCTGTACAAAAACACGAACAATCGCATTATTTGATGATATTTCATGTGCCATGGACAAATTCGAGACATAGCAGCCCTGCAACAGTCTGCTTCAGGCACGTGTTGGCAACCCTTGTCCTTGTTGAAATTCATGGAAAACCGAAAGAGCCAAGGCCATGGAGATTTGGAGAATTCGGTGAAACAAAAGGAGTGGGTGGGGAGGGAGTTAAATTACTGACATAACCCTACACTCTTAAAACAAAAGAGTGAATTCCACTCCAGTTGGAGAAGTGCATTTTCGACACTGAAAAGGAGTGAATATTATCTCAGACTGAGTTTAAATCACTCGTTTGGAGTGATCCTGTCGGAGGTTTAACACACAAAGGATCCACTCCAAAAGGAGAAGTGCATTTTCCAGACTGGAGGAGTGAAAATCTATCAGACTGAGTTAAAATCGCTCGTTCGTTTTAAGAGTGTACCTTTATAAACATCACAATTAGTAAACTTCCAATATATCGTTATCAGAAACCTTTGTTTGACACCGCCATATTGTAGTGCCCCACATAACAACCGAAAAATATGAAAATAATGAAAGACTAACGTCCGAATGACTGAAACCCAAAATTTGTATATGCAATAATAATGAAGGGTGGTCTAAATAATGAAGGGTATCAGTAGTAGTGGAAAAGACGCGGCTTTGGACTAGAGCGTGTGTACCGCTCTACCAGTGATGCTAAGTTTTGTTATTTTTCAAAACCATTATTTAATGCTATTGTTCTTTTTTTTTAACTCGGGGTTCGCAATCTACATAGCTTGACAAGTACCTAGTTTTTCTCTAGAATGAGCTGATTTGATTTTAAATAGTTAAATAAGGGAATATTGAAACTCTTTGTCAGGGATTTATGAAAATACTTTTTATCATATGAAAAGTCAGAAATTCCTTACTTAAGGTCGAGATTTTTATAAACTTAAAGCGGATGAAGCTAGTTGCTTCAAATATCCCAGTTAAGAGAATTTACCTATTTTAAACAACGAAAATTATCATCATTGATGACTACAACCTTTTGCTTTTTTGTCATTACTTGAGATAGATAATTTGAAATCTGGGGTCAGTTTTCAAGAGCCAGACTCTTATTATAAAGGGACAACCATTACTAACCAGATCTCTAAATGACAGAATAGTTAAAAGTCTGCAAGTTGCTTAGTCTTCACACCGGAAACTTATCCCAGGACATTAGTGTTCTGTTAGTAACTACATTAGTGCGTTTCAGACTAAAAATTGTCAAACTTATTGTCTTGAAATTAAGATTGATCACTCTTTTTCCTTTGGACTTCAGTTAAATGTCTCAGTCTGCTTGGTTTATGAAGCAACTTGGTCTATGAAACTCACAAGAATCTTTGTTCAGTTGGTGTTTTGTGTGTAATATTTTCAGTTGAGCTGTTTTTATGAATTTTTCAACATTGAGTAATTTTTTATGCTTACATTCAAACCGAACTTAAACGCGCTTTCATTTAACTTACTGTTTATTATTGCGTTTAATAAAAAGTGTTAATTTCTCTAATTAAACATATATTTGTTTTCAAAATGACTTTAACCTTTAATCTTCAAGGCACTATTAAAGTCAAAATATGGAAAAGGGGCAGGTTTTAAGGCATTTAACGGGGCAAGAGTTCCAATAATGCCTTGTACGTGCTCCAACCTTTATACTATTCCATAAATGTAATTATTTTTTTATGTATGACCAAGCTATATAATTAGACAGTTCTAAATGAAAAAGTCCTGATTAAAAATTTTCTACAAAGTAAGAAACAGAAGATGATATAAATCGCACTATTCTAGAAAGCGTTATACATTACTCTAATAACTGTCAATGATGGATTTAGTAACGTAAAAGCATTCAAAACTACATCTAAATATTCAAAAAGATCATGAATAATTGCATTGTAAGATTTGTAAATTATTATTATGTCATGTTGCACCCAAAACTTTGGAGTAAATTGGCTGGCTAAGGAAAAAAAGGGAAGCAATTTCACCAAGCTTCAGTGAATGAAAAAAGGTGTTTTCTTTGTAATTTTTGAAAACACTTTAGACAACCCCTAGAAAAGATCTTCAAAAACCTCTATAAAAGAGCATCAAACTTTAGTTACACAAAAGAGGAAGATACACAACTTGCTTAATTTCAAACTGATACAGATGAAAATGAAATTTTTACAACAATTTCATAAAGTATACCGGCTTTTTTTTACACTTTTACCTATATTCTGGGTTTAATCTTTTGGGATATTTTAGTTTACAATAAAATGTTCATAAAAAAACAACTATAAAATGTTCATAAAAACAACAAAATGCTTTCTTAAGTATTCTTCTATATAACCACTCGCTGCCAAAAAGTGTATTTACTTTTTAAAAAAAAAAGTAGTTTATAGATAACCATTTGAGGAAGGCAATGCTATCTTATTTTTTTATCTTCAAAATAAATTAGTGTAAAAATATACAATCAAAAAGAAAAAAACATGGAAAACTGGCCCCGGTCTCCCCTACATTAATAAGTATTACCTCACTTATCTGAATAATCGGAAGATTTGGAAGAATTTGGCCGAAGAAGTGACTTCATTTGGTGTCAGTGAAGGTTCATTTTGGTGTCAATGAACATATTATACCCTCGTTTGAAAGGTAACAAGATTTCCTCTATCTATAAACTATACATAATGTTAAGCAAAAAGATTTACGCTTTTCATAACTATACATATACATTTTGTTGGTGTTATTTTATTGAATCCTAGTGCAAACCAAAAACTTTAAAAGCTCTTAAAGATCATTTTGTTTTCATTTAGCAGGTTCTTCCACTAAGCTCTTCAATTTATTTGTATTGATACATAATGAGAGAGTGATTCACTTAAAAACACTCAAATCGGGATAAAGGTATAAAACGGGGGACTTAGATTCGGGGTCCCAACATCGAGGATTACTAATAGTCAGGTCGCCAAGGGGGGGAACCCTGCACTGAGAGGTTAAGTTTTTTTTTATTGATGATTCTAATAGATTCGAGGGTGTAGATTACGAATCTGGAAGGTACTTTTTTGGTACCCTTGAGCATTTTTAGTTATTCAAGATGGCGTCTCCGCCATCTTGAATTTTGTAATCTTAATATTTGACGATCTAATCGACAAAAGTGAATAGTTTTTGTCTTTATAGATGCATTTAATAATAAAGATTCACAATTATCAAGAAAATTTCAAAAATAAAAAATTCAAAATGGCGGATTCCGCCATATTGGATTTTTTCACTTTTAATACTTTTGCTTTATATTTAACCCAACAAAATATTTATATTTTAACTATATTTTTTATACCTAGTTACTATAGAACATTACATTGAAGAAAATATAAAAAATCAAGATGGCGGCATCCGCCATATTGGATTTTTTCACCGTTTATATAAAGCGATCCATAGGTCCTAAATTAAAAATTCTTTTTATTTTAGTTATATCTTGATTTTAGTTTCTATTTCAGTTTTAATGTGTAGATTATGAATTTAGAAGATATTTTTTCGCTAGATTTGAGTATTTTTTTATATTTAAAATGGCGTCTTCCGCCATATTGGATTTTTTTTCCTAATTCAATTTTTCGGGTTCTTTTAGGCCAAAATTAATAATGTTTTCTTTTATAGGTGAATTTTGTCGTAAATAATTACTTAAAAACTCAAAAAATCCCAAATCAAGATGGCGGCTTCCGCCATCTTGGATTTTTCACCTTCTAATATTTCGTGATCCACTGGCTCGAAGTTAAAAATTCTTTCAGTTTACTTGTATATTTTATTATAAAATGCATTAAAATCATCAAAAAGTTTTAGTTAAGCACTTAAAAATCAAATTCAAGATGGCGGCTTCCGCCATCTTGGATTTTTCATCTTCTAATATTTCGTGATCCACTGGCTCGAAGTTAAAAATTCTTTCTTCTTTAGTTCTATTTTTAGTAACAAATGGTTTAAACTACATAAATGGGGAACACAACTGCAAAATATCTGAATTTATGGCCATTCACGATGGAATCTTCGTCATTTTTACTTTTTTTTTAACATTAGTATTAAGCGATCTATTAGCTAGAAATTAAAAATTCTTTCTGTGTTAGGTGTATTTTTACTACAGAATTATCGCCATGCTTCTTTCTAACTGAGTACAAATATGTAAACTCAAGGACCAAGTTGCTTAGAGTTGCCAAGTCCCTTAGAGTTGCTGGCTTTTTAAAGTTTTTCTGACAATCCTTTTTGGACAATGGCCTATGCTTTTATGTAGTTTCAATCCACTATTAATTCATTCCAAACTCCGGCATGTGTCTCATATAACGAGATCCGAGTTTTAAAAAGTTCTTTAACACATTTTCGGGTATTTTTTTTCATTTCTCTTAAATAAAATAATGCATATCGTTCATAGTTTTGATAACCAGATGCAAATAAATCGGGTAGAATTGGCGAGCAACTTCAATATGAAGGGACCAATATCTTGCCCTTCCAGCTCCCACATCCTTGAAGAAAACTGGTTTCAATAAACAGTTCTCCGATACTCTACTAGTGTTGCAATTCGTCAAAACCCTTTATTTTTAAAACTGACTGAAGATCTCCGCTGCAGTTTGGCTGAGATTCCTCATATAAATCCCGCATGACTTATTTTGCAAGCATTCTTGAAGTCCTGAAGTTTTGGAAACTATTCTTCCCTTTCTGCATCTGTTGGACTCCTACAAACACACTAGGCATAACTTTGGAGACCGCTACCCAATATTAATCCCACACAACCGATAAAAACTTATCAACATGATGATTTGCAAAGCCATCCTACAAAACTGATGATCCCAAGTAAATGACAAACTCTTGATCAGCTCATTTAGTGAGTCCCTGGGCTCCTGCTAAAGATGACATGGTTGTATCTGTATTCTGGATATGAATCAGGTATCGTGTCTAACAGTGGTTGATACTTTACAGCAGTTCCTGGTTGAATCTGAAATTCATATTTTCGGCCAATTTAAGTATTTATTCAACTCTGGATAACGTTCTGAGAATGTCTTTGAATGATTTGAAATCTTTATCTCTATAGCATTGTAAAGAGAAACTTTTCCATCACATAATAGTCTAAGCGGTAACTCTGTTATTAAAGAACATTCAAGAGTCAGGCGGTTTATTTTCAAGATCACATGAACGATCTTTAGGTTGTAAGGTATAGGGATTTTGACATTTCTTATTTTTTGTATTGTTGAAATTGTATCCCTCTAGTTTTCTAATAAATAGATTACCACTTCTTCTGGTTGAATACATTATTTCTTCCAGAGTCTTCTGAGTGTTTACTAACTCTTGAACCCATATTTTTATAATTGTACCACTCCACGAGACCTCAGCAAGTCCAAAGCCATTACTTCGCTTTATAAACTCCTCCTGCCATTACTTAAGACTCTTAAGAGTATTCTTGTTTGAAACGAGGAAGCATTTTATACGAGTAGAGCTCTTAAAAGAGCTTGTGGTAGTAATTTTGCCGGATGAATAACAAAATATTTAAAATACTTACTTTAATATGGTGGAAAACATCTTCAATATTTTTCCTTCAACAATCATGGTTTTAAAGTATTTTAAACACAATTTGCAAAAAAACCGAAAGAATTTTTAATTTCACTCCAATGGATCACGTAATATTATAAGGTAAAAAATCCAAGATGGCGGAAGCCGCCATCTTGAATTTCTTTTTTTAAGTGTTAAAATAAAACTTTATGATAATTTTAATGCATTTTATAATAAAATATACAAGTAAAACTGAAAGAATTTTTAATTTCGAGCCAGTGGATCACGAAATATTAGAATCTGAAAAATCCAAGATGGCGGAAGCCGCCATCTTGATTTTGTATTTTTTGAGTTTTTAAGTAATTATTTACGACAAAATGCACCTATAAAAGAAAAAATTATTAATTTTGGCCTAAAAGAACCCAAAAATTTAATTAGGAAAAAAAATCCAATATGGCGGATGACGCCATTTTAAATATAAAAAAATACTCAAATTCAGCGAAACAATATCTTCTAGATTCATAAGCTACACATTAAAACTGAAATAGAAACTAAAATTAAGATATAACTAAAATAAAAAGAATTTTTAATTTAGGACCTATGGATCGCTTTATATAAACGGTGAAAAAATCCAATATGGCGGATGCCGCCATCTTGATTTTTTATATTTTCTTCAAAGTAATGTTCTATAGTAACTAGGCATAAAAAATATAGTTAAAATATAAATATTTAGTTGGTTTAAATATAAATCAAAAGTATTAAAAGTGAAAAAATCCAATATGGCGGATTCCGCCATTTTGAATTTTTTATTTTTGAAATTTTCTTGAGAATTGTGAATCTTTATAATTAAATGCATCTATAAAGACAAAAACTATTCACTTTTGTCGATTAGATCGTCAAATATTAAGATTACAAAATTCAAGATGGCGGGGACGCCATCTTGAATAACTAAAAATGCTCAAGGGTATCAAAAAAGTACCTTCCAGATTCGTAATCTACACCCTCGAATCTATAAGAATCATCAATAAAAAAAACTTAACATCTCAGTGCAGGGTTCGACCAAAAATCGGGGTTTGGCGACCTGACTATAAGTCTTTACTACTATTCAGTACGTTTTGTGCCAAACATTTCTGTCACGTAATTTCAAAGCACTTGGCGATAAAATTTTTGTCAAATGCCTTAATTCAAGGAACGGTACTTTTTTTGTGTTTTCTATTTCAAGACATTTTTTTCTAAGTAAATCATGATATTAATTTTTTTTTAAGTGTAAACTTTTCGAAAGCAGCTGCTAAGTTTCCATGTATGACACTTTCTTTGTCCGTCGCAGTGGTTTATCTTTGCTACCTCCCTTTTGCGAGATTTAAAAATTTCGACTGTTCAAAAAAAATCTACTGTTATTTCAGTTCTGTGAGATTCACTGTAGGTTAAAAGGCTAACGTCAATGTTTATTTAGTACATTTCAGTTAAATTACTAAAATAATACGCAACCTTTTTTTTCGAAATGCATTAAAACGTTTTACTCTTAGCACAAGAAAAAATGGAGCTTACAAATGGGACTAGGGGATTTGGAAATAGATTCTACATATGTGGTCCGATTAATTGGCGTGGTCATACATTTACATTTGGTGGTTATACATCTGTATAGCACTAAATACGCACAAAAATATAGAAGAATGACAGTTGAAAGAGTGGTGGACAAGTAGGGTAGTTTCGAGAATTTCAGAAAGTCGGCTAACTATTTTAGTACTTTTCCTACAACTTAATTGATGTTATAGTTAGCTGTTTATTAAAAGTTGCTCTAATTTATTGGAAAAACGATTATGTAAAGAAAATTCTGATCCGCATGGCATATGGCGGTGTAAAGAGATATTTTATTTAAGTACTCATAACTTGTTTGAAAATTAGTTTTTCTTCTGAAATTTACATGCAATCTATTTCTTTACTTCTGATAGCATTTTTCAAAGTTTTGTCAATGGCCAATTGCGTAGATTTTATGAGAAAAAGTGCATTTTTACAGTTCAATCATTTTAAGAACATGCCCATATATTTTGAAACAAAATAGCTGCATTATCTTCCGTGCTAAGGTAGATAAAATATATTAATGTAAAACATTTCTGAAAGTTTCTGAGCATTTACAATATTTTACGAATAAAAAAAAGGATGTTCAAAAATATGAATTAATGTCTTTGCAACTATAGCACTTGACTCCTAATAGGTATAGCTATTTAATTTAACTGGAATATTATTTGTAAAGATATGGACTTTTGGTGTGGAAAAAGGGTATATGCACAACATACAATAGGTTTTGAGAAATCTCCCAAATACTAAAATATTCCAAGTGTACGAATACTTTTGACTGACACTGTATGCATAATTACCTTACACAAGTTATACATATGCTATAATTTATACACACTGTCATAAAAACGGAGAAAGGCTAAAGATAGCTTTCGTGTCTTTCCCTTTGGGGGACTAAAAATTGCGTTTTAAAACATGAGCGAAAGGATTAGGGGATGACAAAGGATTCTCCTACTATGAAGGGCAGGCAATGGGCAGCCTGGATCCAAAATCCTTTGAAAAGATTACACAGCAATTAGGCCTAATGTGTGGTGCATGCCAGGGTAGTACTCGTATAATGTTTTTAACGGGCCGCAAAACTTTCAATCCGCTTTACGGCCTGGAATGACCAGAGATTTCAGCGAACAGGGAGTATGAATGGATGGAATATTTAAGGTTTTATATTTAATCCACTGAAATGGACATCCTTGTTCGATTTGTTGACCACCCTCGTTGGCTGTGAAAGTTAAGCAGACTACCCGGGGATTTCCAAAAATCTTCAAAGAAAACGTCTCTCTCTCTCCAAATGGGTGACAAATAAACATTTCCAGTGTCCACATCTTTTCGAAATTGCTAATTTTAAGAGATGATTCGAAAAAGAAAATAATTCCTGATATATTCTTTTAAAAGTTTTGTAAAAAAAAATATGTTTTCCATATATGTCCTACTGTAAGTAGAGAGATATGAGAGAATTGTACACCTTACTAAATAAAAGCTTTAATTATAAAAAAATTTCTTCACAAGTGGAGCTATCAATTCCAACAATGAAAACAACATTCAAACACGGTATTGCAACCATAAAATTCATTCATCAATTTTTTCTACAAAGACACACTTTCTCACCATACCCAAATTCTTTAACTTCTCTCTCCAACAAATGGCCACCCCAATGCAAATAAATCTTTCAACAAAACCTTGGATGTTTTTCCAAACGGCTGAAACTGAACCATACCTTCTTGGTTTTGTTATGGTTATTTGCATTTTCAACTAAGTTGTTCTAATCTTCCCTATTCTCTCTTTTCAACCAGTATATTTCCCTTCTTCTTGGAATTTTACTACTCACTTCTTTTTGTCAATGAAAGTAAAAAAAAAAGTCTTGCTTACTGACAATGCGTATTTAAATGTAAATGCATTTGAATGGGAAACAATTATTGTAAAGATAATTTTGTTGTTTTGGAAAATAACAGATTTTTCTTTAAATATATTTGTTGTTGTGCGTGGGAGTCTGGGCTTAGAAATATTTGTTTCTTACTTTTATTTTATTTTTGTAAATTATTATAATTTTTAGTGAGTTTTTTTTAGTGATTACACATTATTTCTGAAGTGAAATAATGGAAGTTATAAGCGTTAAATAAAGACAAGGTTTTTCAGCTCCCTCCTTCTGAAATTAAATTTACAAAATACCATTTTTATCTTTTTCCCATTTTTATCTTTTAGAGTGGCTAGGATTCCCCCTCTATTGAGATTATAATCTAAAAATAGATCGTAGAGGAGGAGAGATCGTGGCTCTCCACTCCATCCCAATTTCTACTACTCATTTTCATCACCCATATCATGCATCCACCTTAAAGATTTATCTCCCTTTTTGGCGCGAATGCAACAGGTCAGTTGAATTTCTTGAATTGTACTTCGCTTTATAGGCGGCGCCACACAGTTGACGATTGATAGATTTAAACAGGACTTGACTTAGACTTTTTGTGATTCTTAGCATCAGAAAATTTAGGGAGAATGGAGATATGACAAAGTTAGCCTGAGATCAGCGAGGCCATTATTCTGATGAACGCCCGGCGTACCGTGCGCTATTGGTTAGAGTTTACTGATTGACACCTTCCTCTGGCGGTAAATGGAAGTTTAGCAACTCGTCAAAAGTTGTCGTGACTCTGAATCAAAAGAGGATGAGTTGATATTAAGGATTTCTAAGAGAAGCTGGACTGTCTTTTTTTTGTGTATGGGTGCTAAATTAAAGTTGATATTGTTATTTTTCACCTAAAAGCACGGGTTGCGAAAATGCAATGAAACTCAATTGTCTCGTTTTCGATACTGAAGTGAAAGATACATTAAATTTTTTCATTTATTTATTTGTATATATCTCAATACCAATCCATTTTTCATGACACTATTAATCAATAACTAAATAACCGAATGATATTTTACCTTG